>OX578153.1:94340073-94505073 GCA_951213105.1 Amaurobius ferox
GAAAACTAAAAAGGCAAATTCCAAGCGGCCCGGTATAATTGATGTCAGAGTCCTGTGGTTGAGAAACGCTGACTTAGACAATATTACCATTGTTTCAGGAATCATGTTTGTCTATAAAACATATAAAGTTTTAAATTAAATTTTACAGTGGTACATGTCATTGTTCTTAAGTTATGTACCCATAACTCACATACACACAAAGAAACAAACATCTGCTATAATATTTTTCAAATGTGTTTAGAAAATCTTTGTAGGGAATTTATCTTTGTATCGGGAAAAAGATGTATTTCCATCAAAATATCGAATTTGTAAATTTCTGCAAAACAAAAATTTATATATATATATATATATATATATATATATATATATACATATATATATATATATATATATATATATATATATATATATATATATATATATATATGTATATATATATATATATGAAAAAGAAAAACAATTCTTAAGTATTTAACTTCATACCCTATAGTAAACTATATTTTTAGTTCGACATCCCCATTTCGTTTCGTCTTTTTAATTTTCTCCACTGCAATACTCTCCTGCAAAGAAATGAAAAAAAAATCCTACCTTGCTCAATATCCGAGAAAACAGATTCTTCACTATTCTCAACAAATTTCAAAAATAAAGTTCTGCGAAGCCCCTGCCGACCACAAACTCAAATCGAAAATACCGCTCTACTTCTAAATAAAATTACCTCTCTCTTCGGCAGCAAGTGGATCTTTTGAGAGCAGACGAATTTCTCTCCGGATGAAAATATCATCGTCAGCCACGTGACACGCTGCGAAAGTCTCTGATTGGCTAGCTGGCTTTCTGTGTGATCGCTTGTTTTGCTCAATGAATTTTTTATACGATTCCATCCATTTTTAAAGCAAGTTAGCTATTTTCGAGTGGCAATGCTGGCGGTCACGTTATCAAAATTGTAGATTGTGAGGTATTAACGATAACCGTGCCGGTAATAAATGGATTTCAGTTGACGATAAACATTTAATTACACAATTGTTAAATAAAGCTTTAAGGGGAGATAGTACCTCTTATGATTTAAAAAAAAACGATTTTTCAGAAATACTTTTAAAAGTTAGTGTACACTTTGGGGTATAATTTAAAAGAAACTGCATTGCAACTCGATTACAAAATTTCGCACGCAACACTGAAAAACGCCTATGTCACAATATAATTTTCCATTAACACGCATGTTAAATAATGTAAACAAAGATTGTTTTTAAAAACGCGTGAAAACAAGTGCTTCCCTATTTCTTGCTATGAAATTTTCCTGAAGGTTCGTTGTTCTCATGGGCGCATTTTAGGGAGAGGGTCAAGAAGTGCCAAAGCACCCCCTGTAGAAGGATCGTTTTTGCCTTCGAGATTAAAATAAATTAATCAGTTGATGCCCTTACATTTTTGCTGACGAAGGTTTAATCCTCAGTAAATTTTTATTCGCAGTTTTAGCAAAGAATTAGAATAAATGGCAAGTGATTTATGATTGTTCATAAAATATTGTCCTAGAAACCTACTATTCAGCAATCTTTTATCATAAGCAAACTATTTCTTTCCGTGCTTTCATATGACCTTTTCTTTAATATCCTACTATATTTAGTTATATGTGTTTTTATTTTTCACCGATTTTTTATCCACCCCTCCCCCCAAATTTAAATGTTTCGAATTTTTATCAGTTTTTTGTTATTAAACCTCTAAATTCACATTTGCAGGCAAATTTTTATGGTTGTTAAATGAACAGATTAGATTTAAACCAAAATCTTGTGATTTGGATGCACAGTTTTCATTTTAGCAGGGAAATAGCGTGATTTAAATATTTGAAATTGCCAGCCTTTTCAAACTTAAATTATTTGAAATTATTTAACATTTTGATTCGCACAATAAAGGTATATAGCAAAAATTATTTTCTTAGTGGTGTGTTACTTTCGAATATTACCCTGGGATTGCTCATGACTGATATTATTTTTTATTTCATGTTTTCTTTTATATATATATATATATATATATATATATATATATATATATATACAGGGTGTCCCAGAAACATTGACCTCGGCTTTTATTCCTTAAATATTGATCTTAGACATATATAATAAATTACAAAGTTGCTTAAAAGAAAGCACAGAATTTTATGAAATCGATAAAAAATTTTCAGGGGATTAAATTTGAAGAAATACAAAATTTAAATTTTTATACGGCCCCCGTACAAAAACATTTCCAATGAGTAAAATGGGCCCCATACGCTAATAAAGTTATGTACAAAATTTCATCATTTTATCATATATTAATAATATTATAACTTAAATTACAAAGTTGCTTAAAAAAAGCACAGAATTTTATGAAATCGATAAAAATTTTCAGGGGATTAAATTTGAAGAAATACAAAATTTAAATATTTATATGGCTCCCGTACAAAAACATTTCCAATTAATAAAATGAGCCCCATACACTAATAAGGTGATGTACAAAATTTCATCATTTTATCATAAATTAATAATATTATAATTTATTATATATGTCTAAGATCAATATTTAAGGAATAAAAGCCGAGGTCAATGTTTTTAGGATACCCTCTCTCTCTGTGCATATATATATATATATATATATATATATATATATATATATATATTATTTGTTTTTATAATCTGAGAAGTTTAAAATACACGCTATCATAATTCAGTGGCAAAATATGCATAAGTAATTCTTGTTTACCACATTGAAAACAGAACACATTACTACCGATTTTACATCTGAAAAATTACTATGTCCCCTTAAAATGATTATGTCATAAAAGTAATGTTTCATGGACGGAGATTGGCGGAGATAATCAACATTGAGATCGAGCTTCCAATGCATATAACAACATCCATGGACTGATTAAACCCTTTTTATGTACTATTCAGCACGAATTAGCCAATATCTTTGCAAAAAGTGTTTTCATGGACTGAAAATAGGTTTGTCTGGTTGAATTAGGGTCAATTGGCGAATATGCATGTGTCTCCATAAGAAAGGGCACTTGCTCCCTCTTGCTTGGGCATCAGGCTAGTCGATGTTGAAAATCTTATCATTGAGTTTGCTTCACTGATGTCAGTAGTTTACCAACCCCGTCCCCTTGGAAAAAGTCCTATAGGATCCCATGCGAATATGTGTTGATATATGCTAATTTAATACTCTTTACATCCATTCTGTAATTCAAACTCTCATTCTAGCACTCAGTCTGCCATCAACAGGGTGATTGCTCCGGAAATTATCCGGGGGGGGGGGGGTTCTTTAGGAAATAATGCCACGAAAATTATAAATTACAAAATCGTTAGAATTCAAATAATGGAAATTACTAAAAAATCTTTATTGTTCTAGTTTTGAAACACAGTGTATCCAAACGTAAAATTTCATTGTCATATGAACATTCTGTCGAGCAATTGTGACCTCTGGCAGAAAGACCTAGACACTCTCGAACAAATGGACATTTTTTCAAAAATTTTCGAAATGGATCCAGGGAGGGGGGGGGTCTCTAAACCATCAAAATCTCAAATTAAAGAATTTTTTTGGAAAAACAATACTTTCTCTGTACAATGTGGTAAAAGAGAAAAATTAAGCTTAAAAAAAATTATTTGGAGTATGCAATATTTAATTATTAATCTATGGTATTAATCGCAACATAAATCAGATTTTATTTTTAAAAAGATTTGAAAAAAAATATTTTCAAGTAAATGTCATTAAAGATGTATTATGCATTATTGTTTTTGGTAATTTGGTAAATAAAAGCTTTCTGAGAGAAATGACTTTTTAATACTCGCCTCTAAACTTAAGACATTATATTTTAAAGTTATTTGATTTTTATATGATTTTAGAAATATTTCACAAAATATTTTTTTCTTATTTTTCTTTTTAAACTGCATCATACATCTATAATACAAAACTATGGTAATTATTTAATGTACATTCAAAATCTAAGACAAATTTATTATTTTTGTATACAATTCTTTATTACATTGCTGCCTCATGCTGTTAAATGAAGAATGTGTTGTTTTCCAAAAATTTACCTAATTCGAGATTTTGTGAAAAGCATTTTTAAGACCCTTTGAGCATATTTAAAAATCTATCTGTGTAATTATGGACACGATAATGCTAGAATAAATGTGTATACTGCCATGCAGTTTTATATTCTATCTACATGTTGTAAACATTAGAACTAAATAAAAAAAAATTTCAAATTTCTATGATTAGAACATGAATTTTTCGAAATTTGAGTTCTCATAACAGTAGTTACAATGAGGAAATAGGAGAACTACCAAAACAATCATTATTCTATTGCCAATTCTAAAAAGTAATAGTTTAAATTTTGTTATGAACATAAAAATATTAAAATAGCATATACTAAGGAGATAAAACTCCTATGGATGAAACAGTTGAAAATGCCATAATGATTTGAGAATTATATCTTGGTGTTGCTAGTGTTAGTAAGGTAACTGCTATTATTAGTTGATACAGCAGGAATACATAGTATTTAGCATATGTATTTATGAATATTTTCAAATTAAGGTTCCCTATTTATGTGTGTAATTAATCAACATGTTTTCTTTTTGCAGTTGTAGGACAGGGTACAGAATATATGGAAGTAAAAATAAATTGAAAGGTAAAATAGTTTTGAGTACATAGGAATAGTCTTTATTGTTCAGTTTTATTTTGCATTGCGCTAATAATTTATTTTTGCATAAATGATAGTTTAAATAAATATTTTAGGCTTTTCGCTATAGAAATGCACACAATGCAGAACTACATATCTTATCTCAGCACCACCTAAATTATTATCTCAAACAATATTAGAGTTTTCTTAATATAAAGTTTTAACTCCTTACTTTTACCTCTGTAGCTATCAGTTAGCGTTAAAGACCTGTTGCCAACTTTATTTTTTTTTTAATTTCAGACAAAATTTTAAAATAATTACATAGCATGAAAAGATAATAAGAATGTATTCTTTGCAATATGACTCTGGCTATGATAAACATAAGCCTAAACAATGTGGAATTTCAATGCACATTGTCCGCACATTCCAGATATTTCCTTCCTATAATTTTATCTACCATTCCAGAAATAAAAGGGAAAAAATCGTACCTTGTTCAATATCCGAAAATACAAATTCCTCCTAATTCTTAATAGTTATTTCAAAAACAAAGTCCGGAGAAAGCCCCTGTTGACCGCAAACAGAAAACGAAAAGGGCGCACCTCTACCAAAACAAATTACCGCTCTCTTCGGCAGCAAGTGAATCTTTTGGAAGCAGACGATTTTCTCACCGGATGAAAATATCCTCGGTGGTCACATGACACGCAAGGAACATCTGGGATTGGTTGTTGGGCTTCTCCTGTGATCACTTGTTTTGCTCAATGAATTTTTTATCGGATCGCATGCATCGTTCAGGCAGGTAAGTTCTTTTCCCAACGTGCACGCCACTGTTTCTCTGCGAATCACGTTGTCGTCAGAGTTGTGGATAGCAGGGTTTTAGCGCTTACTATACAGGTAATAAACAGCCTCGGGTTAAGAAGTAACAATTACTAACATAATTTTTAATCAAAATTTAGATAATGTAGTTTTTTATGTGAAAGTTTCTGCGTGTAAATGTTGAAACGGGGTAAAGTAATTCATTCGACGGTATGGAAGTCACAAAATATTATTATATTTATAAGGAGAGTAACTATGCCATTACTTTTTGCGGATTGTGTGGTTTTAAATGTTTTGTAACATAAGATGATGATTCTCGAACAAATTGCGATAATCAAATGCAATTTGTTGCGATTTTTGCAACCTATAACCGTTAAAGGCTTAAGGAAAACTTGGGGAACGTATATAAGCACAAATAACATAATAATGCAGCATACAGCTGTTTCGGGGATACGCTGGATCTTCTTCGTCAGTGACAGAGAACCAACAAACCCAATGTCCAAAAGAGGAATGGGTGCAAAAGGAAGAAATACTCGTAGATGGTGTTATATACTCAAGACCTGAATTAAGAGAGAACCAGTCAGAAAGCAGAAATTTCATAAAATATTATAGGTAAGCCACTGTGGATAATCCTGGTGCTGATTAAATTTTGGTACTATTCAGGATAAAAGAACCTGCCTTTTTTGCAAAATGGCCCTCAAAAATCGTATGTATATACTCCAGTTAAAAAACTAATTGACCAAATTTTGTGAAATTTCGATAAGTCCCTTGTGAGTCACCCTGGTGCTAATTAAATTTAAGTGCGATTCGGAATAAAAGAACCTGCCTTTTTTTTTAGAAATGGCCCACAAAATTCGTCAAAATCTAAAACAAAAGACTGCGCATGCTCAGATGTATGAATTAAATTCTAGTTTTATATTTAGTTTTTGACAATGAAAAGAATAAAATCTGCCCCATTACTTTACGACTAGCCGTTCTCGAGATATTTTAGTTTTTTCGCATTTTTCCTACGCCGTCTTTGAAAATACGTTAAGTTACCAAATGAAAACGAAAATTAAATTTAAAAAAATCTGATGTGGGCAACACATGACTTTCCTTATATAATGTAATGAATTTACTACTTTTACAGTAAAAATTAGGTTTTCCGTATAGTAGATACTAATATTCTTTCCAAGATATTGAATTTTCGACAATTAGTCGTCATTTTCATTGATTTGGCGTCATTTCTATCCATTTGGCGAGATTTTCGTTAAATTGGCAACATTTCAAAAAGTCGCCAAGTTAGCGACATTCCGTCGTCAAAATCTCGCCAAGCGTTATGGATGAAGAAATAAGTTATTCTTACAGCAGATAAATGACCATTGGCGTTCAAATACAAAAGTATTACTCAAAGTATCTTTTTTCATGAATGAAACGAGCTAGATCCACGAGAATGATGTCACCCAATTTATCGCATGGTATTACATGTGAAAAGTGAACATGTTTCTCAATGGGAAATATTTTTTTTAATTTTATATGACTTTTTGATAATTTTTTTGAAAAATGCGCAATATCTAGAGAACGGTTCATGTTAGCGTTCTAAAATTTATGTCAATCGTTTTCTAATGAAAAATTATATAAGAAATATTTATTTGTGTAACTTTATTAGAGGTTTTGTTTTTTTGACGATTTTTTCAAAATTTTATTCGAAAATTTAGGGGTGTTCTGAACACTCGTTTGCGTATAAAAACAATAGGTTTCCAGTGTTTACAGATTGTGATTTTTGTACCAAATTTTGTTCGAATCGGTTCGTTCGTTCGTCAGTTATCGTCTCCACAGACTCACTGACACACACACACACATACTTTCACACACACACACGCACACAGACATCACTTCAAAAATGTTTGATTCGTGATCAGGGATGCTTGAAACGTGCTCTCCCGTGGAAAACTCGAATTCGAATTTTCGACCCCGTCACAATACTTTCCTTATACATTATGTATATAAGGAAAGTAATACAAATTCAGTGTCATTTCAAAAATTTATATCTGTTATTTTATGCAAAAAAAAACGCAATGTAATGAATTATTAAGGAAATAAATAGAAAATTAATTTGAGTCTGTATAAAAAGCCATGTTCCGCCCACGTCAGTTCAGTCTTTTATTTGCAAATATTAAGCATATGTTAGCTTCAGTACTTATGAACCAGAAAATCTGCGAACACAGCCGTATAACGTCATGACGACATTGCTTAAACTTTAAAACATGCAAGCGCTTATCAAATCCTGTCGATATATAAATGAATAAAATATCCAAAACATCATCACGAGGGATTTAGAAAACATTTCGGGAGTGCATTATAAAGTGAGTCGTCGAAGTTAAGATTTATGTTGGCTCCTGGAGAAAAATTATCCTTCAGAGAGGAAAATACTTGCCGCAATTCCCGTTTAAATACATCCAGTTCGAAGTAAATTATGCGTTAAGTGGTGTTATGAAGAAATTTCGACGATTATTATGTAATAAATATTTAATTTTTAAAGAATAAACATTTTAGAATAAAAGACTTTATTTGATCAAACTAAAAGACGTTAAAAATCACAGACGTTAAAATCGCAATCGGACGTAAAACTTTCATCATCAGAGTTAACTGCAAAAAGAAATTACATTGGCTGTTATACCCAGTCATAAATCGCTGACAAAATTTGCATATTACGAATTTCCAGATTATAAGGGAAAATATAGGAATCAAAAATATTTAATTATAAAACTGACGCAGCAGAAGTAACATATAAAAATAACAAAGTTAGATGTCTAAAAATTCATACTAAGAATAAAACAAAAGTCATCAGAATTAATGAAAAAGCTTCTTAAAATGTAAAACTAGATGATGAATCCATTGAGGATGTAAATAGTTTTACTTACGTCGGAGTACTGGTGAATAAGGAGGGTAGAACAGATGCAGAAATCAAAATATGAATTGCAAAAGCTCAAAATTGTTTTAGATAACTAAATAAAGTATGGAGAGAGCTACTAACCTTAATTTAAAAGCCAAAATCAATCTTTTTAATTCCTTAGTGAAGAGCGTTTTATTGTATGGAGCCGAAACATGGAAACTAACAAAGGCCAATGCAACAAGTTAAATACTTGGCAGACTAAATATTTCAGGAGAATGTTGGAAGTATTTTGACGTAATATTATTAGTAGCACCGAACTCTACAAGAGTACTCGACAGCGAGCAATAGAGATGGAAATAAAAAAACGTAGATGGAAATGGACTGGACATGTCTTAAAAATGCTATAGCATAACATCCCTGCTGTGGCACTTACTTGGGCGCCTGGGGGGAAAAGATCTAAGTCGACTCAAGTTAACTTAGAGGAGACTAATGGAACAAGAGAGGAATCGGATGGGATGGGCGAGCTGGTCAGAAGCAAGGACTGTGGCATAGAATCGAACAGGGTATCGACGCAAGCTGAAGGCCTTTTGTGCCACTAGGCACGATGAGTGATGATGATGAAAATTTCAAACAAAGAATTCCTTCTCAAGGAGATGAGAATAAGACGCCAAGTGAAGCTGAAGTTTTGTACAAGGTCGAAATTACAAATGGAGTCACAATAAATAAAAATAAAAAGGGATTCAAAATCAACATCAAAATCAACATCAAAATCAATCAAAATCAATCAAATCTTTTTACATTATATTTTAAAATTATTCTCGAGATATTTAAGATTTTTGGCATTTTTACTTTCCCTGCAATACATGGTAATGTATAGGGAGAGTATTGGAATCATGTCGAAAATCGCAACTCGAGTTTTCGACGACTCTGCACGTTTCAAGTCCTCTAGAATACGAAAAAACCATTTTTAGCGTGACGCTCTGTGTGTGTGTGTCTGTTTTTCTGTGCATCTGTGCAGATTTTGTATCCACTCTAACTAAAAAACTAATTGGCCGAATTTCATAAAATTTGGTAGCTAAGTCACTTGTGGGCTAATCTGGTGCTGATTAGTTTTGGGTACGATTTGGAATAAAAGAACCCGCCTTTTTGCGAAATGGCCCACAAAAGCCTGCATCCACTCTAACTGAAAATCTAATGGACCGAATTTCACAAAATTCGGTAGATAAAGTCGCTTGTGGATTACTCTGGTGCTGATTAGATTTTAGTATGCTTCGGAAAAAAATAACCTTCTTTTTTGCTAAATGGCCCTCAAAGATCGTCAAAATCTAAAGTAAAAATTACGTATGCTTAAATATATCCATTAAATTCTTAGTTTATACGTAATTTTTAATGAAGAAAAAATAAGACCAACTCCATTACACTAGGACTAGCCGTTCTCGAGATATTTTAGTTTTTCGTATTTTCTCTACACCACCTTTGAAAATAAGTCCAATTATCAAACGAGAACGAAAATTGAATTAAAATTGAATTAAATTTAATAAAAATAAAGAGAACGTGGACATAAGTCTGCAGGGAGAGTCATGTGCTGCCCACATCAGATTTTTTACTATTGCACCCTATTTGAAAATACGTCCACTCGATAAATGAAAACGAAAATTGAATTAAAACTGCAAATTTGGTGTAATTAAATAAATGTCCATATGTACATAATTTTGTACAATTAAACTTTATGTCTGAAAGAAAAAGGAAATGTATTTGAGTCTGTTGCAAGCCATGTGCTGTACGCATCAGGTCTTTATAAAAGTGATGACTTTCTTCTTAAGTTAACATAGTTAGTTTTTTAGCACTTGCCGATGCAGTTGAAAAGTGTTTATGACTTTGATCATTCTGTCTGTCCGTTCGTACGGTAATTGTCGTTAAAATGACTTTATCAAAATGAAATTTTAGTATGTTGTTGAGACGGTCTGTGGAACATATGGGAATGTAAATGAATGTTACCCAATTAGTTCCGGATTGAACCCGGGTTGAAAAAGTGAAGTAACTTGAACCCTGTGGGACCTAATGTTTCAAACAATTTTATGCGAAGTTAAAATTCACAAATTGCTTCGGAAATTAATATTGGAATTCAGATAATTATATTCAAATTATCCCATAAAATATATATAAAAAAATTAGCAAAATATGTTTGGTGGTTTTTTTTAAATAAAAATTTAAATAATAATTACACCCATATTATACGAAGAGATCACGTTACCCACTTCAAAATAAAATATGACATCCATCTTTTTTCCCAGTGTAAAAATCGGGATTTTTAAAGTTCTTTTACATTTATATTTAGTGTTGCATCCGTCTTAAAACCGCTTTATTTTTGCGTATTTTCTGTGCATCTATATTCTGCGCCAACGTAATTATAATATTTTTGAGTTTAAATAGTCATCAAACTTTGATTATTTCTACAACGAAGCCTAATTTTAACGTATTCAGAACGTAAACAAATCAAGTTGTAAGATGATTTGTATAATATTGCTGAATTTTTTAACGAAAAATTATGTAGCTCTAGAGTCTTGAATATAAGTGATATGAATGAAATATTCATTGATTTTACATAGAGAAGTAGGCGATTTTATAACATTGCCTTTTTTGATGAAGTAGTTAGCATGGAATTAGAAAGTACTTTTACCTCCATGGTTTTAAGGTTTTAAGTAAAATAAATTATTGTAATACTGTGATAATTTTTTAAATATCACCACTGAATGCATCGCATTTTAGAGATGTTTAAGTAAAATTACATTGCAATACGAAAGTGTTTCATAATCAATGCTTATGCATGATCTATCTTTATTGTTTATTTTTATTTTCGAAAGCAATGAGCCCCTTCTAATGGACTAAACGTTTATAAACTATTACGTTTCTAATATTTAACAGATAGCAATAATCGCACAAGGTTTAATCTAATAATTAATAGCGTCCGCTTATATGAAAAGAACTTGAAATCTTATCCCAGTAACTCAATGGCCAGAGAGCATGTGCTAGCCACTTCGAAGATCGACTGTTAAATTCCTAGTTGGGACAGCGAGATTTTTACAATGGAGTTCGAACGAATTAACTTTGTAGATTAAATGCATTGAAGATGGCGTCGAAAAAATATCCAGTTACAAATTTTCAGTAGACTCTATAAATTACGGCTCTATAGTTTCAACATAACAGAGGCATACGATAGAAGCCCAGATGAAATAAAATCAGATAATACGACGTTGGTTTTTGAGATTGGCAGCTGCACTCTAATCTAACTTCATAAGGAAAATCTTAGAGGGTCTACTTAGATAAAATGAAAATAGAATTCTGCCCCAGTAGCTCAACGGTTAAAGCATTCGGAGGACCTGAATCCGATTCCCGGCTGTACCCGTACTATTCCCGTTTCTACGCTGAGTTAAGTCTGTGAGTTTAAAAATCGTTCCGAAAGGTTAGTGGCAGGGGAATGAGGGTACGGTATTTGTGGATGACGCTTCCACTGAATTCCGGTATAAATTGGGTGTCACTGTCCTGACCAAGCAGATACCATATACTTTCGGGTAGGTCGGACTGTCTGAGTCGAAAGTAAAAGAGAAACTGTTAGAGCATTAGCTCGCTAGTTTGAAATTCTGTCGTTCGATCCACTGCTGGGATAGTGATACATGTACAAATTCAATTAATTTGTTCGTATTTACAAACTCACACACACATACACTATTTTAAAAAATGCTTTATTAGTATTCGGGAATACTCAAAACGTACAGAATCACAAATTCCGAGAGTTACATTTTTGACACCACACTATAATTTCCCTATACTACATATTGCAGAGAAAATAAAAAGTACTATGCAAAATTCCTAAACAATTAAATATCTGTACAAATTTCATAAAGTATATACCATCTGTAACAATACAGTATAACATCATATAAAGTATATGTGTTCTGTAGCAGCTTATCCTACTTTATTTATCTCAAATGCATTAATATTATTATCTAAAAATCATTATTTCTTTACAAAGTATCTTGTATCACGCATTTATCCTCCAAGCATCCTCACATCATCATCATCATATCCTCACCCCATATCATAACTTTAGTTAATTTGCAAACAACACATACTTACAAATTCTGCATATATTTTACAAATTCAATTCATTTATTCGTTTTCACACACAAACACTCTCTCTCTCTCTCGATATATATACATATATATCTATGTATATATATATATATATATATATATATATATATATATATATATATATATATATATATATATATATATATATATAAATATATATATATATATATATAAATACAATCCCAAAAAGTATGAAATTCAAGAAAGAGAAAGGCGCAAATCGCCGCACTATCAGAGTCTTGAAATATAAGATTTAAAATGAAAAAAGAAAATATATAGGTGGATTGATTGTGTTTACAGGGTTGCAGAAAGGTCAAGGGGGATTGCGACCCCTATTCCCTGGTTAGAAGCTAGCATTGACTTCATGAAAACGCTCCCAGAGAAACGCTCCCTGATTCGCTTCATGAAAACGCTCCCTGATTCGGCCATTTTTTCCCCACGGGCATGATCGATTGTTGTTTCGGGCGTGCAGAGTCTCTGGGAGCGTTTTCATGAAGTCAAAGCCAGCTTCTAACCAGGGAATAGGGGTCGCAATCCCCCTTGACCTTTCTGCAACCCTGTAAACACAATCAATCCACCTATATATTTTCTTTTTTCATTTTAAATCATATATATATATATATATATATATATATATATATATATATATATATATACATATATATATATTATATATCTATGTATATATATATATATTATATATATATATGTATATATGTATATATATATGTATATATATATATATGTATGTATATATATATATATATACATATATATATATATACTTTTTTTTAATGGTTTATTAGTATTCAGAGATGTTCAAAACTTACAGATTCACAAAGTCTCAGAATTACATTTTTGACACCACGCAATAATTTCTTAATGCTACATATTGCAAAGAAAGTAGCAAGAACTATTCAAAACTATTTCCTAAACAATTAAAAATCTATACATATTTCAAGTATAAATCTATACATATTCAAAGTATATACCATCTGTAACAATATATTATAACATCACATAAAGTACATGTGTTCTGTAACAACTTTTCTTGTGCCTTTATCTATATTGTATTGATATTGTAATCTTTCTTTACAAAGTATGCATCAAACATTTATCCTCTAAGCACCCTTCACTTATCATAACGTAAGGTAATTTGCAAACTGCACCTACTTATACCACTAACACATTAAACAACTTTTATGTATTCAAAAAGAAAAAATATTTTTTTTCCGCTGAACTCTTGACTTTGCTGGAATACCAACATACATCCTGCAATCGACGACAAAAGTTTTTTAAAAGGTAACTGGGATATACTATTTAATCTTAGAAGATTTTATTTTGAATTCTTTGAATATTTTTACGTGATTTGTTGTTTAATGGCATAAATACAAGGTTTAACTATTTCATCCTGGGCTTAAATTGAAGATTCCAATGACAGAGAGGTGTTTAGTTAATAAATCTTCATGGAGTATATATATAGCGTTCAGAAAAATATTCTGATGTGGGCAACAAATGACTTTTGCTGCATAATACAGTGATTTTAATTCTTTCACAGGGAAATACTGGTGTGCAAGATCCATAGAACAATGTTTTTCGAATTGAATTAACATCATGCAAATTGAAATTGAATGTTTTTGACAACTTATGAGATCAAGTAGATTGATTTACTCATGCTCACGTCCAAAATCCTCAGAAAACTGCACATTTAATTAATATCCCGCCAAATATATAACTATTAGCGAATTTCTTGAAGTCAAAATAAAAAGTATTAAAAAATATATCTCCTTTTATGAATGGAACGAACTAGATCCACGAGAATGGTATTAAAATATTTTTTGCATATAGCATCTGAAAACTGGAATAATACTTACAACGTTTTTAATTTTATGTAAGATTTTTGATAAATTAATTTGAAATGCGTATAATATCTCGATAACAGATCATGCGTTCAGGAGTTTGTATCATTCGCTTCCTAATGAAAAGTTACATATGAAATGGTTATCTATTTTTCATTATTGAAGGTCCTTATTCTTTTTTTCCAAAAATACACTACGTGACAGTGAAAATGAGACACCAAGAAGGAGTGGCCAGAAAGTGATGAAAATCGGCAAACAGAGAGAGAGACAAAAACGAACAATAAGTTATGTTTATTGCAACATGATACACTTACACACTGAGCGATAACACCGTCTGATATACACGGTGTAGAACCACCGCGGTCGGCTATACAGGCAGCAATATGTCTAGGTACAGAGTCAATGAGCATGCGGATGGTGTCCTGATGGATGGCTGCCCATTCCCTGTCAACCATTTGCCAAAGTTCGTCTTCTAAACGCGGCGGTGGCAGCGCACGTGAACGACGTCCAATCGCCTCCCAGACGTGTTCGATTGGTGAGAGATCAGGGGAGACTGGTGGCCAGGCATGCACCTGAGTACCTTGCAGGGCATGTTGACTGATGCGTGAAATGTGTGGTCAGGCGTTATCCTGCTGATAAATATTATTGGGCACTCCCTGAAGGAGGGATAGTGTCACCAGCAGCAGCACGTCATCCACGTATCGTTGGGCTGTCATAGTACCATCAAACCCGACCAGAGGTGACCAGCTATCGCAGGCGATGGCGTCCCAAACCATGATGCCGAGTTGTCGCATTCTACAGATGCGCCGGATTGGACCTGTCACCACTTCGGCGTCAGACTCCTACACGGCGATTGTCATTGCTAAAACAGAAGCGGGACTCGTCCGAGAACACGACTCTGTGCCGTTCCGCCCTCGACGTGGCTCTATCCCGACACCATTGCAAACTGAGGCGTCTGTGCTATTAAGTCAATGGCAGACTTCTTAACGGGCGCCATGAGTGCAAGTCGCCGGCGACCAATCAGCGGATAATTGTCCTGGTCGATATGGGAGCATCAAGAGTGTCCTGCACATTCTACAAAAGGGCAACGGAAGTGACCTGCAGGACCGCCAACGCTTGCCGGCGTATGCGTCGGTCCACGCGTGTTGATGTCGCTCTGGCCGTATCAGCACCCCTCAAACGAGCCGCACTCCCTTGTTCCAACCATCTTCACCACAGCCGGTGCACTGTGGACGCGTGTAGGTGGCTGATCGCTGAGATTTGACGTCTGGACCAACCTGCCCTTCTGAGTCCGACCACAATATCTCTCGTGAAATCGTCTGTCTGCTGGAACTGCCTTGGTTGGCGGCGGCCTGGGATTCTCTGATACTACACGTTTCCTCTGAGATAAAAAAAACGCAAAATGATTTCCCTGGCAGACAGAGCGGCGCGGCTATTGCCGATTCTGCAGGTTCCTT
Source organism: Amaurobius ferox (assembly GCA_951213105.1). Lineage (NCBI taxonomy): Eukaryota > Metazoa > Arthropoda > Arachnida > Araneae > Amaurobiidae > Amaurobius > Amaurobius ferox. The sequence continues at coordinate 94,355,875 of OX578153.1, forward strand.
CCCTTATATCTCATTCAACGTGCGAGGGACAGCTGCGCATTTCGTATCATTTACATAACTCGGTGAGCTGCGTTTACCCTGCAATTTACATATTTTTCTGCCCACTCCTTCGTGGTGTCTCATTTTCACTGCCACGTAGTGTACATTCGAAACTTATGAAATATGGGGGCATTTGAGTGCGTTTAAAATCACTAGGGTACCATCATCTACTGACTACCTTTACTCTCTTGTTTTCCTTCACCCCACTAAATTTATACTCATGTCATCGGTTATTAAATGTTGTTCATCATCATTTATCCAATCACGAATGTCTTTTTACCTAATTGGTTCTGACACTAGAAGATGTTTTTACTAGCCATATGAGCGGAAGGTTATCTCCATCATCATCTTCTTCTACGGTTTCACTGAAAAAAAATTCAGCCTTTCACGAGAATTGATTCTTTACTTCAACCGAAAAATTGGTGTAAAGGAAAAATATCTGATGTGGGCAACACATGACTTCCCTTACAGACTCAAATTTATTTCCTCTTTCATAATCCATTAAATTAAGTTTAATTGCACAAAAAAGCATCGACGATTGTTTGAGATTGCACTGAATTCGCAGTTTTATTTATTTTACATTTTTATTTAGCTATTGGACGTATTGTCTAATAGCCGACTTGGCAAAAATGCATAAAACTAAAATATCTCGAGAACGGCTAGTCCTTGAGTTATGGGGTATCTTAATTACTTATAAAAGAGCAATTATTTGAAACATTTGAGTATAGTCCTTTATTTTAGAAATATCCAGGCACTTGACTTTTGTCATTCGCCTTTCGTCAGTGGCCAGAACGTGAACCATTTAGCCGTCCAAAGACGTTGCCCCAGGCGCACCAGAGGGGGGCGGAACACACTACGCCCACAACGCAAACATCCATGCCTTACGTGGGACTCGAACCCACAACGCGGCGGTCGAGCGATTGCTGTGGAAATGCTCCCCTTGACCACTCCTCCACTGCGTCGGCTTGCCACATATTGTAGGGAAAGTGAAAATTCGAATTGCGATTTTCAATACAGTTGCAATACTTTTCCTATACACTCCACGTATTATAGAGGAAGTAGAAACCCGAGTTGTAATTTTCATCACAATTGCAATACTTTTCCTATGTATTACCATGTATTGTATAAAAACTTGAGTTGCGATTTTTAACACAATTCCAATACTTTTCCTATGCATCACCACGTACTATAGGGAAAGTAAAAATTCAAGTTCTAATTTTTGACACAATTACAATACTTTTCCAATGCATTACCATGTATTGTAGGGAAAGTAAGAACTCGAATTGCGATTTTCGACACAATTGCAATAATTTTCCTATACATTACCATGTATTGTAGGGAAAGTAAAACTCGAGCTACGATTTTCGACACAATTCCAATAGTTTCTTTGTACATTACCATATATTGTAAAGTAAAAACTTGAATTACGATTTTCGACACCATTACAATACTTTTCCTATACGTTACTACGTATTGTAGGGAAAGTAAAAACTCGAATTGGGATTTTCAACACAATTGCAATACTTTTCGTATTCATTACCATGTATTGTAGGGAAAGTAAAAACCCGACTTGCGATTTTGAACACAATTACAATACTTTTACTATACATTACCACGCATTGTAGGAAAAGTAAAAACTCGAGTCGTGATTTTCGATACAATTCCAATATTTTTCCTATGCAATACCATGTATTGCAGGGAAAGTAATAACTCGAGTTGCGATTTTCGACTCAATTGCAATACGTTTTCTATACATTTCCACGTATTGTAGGGAAAGTAAAAACTGGTGTTGTGATTTTCAACACAATGTCAATACTTTCCTACGCATTACCATGTATTATAGGGAAAGTAAAAATTCGAGTTACGATTTTCGACACAATTGCAATAATTTTCCTGTGCATTACCATGTATTGTAGAGAAAGTAAAACTCGAATTGCGATTTCCGACACAATTCCAATACTTTCTTTATACATTACCATATATTGCAAAGTAAAAACTCGAATTACGATTTTCGACACAATTACATTACTTTTAATATACATTACCACGCATTGTAGGGAAAGTAAAAACTCGAGTCGTGATTTTCGAAACAATTCCAATATTTTCCTATGCATCACCATATATTGCAGGGAAAGTAATAACTCGAGTTGCGATTTTTGATACAATTGCAATACTTTTTCTATACATTTCCATGCATTGTAGGGAAAGTAAAAACTGGAGTTGTTATTTTCAACACAATACCAATACTTTCCTATGCATTACCATGTATTACAAGGAAATTAAAAATTCGAGTTGCGATTTTTGACACAATTGCAATACTTTTCCTATACATTACAGCGTATTGTAGGGAAATTAAAAACTCAAGTTGTGATTTTCGACACAATTTCAACACTAGCTCTCGAGTCAGTCGAGTGGTCTGGGTTTTCGACAATTCCAACACTCCTCCTATGCATTACTATGTATTGTAAGGAAAGTAAAAACTCGAGTCGCGATTTTCGACACAATTGCAATATTTTTCCTATGCATTGCCATGTATTACAGGGAAAATACAATTTTGAGTTGCAATTTTCGACGCAATTCCAATACTTTCCTTATACATTACCATATATTGTAGGGAAAGTAAAAATATCTACCTCAGATAACAAGGAAGATCCGATAATCGGTATTATTTATACAAAAACGTTTAGTTTATAAATAGATTATCTGGTTACTACATAAATCTCTACCTTCACTGTCTTTTAATTTATCCCAGTACGAAGTAGTTAAAGTCTTAAATTTACCAATACACATCACATCCTTTAAAAAAAAATTCTAAAAAAGTATCCACTGGGGATTAGCAAGCACTTCAAAGTAATCTATCAAAAACTTAACCGCCGATGATAAGATTTATTACTGGCCTCTCAAGAAAAATTAAAGTTTCGACGGAACAAGGCTTATTTTTTTAAATTCATGACAGTTATTTGCTGCATTACTGGAAAGCAGATGCATTTCGATGCAAAATTCCTTGAGTAATGATATGTAAAGATGCTTAAAGGATAAAAATTAATCTAGGAAAGATATTATATGGATACACTTTTAATGCATAATCGAGGTATGTGTTAGAAAAAAAAAGATATTATGATGAATTGTGCTTTCTAAAACTCTGTCGAATATGCATATAATATTGTCGTTACGGAAAAATAATTTTGTAATCTATTGAATGTACCTCAGAAAACGTCACAAACTTTAAACTTAATATTTTCAGATATTATTTCTTTTTTTTTTACTTTCCCTCCCATGGTAATGTATAGGGAAAGTATTGGAATCATACCGAAAATCACAATTCGAGTGTTCGACGGATCTACAGGTTTTGAGACCTCTAGAGTACGGAAAAACTATATTTAGCGTGACGTCTGTGTGTGTGTCTGTGTGTCTTATCTGTGTGTCTGTCTGTCTGTGCAATGTATATATCCACTCTAACTAAAAAATTAAGGGACCGAATTTCATAGAATTTGGTATGTACGTCACTTGGGTAAGACCCTGGTGCTGATTAGTTTTTGGTAGGATTCGTGAAAACAGAACCCGCCTTTTTTTTACGAAATGGCCCGTAAAAATTTCATGTATCCACACTAACTAAAATACTAATTGACTAAATTTCACAAAATTTGGTAAATAAGTTACTTGTAGGATGCTCTGGTGCTGATTATATTTTGGTACGATTCGAAAAAGAACAACCTGCATTTTTTTACGAAATGGCCCGCAAAAATCGCCAAAATTAAAAAAAACAGACTACGTATGCTGAAATGTATCAATTAAATTCTTGTTTTATGCGCAATTTTTGACGAGGAAAAGAATACAACACACTCCATTATACTTTAGAACTAACCTTTCTGAAGATATTTGAGATTTCTTGCATTTTTGTTACCCCGCTATCAGAAGAATGTCCAGTTACCAAATAAAAACAAAAATAGAATTAAAAATGCAAATGTAGTGTTATTTGGTTCAATTAAGCTCAATCTAATGAATTATTAAAGAAATAAAGAACATATGAATTTGAGTCTGCAGGGAAAGTTATGTGCTGCCCACATCAGATGTCCCCGCTATACATGGCAATGTATAGGGAAAGTATTGGAATCATGCCGAAACTTGCAACTCGAGTTTTCGACGGATCTATACGTTTCGAGACCTCTAAATTGCGAAAAAACTATTTTTAGCGTGACGTCTGTGTGTGTGTCTGTCTGTGTATCTGTGTGTCTGTCTGTCTGTCTCTCTGTGCAGATTTTGTATCCACTCTAACTAAAAAACTAATGGACCGACTTTCATAAAATTTGGTAAGTAAGTCACTTGTGGGCGAATCTGGTGTTGAATAGTTTTGGATACGATTCGGGATAAAAAAAAACGCCTTTTCTTGCGAAATGGCCCGCAAAAGCTTGTATCCATTCTAGCTAAAAAACTGATAGACTGAATTTCACAAAATTCGGTAGATAGTCAATTGTGGGCCACCCTTGTGCTGATTAGATTTTGGTACGATTCGGAAAAGTAATAACCTGCCTTTTCTGCAAAATGGCCTGCAAAAATCGGTAAAATCGAAAATAAAAAACTATGTATGCTGAAATATATTCATTAAATGCTTGTTTAATGTGTAATTTTTAACGAAGAAAAGAATAAGACCAGTCCCATTACACAAGGACTAGCCGTTCTTGAGATATTTTATTTTTTTCGTATTTTCTCTACGCCAACTTTGAAAATAAGTCCAGTTATCAAACGAGAACGAAAATTGAATTAAAAGTGAATTAAATTTAATTAAAATAAAGAGAACGTGAATATAAGTCTACAGAGAAAGCCATGTGCTGCCCACATCAGATTTTTAAACTTTATATAGAGAAAGTATTGTTTTCACGAAATTTTTCAGTTTCGAGATTGTGATGCCAATGCATCTTTTAAGACCTTCTGAACATGTTGTGACTATTTTTGGAGTGGTGTCCGTCTGTCCGTCTATCTGTCCAATCCCTGGTCGATTTCCTGTGTACACAATAAAGATAGCTGCTACAAATATGATTGTACTTTCACGAAACTTTTTATCCGGCTTTGTTATCAAAATATCTAGAACTGGATAGAATTTTTTTTTAATTCGAGCGAAAACTTTGAAATGTATTCAACATTTTATATTTTTTTAACATAGCAGCATGGGACAAAATTTGGCACAGAAAGGATTATAAAAGGGTGTAAAAGGATGTACTTTGAAGAAAAGGGATTATTTAATACCCAATAATCACGAGACTTATAGTTTCAATCATTGTTGTCAAAAATAGTCGCGATACAATTTTTGTGTTCATGACGTCACTGACCCCAAGGGGGTGGGGAAAGTTTCCCCCCGCGGATACATTATCAAATATGGTATCAATCGGAAGATTTTTTCAAGCCTTTTAAAGTGAAAGGTAAGACTCTATAATTGTAATCATTTGGGTCAACAATACCGATATTTCAAAATTTTACTTGTAAAATTTATAAAAAATCCCAAGACCTACTTAAAAATGAATTATGGTATGATAAAGTCGAGTTGAACCACATTCTAGTTAATTTTTCTTAACTAATATATAAACTATTGTATATTGGACAGTTTTCTTCATTATTTATTTCCTCAAACTATTGTATAGATTATTGTACAGCTGCGGTAAAAAAAAACGAACCAACCCTCCTTCATCGTGCACCGTTCATAGTAGAACACATTCAAATATACCATTCAATAAGGAATAACATCCTCTACAAATTCATATTCCCAAAATGTACTTAAAATTTAGTTTCTAAATCTATATTTATTTTCTAAAAATGCTCTTGTAGTTTTCGAGTAATCATCTTGTCAAGGTGAAGAAAATTGAAAATTTTTCGTTTCTCATATTTGCGAGGCTTATATCTCAATAACTAAAAGTGTTAGTTATGAACAATAGGCGAGAATCTGTAGGTCTTTAAAAGCCCTAAAAGCGCATATAATTGGTTTTCGATCAATCTCTTAGTTTTCGAAGTATATTGGACATTATCCCAAAGATCGGTACGGGTCTTGAATTTGGCGACTTTTCTGGCGCCCGATGTTGAGACAGTTGCCATAGTATCCAACCAAATCGCAAGGATACCATGATTATGAAGAGTTAAAGTACAGTGTCTAGAACTAACAGTGTCTATTCTAGCCACTGTAGTTAAAGAGTTACCAAGGTCGCAACATAGTACTCCGCTTATCGCCGATTTGGCGCGATAAAAAAAACGGGGGAAAGCACTAAAAAAAGAACTCTGTGATTTAGCCGTATATTGATTATAATTTCGATATCTTAGTATTTTAACCTGGGTTTTCCAATGGTTGTGAAAGCTGTAATACTAATTAAAATGTCACGATTGTTGCAGCTCAGTCAGTTTACTTACTCCTTGGTGAAATGCTGGTGAATAAGCACGGGATATATTATTTTGTTTCAAAAATTAGGATGTTAAATGAACTGGGAATCTAAAGATGTTTAATGATATACGAGATAATGATGACGAGAATAGATGAAAATATACACATTCAAATACGTACTTATGTGCCACCGGACAAGTTAATAGATTAACTTGAATCTAAAATCGTGTCAGATATATTGGCGGAAATTTAGTTTACATACAGAGAAGCAAGTTAGTTAAATAATTTGATATTTTGACGCGACGTCTATGGTCTATATATCCAGATGAAATTGGGTCTAACTATTGACAGTGAGTGATTTCGTAACTCTTTGAAAGCCTATAAACGAAAAAATTAGTATAAAAACATCGAATAACATGAAATTTGCTGAAGTTTAATTCTACAAAATGTTATTCCCGTAGAACCATTTCAGCTCCATCGGACTGGAACCACCGCTGATTTTTTTATGTAATTCCCATGATACGAACAATATTCAAAATTTAGGATTTCCATAGTATTACCTTCTATAGATAATAAAAATAATTTCAGAAAAATTGACAATAGTATATTTCATACAGGAAACTGAAGTTTAAAATGAGTTATGCATGTAAAAAATATTGAAATAGTATGTATTAACTCTGAATGCATTCATTGCATCCGTTTGATTAACCTATTGCGAACTTGTTTATTTTTAAAGAATTAAGAACATTTCTGAAGGAACAGTTTATTAGGAACATTTCAAAAACAACAACTTAAAAATAAAAGCATATTACCTGTTCCCGTGGGGAAACAACATTTGCATTCAACCATGGCTATTATTTAAAAAAACCTGGGTTTATTGGTGACAAATTCTATGACCCTGGCAAAAAATGTGTTGAAATATAGCCAAGTTGGTGACTTTTGGCTACTTTTGCTTATTTTATGAATGAGTTGAGCATTTAATGACAGTTTTACTGTACCTGACAGCAGTTTAGTAACCTTCTGAGGTAGCTAGAGAGCTATTATATATATATATATATATATATATATATATATATATATATATATATATATATATATATATATATATATATATATATATATATATATATATATATATATATATATATATATATATATATTGTTCCTGTTTACGCTTACTGGTGATTTTGATAAAGCGTCAGTTATCCGGAAATTCGGATTCGACCTTGTATTCAGTAAATACACACGTGATTCCAAGAGATATTTTGCCACAGCTGGTTTCTTCTAGATTCGTTCCTATCTACTTTTTTGATACTAATTGTGATACAAATTGGCATTAAAAATAAGGAATATGTAAGTATGAAAATATCAAATGAAAACTAACATTGTATTTACTTTTAACTCTGTGGTTCGTTCATCGAAAACAGTATTGGGAAACTAAACAAATTTGTACCTTAGCTGTCTTCAAATTATTCTTAAGATAAAAGTAGTTTAAAAAATATCCAGCACTTTTCAAAACAAAATAAATATTTTTTTTAAATATCCACTGGGGATTAAAAAGCATTTCAGAATTATCTGTGAAAAACTTAACCATTGATGGCAAGATTTATTTTGACTTCTTAAGAAAAATTAAGCTTTAGAGAGAACATAATTTAGTTTTTGAAAACATAAACGTTATTTTCTGTATTATCGGGTTTAACATATGCGCATATCGATGCAAGATATTTGATGTGATGATATGGAGAGATGCTTAAGAGATAAATATTAATCTAGGATGCTTTACAGAGAAATTATAGTGGTTATAATGTTAATGCATATAGTGGTTACAATTTTAATGTAAAAATCAAATGTGGCCTGCACATGACTTTCCTTATGTAATGCAATGAATTCACTTCTTTCACAGTGAAAAATTGATATATAAGATCCATGGCACAGTGTTTTTAACGTTGAATTGTACATTTGACGATTTTTCGGATGACAACATATAAAACTATTTCTTACCCAATTAACTTATATTTTACGCAACTCTAAATTAACAATTATTAATATTGATAGCATTCTTAATAAGCAATATAGTCCATATATCAAAATATTTTAATTATAAATTCATCAATTAGGCTCGTTTTCATGAACTTGGCGCAGTTTTTGCAATTTTGAATATATTTTTAACAATCTGGGGGTGAAATGTCATAAAGTAGACGATATTTTGCAAACTTATTAACCAACTACGTCAAATCTGTCACAGTAAGTGTTTTAAAAGAACGGGGAGCAGAGCATTTCTGATATACTAGAAGGTATGCCAGTCATATGAAGAAATTAAAAATTTGCAAAACATTAACTCCCATTTAGCGACACTTTTATCAATTTGGCGACATTTTTATCAGTTTGGTGACATTTTTATCAGTTTGGTGACATTTTTATCAGTTTGGCGACTTTTTCGTTAATTTTGCAGTACTTAAAGCTTTGCCAAGTTGACGGCATTCCGTCAAATGTTTCACCAAACATTATAGATGGATGGAATGAGAAATGGGTTATTCTCATAGTCAAATCTTATGTTCTTTACAAGATATTAAATTTTCATCAATAATTCGTCATTTTCATTAATTTAGCATTTTTTTATCAATTAGGCGAGATTTTTATTAATTTGGTGACATTTTAATCAATTTGGCTACATTTACAAAGTCGCCAATTTGACAATAATCCGACAAAATTTCACCAAGCGTTACGGACTGAAAAATAGGTTATTCTTATAGTAGACTGGAAGGTATGCCTGTCATATGACGGAATTTAAAATATGCAAAATATTACCTCCCATATTAGCGTCATTTTTATCAATTTGGCAGCATCTGCGATATCCCACCAAATTCATTGCCAAACTTTTTATCAAACGTCACGGACGGACGAACAGAGAAATGGCATTTTCTTATAGTAGATTCTTGTATTATTTCCAAGATATTGAATTTTCATCGATTTGTTGACATTTTCGTTAATTTTTGTGATATTTTGTTCAATTTTGAGACATTTTAAAAAACTCGCCAAAATTATCGCCAAGTAGGACAATTGGACTGGCAAACAAACGCTGCCGAAACATCCTTATAATAATGTCCCTTTTTTGAAACACAATTAATTTATTGTTTTGGTGTCATTTTTTCATTTTTATCAATTTGGCGACATTTTTATCGATTTGCCAACATTGTCGTCAACTTGGCGATATTTGAATCAATTTGGCGACATTTTAAAATTTTACCAAATTTGTCACCAAGTGGAACGGTTGGACTGACAGGCAAACGCTACCGAAATATCATTACAATACTATCCCCTTTCAAAGCACAATTAATTTCATTAATTTTGCGGTTCTGATTTTCCCTGGTTCTAATTAGATTTTGGTACGGTTCGGGATAAAAGAGCTCGCTTTTTTTTTACGAAACGACCCGCAAAATTCTCATGTATCCACTCGAGCTAAAAGAACATATCTACAAAATTTCACAAAATTTAGTAAATAAGTCACTTGTGGGATACCCTGGGACTGATTAGATTTTGGTATGATTCGGAAAAGAAAAACCTGTCTTTTCTTACGAAATGACCAGCAAAAATCGCCAAAATCTAATATAAGAAACTACGTTTGCTCAAATGTATATATTAAATGCCTGTTTTATACGTAATTTTTGGCGAGGAAAAGAATAAGAATAACACCCCGTTATGCTAGGACTTGCCGTTCTCAAGATATTTTGGATTTTTCGCATTTTTGTTACGCCGCTTTTGAAAAAATGTCCAGTAACCGAATAAAAACAAAAATTGAATTAAAAGTGCAAAGTCAGTGTTATTTTGTGCAATTAAACGCGATGAAATTTTAAAGAAATAAGGAGAAAATGAGTCTAAGTCTGCAGGGAAAATCGTGTGCTGCTGACATCAAATTTTTTTTCACTGTGAAAAAAAAAATACATTTATTGCATTATATAGAAAAAGTCTGTGCTGCCCACATCAGATTTCGAAATCGAATATTTTTGAAAAAAAATAAAACTTTTTTCATACTACATAATGGTAAAATAAAAATATTATCCACATATGCAATATGTATAATTGGATAAAGTATTCTCAAATGACACTACATGCTTTTTAAATAGCACTATTTTAAATGTCATATAGAGCATCTAATTTTATAAGAATTAATTGCTCACAAACCATAAAATACTTTTTAAAAAGTACAGCTAGTCTTCATGACTACGCTTTTACAAAATAAATTATGTAAAGCCTAATCATTCTTTTCAAGGAATGAATATGCATATTTTTTATTCTTTCTTGTAAATTAGTTCCCTCGTGACGCATTAATTCGAATGCTAATATAAATGGATTTTTTTGTGTTCCCAGGTTCTCATATAAAGTTCTTTAATTATTGTTTTTTTAATTTTCTGTGAATGAAAATAAAGTTTTCGTGTCTGGACCTGATTTAGTATATTCCTAATTTAATTAACAAACCTGTATAGTACCGGTACTCACTGTATTTCTTTTAATATAAACGAGAAAAGCCGATATGTCTGTCCCTCTTGGCCGCATATTTGGCGAACTACGTGACAAATTTGGAGCAACATCGCCAACTTGGCGATAATTCAATATCTTTGAAAATTAAATTTAATTTCTTTAAAAATTCCTGAGTTGAGGGAATTATATATTGAATATTTAGGATTTAAAATATAGCGAATTTAATTGTTCATTGGGCAACTACGTTTTATTGGAGGTTTAACAGAATTTGCTCCTTTTTAAGGGAGGGGTAAATTTATTGAGTTTCGTTAGAAAGTCATGTAATATTTCCCTTTTTATGGGAGTCGTAAAGTAATTATGTTTTATTAGGGGTTCGCATAAACTTTATGTTTTGTTAGAAGTTCGCATAAACTTTATGTTTTTATGGGGTTATACAGAGCGTTTCAGAATGATTGCATGATTAAAAAGTATCTCTTATACGTTTAATCGTAGACTCAGGGTTTCAATTTAAGACATGCATCAAAAATGGTAGAATTTCGAAATTTGGGTAATGATATGCCTTATTATTAACTCTTTATAAACAGAGCATTTCACAATTATTGCTGTTATAAGCAATTATGATTAAAATGCATTATTGCGCTTAACAATAATTATAACATTTATTAACAATATTAATTATTATTGCACTTAATAATTGTCTTGTTGATTCTTATTATTAGAACTTTTAACATGCTAACTAACTGCTTAATTGAAATTATTTAATTTGTTTGCATTTTAAATAGCATACATGCCCGTGATTGGAAATATCTAAATGAAAATTGCACATTTACGCTACGCGGGCGTATGCGCCCGTCCGCTACGACGACAGGGGAAAAGAGCTCCGGGGATTTGTGAGCATCAGGGGACAACTGGGCTAAGTCTCAACGGGTGTATTACGCCTGCGTACTTACGAAAGGAATGGAAATGAATAGGGGAAGAGCTCCCTTCTCCGGGATTTTAGTGAGCATCCGTGAAGAAAGATCAAACCAGACCCTCAACGGGTGTACTACGCCATCATAACCAGTAGGAGGAAAGGCCTAACAAAGCAAACTTCAGCGGTTAGTGAGTGTCAGCAAATGAAAAAAAGGTCGTGCTTGGAAATCGAGCTCCGTGGATCAGCGAACAGTGGGCGGAGACCCCAACTCGCGAGATGAGTTACGGTGGTTGGTGAGCGTTAGCGAGAACAGAAGTCCCAAGTTTCATAAAAATTAATTCCCCACGATACATAAAATATTTCAGAAAATCATCCTTAATTTTATCACTATGTCTTTTATAAAGTGAACTAAGAAAATTATCCTCATTTTTCCAGAAAAAAAATAGGCATATTTTCCTCTCGCTGTCCTTTGTGATGCGTTAATCCGAATGCAAATTTGTTTGAAAGGATTTTCTGTACTTCTAGATTTTTGTTTATAAAATACTTCCACTCTTTAATTATTGGTTTTTAGTATTATGTGAATAAAAATGAAGTTTCCGCCTCAGAATTTAAATCTCACATAGTTCTAAATTCTCCAGAAATGTTTTTATGAAATGAGAGACCGCACTCAATTGTCTTGTGTTGTTGTTATTGAGACCCAAACCGTCTGACCTACCAGAAAGGTGTAAGGTAGCTGTTTGGACGGCCGGGAAGTGCCAACCAATTTAGACCGGAACCCAGTGGGGGAGGCATCCACAGGGACGGTACCCTCCTTCCCTTGCCAACAACATCTCGGAAGGACTTACAGACCCACGTGTTTAACGTGATCGTACTCCGCAGGAACACGGCGACAGTTCTGGCAGCGTGTACATCCAGCGCTCAAACCACCGGGCTACCGCGCCCGAAATGTGCCAACAGCACGCGGTGTTCCCAAGTGGTCACCCACCCAAGTACTAACCGCGCCCGATGCTGCCTGACTTCGGTGATCTAACGGGAACCGGTGTTTTCAGCACGGTACGGCCGTTGGCTCTCAATTGTCTTGTGTGCAAATGTTCTCCGTTGATCCTATTCGTTTTATCATCATGACTGATCTCGAATACAGAATTCTTAATATTTGTGAATGTTCATTAAATTGAGTTTAAGCGGTTTAAATTATTTGTTGACGGAATTATTATAGTTCATTTACTAAATGGAAACTCTCTATATGCAAGGAGCAGAGCATTCGCGATACAATTTGCCGTCCTGCAAGTAGCAGCTCAAATTCGAGAACATCTCTGTAAACTGAATGATAAACTCTATGCTGTATGGGCAAATACCATTCAATTCCAAAACAATCAATCGCGGTCATTTTGAGGCCAGTTTGAAATTTACCGTCAGATGATTGCTACTGAAACATTTTTCGGCGCTTTATAACTCGCTTAAAAAAAACCAACTTTAATATTTAGTTTAAGAGCTTTTATATAATCGAATTCCTCTTTCTAAAAATATATCACTATTCTGAAAAAAATCGAATTCGCGAAATAATGGCAAAACAATTTCTCCACACGGCCTCCGCCAGATGGCGCTCGCGTGCTCATGACGTTATTAAATGAGTGAAGAGTAAAATACGTAGTAGTGCGCGAGCACCAATTAGTATCTTGTTATAGAAGTTAAATCTCGTTAGTCTGGCATCGCACGTTTTGGAATCTCCTCAGCATACTTAACTTTGACTTCATTATATTGTGAATATTAAGTGTAAATATTAAATATACTCAATTTAATTATGGTGTTAGTATTGAACCTCCACTTTAATAAAAATATCTCGCATTGGAGCGTAATCATGCATATACCGGGTGGTCAGAATTAAAACACCCCTACTCTGAGCTCTCTATACATCGAACTACTCAGTGTAAAGGCTCCAAAATTGTTGAACCTACTAGTCAAGACATGGGGAAAAGGATTACGCGAAAAAAAAATTAGTTCCAGAAACACCGATAGGTGGCGCTGTACAGCAGAAAATATGCTGAAAAGACACAAAATACACATTTGTAACACATTTTATTCGAATGTACCAAACATTCATATCAGAAGGACCTTATCGATGCAAGGAATGCTGCTCAATATGGTTCCCTTCTTCAAGATGTAAAATCTGCAGTCTGTGGACAGACAGCTTGTTCAACTGCAGATCGTAATTGGTCGATTGAGATGCTTCTCACATGCAGAATTATACTGTCTTTCAAATCTGCCAAGGTTACCAGACGTCCTCGATAAACAAGATTTTTTAAGCATCCCCACAGCCAAAAATCACAGGGATTAAGATCTGGAGAACGAGATGGCCAGGTTGCCGGAAACGAACGACTAATTACTCTACCGTTAGTAAAATGTTGCCGAAGAAACTGCTGTACACAGTGTCCAATGTGTGGAGGCGCTCCATCTTGCATAAAGGTAATTGAATCAAGACATTGGTGCTGTTGCAGTTGGGGAACAACAAAATTTTTGAGCATGTTTTTGTACTTCCTGGCCGTCACGGTGCATGTCACAGGGCCATTGGGAGTAGCCTCTTCGAAAAAGAAAGGTCCAAGAATGAATGTGGCTGTAAATCCACACCAGACTGTAACTTTCGGTGAGTGAAGTGGAATCTCTTGGAAGGTACGAAGGTTTTCCGTGTCCCAAATGCGACAGTTATGGGTGTTGACTGTTCCACTTAGATGGAAATGCGCTTCATCGCTCCATAGAATCTGCCATGGCCACGATGCATCCACTTCAACTCTAGCCAGAAATTTCAATACAAAGGTCAGTCGCTTCTCCCTGTCGATGGTCAGCAAGTGGTGATTGTAACTAATTTTGTACGGGGGAAAATGCACTATGTTTCTCAGTACGTTCCGCACTGTGCTGTAGGGAACACCCAAGTGTCGTGACACTCCACGTGCACTACTACCGCCTATAACGTTATCCATTGAATGTTCAACAATAGCGGTGGCAACATCGTCAACGACATCTGAACGAGTCGATTTGCGTCCTCGACCCGGCTGAACTCCAAGATGTCCAGTTTTCTCGAATCGAGCGATCATTCTTCTGAGAGCTTGTGGAAGTAATGGTCCTTTGCGCAAATTCTTTAGTCGACGAAACTTTCGAAGTGCAGCTGCAGCATGTCCTTTGTTTTCATAAAGCAGCTTCACAAGCAAAGTAGCAAAGTGCGTTCTGGCAGTGTGACAGCCATCGCTGATAAGAATGAAAATTTCCCAGTTTTATCCCCTTTTATGCCCAGAACATAGTAGCTGCCAACCAAGGGTTTATGCAAATTTTTGTGCTTACAGTGCGAAATTGCAGTTACAATGACAGTTTAAGTTTCTTTGCTTTTTTATCTTCTTCTTTTTTCATATCAACAAAAGAAATTAAAAAGGAAAAATTCCATATCGCATGTTTGTTTTTTTTTGTGATTATTTTGTATATTTTCAGCATATTTTCTGTTGTACAGCGCCACCTATCGGTGTTTCTGCAACTAATTTTTTTCGCGTAATCCCTTTCCCCATGTCTTGAACAGTAGGTTCAACAATTTTGGAGCCTTTACACTGAGTAGTTCGATGTATAGAGAGCTCAGAGTAGGGGTATTTTAATTCTGACCACCCGGTATATGTTCTATGTGCAGAAGCAGAAATAGAAGGATTTAATTGTTAGACACAACACAATACAAAATGAAGATTAACATATTTTCGGAATTTAATTTCAAAACTTTATAACTTATTTACATATCAATATAATTTCAACTAATTAATCAATTTATTGCATCACACTTACTGCCTCTTGGACCACCATATCATTTTATATTTTTTGAAGCAGTCATAAAACTTTACATATACCATGGAGAATTCTAAAAATAAAGGAAAGACGAAAGAAATTTCTAATTTGCATTTGTAATCATGAAAAAACAACAAATAAAAAAATCCCACCCACCCAAACGTGATTTAATGCGAGAAAATTTGCATAAAATTCTAAAATTTCAAAACAAAATGGCTGTTTATAGTTATCGCAATAAATGGGGAGACGTGATAGGCGTGATAAGACACGGATGCTTCCTACGTGCCTGGTTAAAAATGGAACAGATTTCTTATAAGTGAAAGAAGCACGCGCATGCATAAATTCCTTTACCATAAAACGGTACGCATTTCTAGAGGAATGTAATATTTTTATTCAGTTCAGCAATTTTTACTTTCATACTATTGAGTAGAGAAAAATGCTTTAAAAAAATTCAAGACCTCATGAGATCATGTCGAACACTTTTAGGGAGAAGTGTCTATATACATATGTATGTGTATATATGTGTGTATGTACATGTAAGTGTGTATGTATATGTGTGTCCATGTATGTATGTATGTAAGAGTGTATGTATATGCCTGTGCATGTATGTATGTAAGAGTGTATGTATATGCCTGTGCATGTATGTATGTAAGAGTGTATGTGTATGCATATGTGCGTACGCGTATGTAAATGTGTGTTTATGTGCATGTATATAAATGTATGTATGTATGTGCAAGTATATATGTATGTGTATGTGCGTGTATATGTGTATGTATGTACATATGTATATATGAGTATATATGTGTATGTGTTTGCATGTGTATATAAATGTGTGTATACATGTATGTGCGTCTGTGTATATGTGTGTATACATGTGTGTGTTTGTATGTGTATGTATATATGTATATATGTATATATGTGTGTGTGTGTTCTTGTATATGTATGTGCATCTGTGAGGAGTGGGCACGATAATTCAAAGACGATTGCCTGTACCCACGGGAAATTTTATGTGTGGATACACTATATTAAAAACTGGAAGTAGATACTTTTGCGAAAGGATAATATTCTATCACTGGCGTCCCCCGTCTTGTCTTTCGTCTCTATCGCAGACCAAATGGTGTCATGAGAGTGTTTTCTCCAGAAGACAGCAATACGAGCATTCTTTCCCTGACATCACTCTATGGTTTCTGATTTCGGATCAGAAGAAGGGTTGTCAGATTTGGTGATTTATCGCCAATTTGGCGGCTTTTGAAATCTTCCAAAAACTTCACGAAATAAAGATTAATCTAGGAGATATTAGATAATTCTGGAAATTCTACAGAGATTTCCAGAAGTTTCTGTAGAGAGACTGTAAAAGGGACTCATCACTCCAGTAGAGTTGACAATATATGAGCTACAGTGGACTGTGACTTTTGTCAATAGGGAATAGTAGCCGTTGTTTTGTAAAATTATTTTCGCCAGTGTTTTGAGAATATTATAACTAATTTTGTGTAGTTAGTGGAGCATGTAAGTTCTGTTTGATTGTATATTGTTCCTGTTTACTTTGTGCTGATGAATAAACGTAAGTTATCCAGAAACTTGGATTCGTTCTTGTATCCTGCTTATACACCCACGATTCTAGAGGATGCATTTCTTAACAATGGAGGAACAGTTGAAAGAGATGATGGCTTTGATCAAAGCCGGACAAGATGAAAGCCGTACAAGAAGCTATAAAAGAAAAGATTAAAGTTGTACGAGACGGGATGAAAGAAATTTTGAAAACCCTACAAGACTGGATGAAACAAGAGATTAAAGCCGGACAAGAAGCGATGAAAGAAGAGATTAATTCCGTGAAAGAAAGTCAAACTGAAGTACGAAATTAAATCTGAGATGAAAGGAAAAATCAAAACTATACAGAGCAAAATGAAAGCCGGACAAGAAGATATGAAAAAGCTCGAAAGGATGTTACTGGCTGTAAAGCGAAAATGGCCCGTCGTTAATTCAGATTTTTATATACCTTCGGTATGCAAAGTAAAATTTCCTACATATGACAGATAGGACAATTGAACGAATTTCCGGGCGCAGTTCGATATTATCGCAGAAGCGAATAAATAACATGAAAAGACAAAAGCCTTATAACTCGCTGCTTCCCTTCGAAGTCCTTCAGCTGATAGTTTACAGAAGCTCCAGGCCGAAAACGTCTGGACTTCGTAGCCCTGGAGAATGCCTTGGAACTCCGCTATGAGGAGAATAATTTGAAAGAAACCAGCAGAGTACAGTTAAAGTCTTGTCGACAAAAGTATAGAGTGAGTCTGCAGGAGCTGGCATCGGATATTGAACGACTTTCGCAATTATTCTTCGCAGAATGTCCTATGAATATTCATGAAGGCTTTGCATCGCAGTATTTCATAGATGCTATTCGTGACCTAGAAATCCAGAACGCCGTTCTTATGGCCGAATGCAAGGGTTTAAGAGCTGCATTGTTCTTAACCAGCAAGTTTGAAGTCTCTCAATAAGCATCTCGAGGGCTTCATCGATCAATTGTACGTGACGCGTTCGTAAATGATAGTACTTCAGAATCTGAGATGCTGTGTACCATGAAGGAAATAAAGAACATCCTGCAAAGGTAAAGTAAGATAGATGCAAGTAGTCACCTGGCTCGTTTGCGAAAGAAATAGTATGCTGGATCTGTGGAGAAAGAGGCCATACAAGGAGAAAATGTCCATTATTTGAGCAAAAGAATGATAGGGAATTCCCTTCTGAAATTCCACAGAAAAACAACTCAGCGACCATCTAGAGGGGCGGAGGTTTCCCTATGAAGAAAATGCCCCATTTAGAAGGGGCATTTTTTTCATACCTTACAGATATCATCGTTGCACGGAGGAGATAATGGACCTTAAATCATGGGTCGTAAAAACAACATCGAATGTCAAATACTTCTAGACACGGGTGCGTATCTGGCCATCATTAAAAGTGAAGTAGCTCACCGAATTAATGGTCAACTTCTTTATACGGCACCATCCATCTCTCTACGCACTGTTATTGGAGAAACAGTGAATGTGCATGGAAAAATGGTAATTACTATTTCAGTCGAAGCGAGTCGTTATCACCATGCTGCTTACGTTGCAGACATTTTTGACCCATGCATGCTCGGACTAGACTTGTTAAGAAAACACGGATTTGACCTAGACTTTAAAAACAACGAGCTACGGACAGCCACTGAAGAGATTATTTTATTTGGAACAAAAACGGGAGACATCCTAGAGTGCAAAATAGCTACTGCCGAAAATGTTTCGCTGCCTGTACGAAACGAGTGTTTGGTGACAGGGATCCGCGAAGTTACCAAGCATACATAGCATGGCAGTAAGTGATTTTCCATCTCCGGACTATAAAGGAAAAGGAATTCTTGTTGTCGCGGCTCTCGTGGATGCTTCAAGGAACTACGTACCTATCCGAATAGCTAACATCAACAACAGGCCTAAAATAATTCGTAAAGGGGAGCAGTTCGCTTCATGCTCTGCGTTTACCAACGCAATGCGTGGTTGTCCAAAAGATGGAGAATGCAGTCCCAAATATCTAAGCACCATCTTAAACAATCTCGACGGACTAAATCGCACAGAACACGAGGCGTGTAAAAGCCTCATTTTGGAATTCCGTGAAATATTTTTGACTGCTTCAAAAGACATGGGACGCACCTGACTAACTAAACATAGAATTGACACCGGCAACCCATTCCCAATTAAACAAGCTCCGCGTAGACTTCCATTCGCAAAGAAATAAGAAGTAAATAAGCTTTTTAAACACATGTAGTAAAGCGGCGTAATCGAACCATCGAAAATTTCCTTGGGCCTCTCCAACCGTCTTAGTGAAAAAGACAGATGGTTCTACGAGATTCTGTGTTGATTATAGAAGACTCAACCCTGTGACATAGAAAGACAGCTATCCACTGCCAAGAATTAACGTACCAATGACTGCCAGGACTTAACGCTTTCAAGGAGATCCTGTTCTTTAAACTGTGCACGTTGTTCTAGTGCTGAAATAAAATTTGGAAGCCAGAGTATCCAGCGCACTAAAGAAGATATATGATAGCCCCATTGGAGGACATTTTGTCATCAGCAAGACGTTGAACAAAGCTCATTAACGTTTCTTCTGGTGCAATGAGAGATCCGTTGCTGAGTTCTGGTGCAAAGAATGTACGGAATGTGGCACTTGGAAGGAACCGAAGAAGAAAACACGCGAGCCTCTTCAGTGTTATAATGTCGGAGCTCCTTTCGAGAGAATTCCACTCGACGTTTTGGTGCCGTTACCACGAACATTAGATAATAACAAATACATCCCAGTAGTAATGGACTGCTTCACGAAGTGTTCAGAAGTTTACGCAATCTCTGACCAAGAGTCTACAACCATCAGTGAAGTTCTCCCTCGGAACTGGATATGTCCTTATGGGGTTCCCTCTCTCATCCATTCTGACCAGTTGACGAACTTTTAGCTCTGGCATATTCACGGGATTGTGCAAACTACTTGGTATTGGAAAAACTCGAACTACACCTCTTCATCCTCAATCGGACGGAATAGTAGAGAGATTCAACAGAACGGTACTTAATCATCTCTATATATTCGTATCCAGACACCAGCAAGACTGGGACAGTCACCTACCTTTCTTCCTGCTAGCCTACAGAAGTCCACGAATCGACCGGTCATTCTCCTTCAATAATGCTCGTTGGCCGACTACCATGTGACTTAATGTTTGAAAGACCATGTGATGCTGCTTCATCGCCTAATACATATGTGCAATATTTGCAGGCACAGTTGGATGAAGTTCATCGTTTCGCTCGTGAGAGAATCAACACTGATATCGATAAAATGAAGACTCAGTACGAAGCCAATGCTAATGAAGTACGATTTTAGGAAAACAACAAAGTGTGGCTGTTCAACCCTCGGCGACAACCAGTATTTTCGCCAAAACTGCAGCACAATAGGGAAGGACCCTACGTCATAAATAAAAGAATAAACATCGTTGCTTATCGAATCCAAAAATCGTCCATATCGTCGTAAAGCCAAAAGTCGTCCATATCGACATATTGGCCCCAAATTGCGGACCACGGGAGATTGATACTTCAAGTGACTTGTAGTCTTAAGGAGGGGTCAGTCTTGCGAACGTTTAATAATCTCTCACGGACATCCCCCGTTTTGAATTTCGTCTCTATCGCAGACCAAACGATGCCATCGGTTTACTTTCTCCAGAAGACTGCGGTACGAACACTCCTTCCCTGACGTGACGTCACGCTATGGTTGCTAGAATTTAGAGTCAGAAGAAGGGTTTCCGGAATTGGAGATTTAACACCAATTTGGCGACATTTGGCGACTTCTGTAATGTTCTAGAAACTTCACGAAATAGTGCTTAGGAGATATTAGATAATTCTGGAAATTTCTACAGAAAGATTTCCAGAAGTTTCTATAGAGACTATAAAAAGGAGTCATCACTCCAGTAGAGATCAGTTGACGTGTTGACAATATATGAACTACAGTAGACTGTGACTTTTGTCAATGTTTTGAGAACAGTAGCAGTTGTTTTGTGAAATTAATTTCGTCAGTGTTTTAAGAATATTATAGCTTATTTCGTGTAATTAATGGAACATTTAAGTGCTGTTTGATTGTATATTGTTCCTGTTTACTTTGTACTTGTTAATAAACGTTAGTTATCCAGGAAGTTGGACACCTTCTTGTATCCTGCGCATACATCCACGATTCTAGAGGACACGTTTCGTAACAATGCCATAATCGTTATTAGAACTCAAGTTACTTGCACTTCAATATTTTCATAGCATGGTTTCCTAGAAAGAATTGTGAAAAAATACGCCTTCAAACTTCTGTAATACTTTTCAAACATTTTTAAAGGATATGTGTGTTTGTGTTACACTTTTGTATGTTTACACATTTTTTTTTCAATTTTTCATTCATTAGGTTATGTGCTAGGGCATGTGTTACAAAATGCGTAATTTCTTAAGTGTTGAAGACCCAGACCGACCGGCTCGTCAGCAGGGACATGAGCAACCGATAATTTCTTAAGTGTGTAATACCACTACGAAAGCACTTTCTTTGAGGTAATTTTAGTTCCAGCCTACATATATAAATATTACACAGTTATCAGTTTTAAATACAGTGTCATCGGTAAAAATGCGTATTCACTATCTTTAGTTAATGGATAAACGTTTTTCTTTGTTATTAGATATACGTACGCTTACCCTACGTAAAAACCTATATATCCAATGTACTCGCTTTAATGGTATATAAGCAAGTCTCTCATTTTAGATATGTATACGCATTGTCCTCATTTTAATTATGTATATGCATGGTTCGTGTTTTGAAGGTGTACATACATGGTCCTCGTTTACGTTGCAAAAATATATAGTTGAAGTAAACCTATTTTTAAATTTTTATGTCACATATGTCATTAATATCCTTCCAGAATGCCTAAAATGTGAAAATTATATCAGAAAAGTGATTATTTCGGAGCTAGCGATTACACTCGGACTGTGTTTAGCATTATAAAGCCAAGGGATTAACAATAACAACACACAGTCCCTCGTAAATCCTTATGCATCCTCTTAACTTTCGATTCAATTGGTTCAACGCTGCAAAAACAGGATCTACAAATAGGAAAGCTACTGCGCGCTATCGATTGAGGAAGCTTGCAGCGGGAATATCTTTTTGTATAGTCTGTGTACGTGCTGTGTTGTTGTTGAGACCCAGACCGTCCGACTCATCCTGAGGACTTGAGTATCTAATTGGACGGCCGAGAAAAGAGTTAGCGGAAGCCAACTCCCGGGGCGACCAACGTCCGACGGTCTGGGGCAAAGTTTATTTAAGTTTCAAAAAATATACATTGAGGTTACAAGGAGTTGTACAAAGAGGTGATGATGAGTTAACATTTTGATGTTTAAATGACATGATTAAATATAGATGACATGATATTTAGCAAGACGACATGATATAAAACATGATGTTTGATGACAGTATTAAAATATAGGAGTGTAATTATATAATATATGATATTTAGTGATATGTTGACAATGATTTGTTGAAAAAGTGATATATAATTTGATGAAGACAGGGGAAAATTACAAGAATATAATACAAAAAACTTAAATACGAAGAAAAACATTGCATAAGCAACCAACGGCCAAAACAGGACAAACAAGGCCAACAAAAACGGGACAAAGACGAGGCAAAAAAACAAAAAGGACAAAAAAAAGGACGGCACCACCGAGCAAAAAATAGGTAAAACAGTTAAAGTAAAAGGGGGAGACACCGACCAGAGACAAAATTGAAAGCAGAAAGTCCCCAGGCTGATTAAGAGATTTTGTTTGAGATTTCTCTCGCTATGAGAACACACTACCAGAAAGGTGTAAGGTAACTGTTTGGACGGCCGGAAAGAGCCACCCAGTTTACACCGGAAGCCAGTGCGGGAGGCATCCACATGGACCGTAACCTCCTTCCCTACCACCAACCTCTCGGAAGGACTTACGAACCCACATGTTTAACGTGATACTCCTCGTGAACACGGCGGCAGTTATGGCAGCGGAGGGAATCGAACCCGGGCCTACCGAGTGCAACTCCCGCTCGCTAACCACTGGGCTACAGCGCCCTGTGTAGCAAGTCTTTCCATACTACATAGAGAACATTCTACATATAAATATACTTTAATTATTATTATTTAAAGTAATATATAAATATTTTAATTTTAGGCAATATATATTCAAAACTATGAACATTCCCCTTTTCCGAATTCACTGAAAATTAATAAGTGTCTTGTGTTCACGTATTGAACCAATCTTATCAAATCTAAACGGAATTGCTCAATTTGCACGATAAATATCATACCAACAGATTCACAGATGGACGTAGACAAACAGATATCATTCAAAAAAGTTGAATTGTGTTTAGAGATGATCAAAACGTGCAAATCTATGCAAAAACCCATAAAAAACAAGACTCAAATATTTGACCCATAAAAAAACAAGACTCAGATATTTGACCCATAAAAAACAAGACTCAGATATTTGACCCATAAAAAACAAGACTCAAATATTTGACCCATAAAAAACAAGACTCAAATATTTGACCCATAAAAATACTCAACAGGAATTATGGGGAAAATAAAAATATGCGCCATAAAATTTTATTATAAGTTGTTTGCGAAATATTCGGCATATATTTTTAGTCCTAATCGTTTCACAGAAATCAAAATCTAGAAGAACATTAAATCAAATCAAAGGATAAATACTGGAAAGAAAATGGTATATTTTATAATTTATTTTCAATATAACAAGTTTTAGTATTAAAAGTTCTAAAGCAAAATCAAACAGACTGAGACAAACATAATAATTTAAATTTTACTTGTTATGTTAAATAGAAACTCTCTACATTTACCTGTTCTTTAAATATTTTAAGTCATGAACGTATTTAAGTCCCAAATTTGCATATTTTCTCCGTCATTTTATTTTCAATTTATATTCCGTCACTTGCTTTATTATTGCTGTGAATTGTGAAAAATTTTCTCGTTTTAACTTGTCAATTTATTTCGTTCATAAAGTCAGTCTAAATGCTACTTGTCTTTTATAACATTATTTCTTAAAATAGAGTTTTTAACAAATGGAAAACCTGTCGTAAAAATGAAGACATGCGATAAATGATTAACAGAAAATATTCTATTCTAAATGGTAAAAAGTTAAAATTAAAGGCATATCTTAAAATGCTCCGATACATAGTGGAAAATAGAAGTATTATCGCTTAGCTGATTTTGCCATTCAGATTTAATTAGAAATTGGTAGTTGGATATTTTTTAGTTGTCCATATGTTACAATTTCTATCAAATTTCTGAAAACTGAAATTAAAAATATATTTTGGTTTACGGCGTATCTTCTGGAATAGTGGATGTAATCTCAGGAGACAAGGATGAAGTTAAATTTCTGGCTGGCAAACGTTTTATTCAAAGCACAAATATGCGTTAAACAGGAACAATATACAGTAGATAGCTCGATAACTATCTTACATGGTCACATAACTGTATGAAACAATAAAACGACAAATAAAAATTCAACTGATGTATACAACTGGCGATTATATTTTCAAAACACTGACGTGTTCACAATTCATATTTACTCGCATTGTGCCAGCACATTCTAAGTCGGGGCATGAATTAAATTGATAAAGCCAGGCAGGAGTATTAGTCCAGTCAGTAGATACATTGTACCTTGCAAAAGGTGGAGTAGAAGTTTTTTTATTTTGCATTTGTATATACTGATTCCAACATAAAAAAACCAAGTTATCCAGCATGGCCGACCCCGGGAGAACTTTTGGCGACCGAAAAACCACGAAATTTTATGACTTTTTTGGTTTTTTCAGAATATCTCAGAAACGATTGACTTTTGCGATTCTTTCTCAATATAAAATTTAAAGATAATTAAATTTCCAACAATTTTTACTATTACAACTATTTTATAGCACAAATAGTAAGCGCACTACAGCTTCTTAAATCTGACATTTTTTCTCTGCTTAGTAAAAAAACGCATTAACACCCCTTGTCCACCTGACCCCGCAGTCACAATTCTCCCCCTCACATTTCGCAGACAACTCGATCAGATCCCAATAACAGCACATGTTCATATTGTACAACTGCAACATATATTATACTTCACACTACATTTTATTCTGATGTTCTACCTACACAGAAGCGATATTTGAGTGTCAATGAATAAATATGGGGGTGATAATAAGCGAAATAATAATAAAGCATTAATAAGCAAAAATTCATGACGTGTGTGTTGTAATTCAACGAATTTTCTAGGTATAATGCATTAACATAATGAATAATAATATATACCAATGCACCAAATTAAATTTAAATAATCTCCACAAATGGCCAAACTTGTTTAAAGTACAAAAACAAATAATTATCTTCAAAAACACAAATTGCAGAAATTTAACATTTATATACAAATTACAAGAAGATTCATACAGGTTTGAAACAATTAAAGAAAGGAAATTAATAAGTAAAACTGGAAACATACATATTTATCTTCTTCGAAGACGTTTTGAAGATGTGTGTTCTTCTTCGGGTTCAGCAACCATCGGAGGTGGAAGGAAGTTGTCATCCTCAAGTTGCTCATCCACGTGTTACAGTGGTTCCAAGAGCTGGTGGAGTAAGTCATCTTCCTCTTCAGTATCATCCAAAGATGAAATTGGTACGACATTGTCACACCCCATGTCACTGCAGTGCTTGCACTTGCTGGAGCATTTCAAACCTGCCTTGCGGCAAGAGCAGGGTCCACTACACCCTTTCTTGCAAGCGCAAGACACACTCTTCAGAAGATTCTCAGCTGCTGAATTTCCTTTTGTGTCAACAGGCAATAGACCTTCTATGCTGCACGCCCAACCCCATTCCTCCGGGTTGGTGGCATTGCCTAACCAGCTTTGAACTTGATAGTAGCACCTGTAGGAATGGTAGCGTGCAGCATCGCACGTAGGTGGTAGTCGTGCGAGATTTATTTTTCTGTTGGAGACTGATTTTGCAAACAGATTAAATCGCGAAGTGTTCAAGGATTAGTCGGAATGGATGTCGCCTGTGTATAATGTTTTCAGAATTTCTTCTCCAACTGCAGCTATGTCATCGTGACTGCTGAGTGGATCCATGAATGTTTTAGTGACTTTCTTCACTTCAGGCGATTTGTTGTTGTTGAGACCCATACCGTCCGACCTACCAGAAAGGTGTAAGGTAACTGTATGGACGGCCGGGAAGTGCCACCCAATTTAGACCGGAACCCAGTGGGGGGGGGGCATCCACAGGGACCGTACCCTCCTTCCCCTACCACCAACCTCTCGGAAGGACTTACGGACCCACATGTTTAACGTGATCGTACTCCGCATGAACACGGCGGCATTTGTGGTAGCGTGCAAATCTAGCGCGCAAACCACGGGGATACCGCACCCGAGATGGCCAACAGCACGCGGTGTTCCGAGGTGGTCACCCACCAAGTACTAACCGCGCCCGATGCTGCTTGATTTCGGTGATCTAACGAGAACCGGTGTTTTCAGCACGGTACGGCCGTTGGCCCTCAGGCGATTTGTTGACAATCTTGCACAATTTAATTTTGCCTTGACTAAAGATGACTGATGTGGAATCACATCCACTAAATGCATGTATGAACAGGATATTGCCTGGGTCGAACTTAAATGATATAGTTGAAAATAACACATTGCCAGCATTCCCTCTCCAAGGCTTAAGAAGGAATAAGTTGCTGAATGACTGGTCTAACCCTGTCATCAGAACTAGCAGATCAATATCCTTCCCAACTGTGATAACATTTTCAAGTTATTTTGCCTTCGAAATGGCAGTGTTGACGATCAGTAAGTCAGCGTCCTCTTGAGCATGCTTGACTTCAATATCACACTCTTCAAAATTGACTTTCAGAAGTTCGATCAGACGACTCTTGTTTTGATTATTTGCCAAAAAATTTTCTTGGGCGACTTGGTTGATCGTATTCACTTCAAAGATTACTTCAGGGGAATGGTGCATCCTCATACGCCGCAATCGCTCAGATCTTTTGGTTCCAGTTCGTGCAGGATACCCATCGAATACAACCACAACTCACGATGTCTCTTAAGAAATGAAGAATAATGTTTAGTTATGGTAGCAAAGGAAGCATTTTGAGGCCAAATAACTTTGTGTAGGAGGTATCCTCCATCTATAACAGCAAACTGTTTCTTCCCTGCAATTTCTTTGCAATCGACTGGGGTGAAAGCCATGTATAATGAAGACTTTGTACCTTTCCGTATGCCTTCTTCGGAGAAAAGTGATATCGGGTAGGGTGCAAGTTCATAAGTAAAAAACATTTTTAAGTCTTCATCAGACTGTTTCGAAAGACACAATCTTTGGGAAAGTGTCAGCGGATCAATAGCAATTACTTTGAGGGTTCCTGCTTTAATACTACTGACAACCGATGCAAGCGTTACAACCTTGTCTTTCCTCTTGAAGGTCACATTTTTAAAATTTCCCATGAGCGACCATTGTCATAACCCTTTCCATGCCAACCTCTTGAGCCAAATGACAGTTTACATCTGCTCCTCCAACAATACCACTGCTTAATGACATTATGGCATCAATGTCTGAAAAGGGGGGATGTTGAGAAAGCAACTCTCGCAGTCTAATTGAGTCACTTCTGTCTCTGTCGATACGAGAACTTCGCATGTCCACATGCTGCTCTGATGTTTCATAATGTACATCCCAGAATTGTTCAATTTCATCACAAACATTTTGCATGAATATCATTGCCAAAGTCCATTTTGCCAAAACACCGTCTGAAAATCCTCTCCCACGTGTGACCCCTCCACAGGCTTTCATACTCCTCATAAGTGTCTGTTCAATGGTCTGGTCAGACGAAATTTCACACCAGCACTTATTGGAGCGTCTTATGGTGAACTTCCCTTTAGTGGAGAAGTCGTGAAATTCAGTTGGGTCCATTAATTGTTCTAGTTTCAACATGTCTTGAAGGTAGAGATGCGCACTTTTGGCGTATAAGAAATGGCCAGCTGCATGGAAAAATGGTAGGGCTTCTTGAATGGAGTCAAGATGAAGCTTCCAGTTGCCTGTACGCTCAGCCTCAGTGAACTGTTTGAGGAGTGTTGTTATACGAAAATATTGAACCCATAATTTTGCTGTGGGTCCCTTACATTCGAGCACACACAAGGCTTGTCTAAATTTTGCAGCAATACCCATTAGACAGGCATTATTGGTGCAGGTTGTGAGTAATATGGCTTATCCCGCTTTCAGCTGTGAAGCAGCCGCCATTCCTCAAGGCCACCCCCAACTGGCTACGTTTCCCATCTCCCTCCCAATCCTCCGACACCTTTTCATGCATCCAATATTTTACGCATCAACAATATAATCAAAAGAAGTGTTGTGCATTTGGAGAAGTAAATAGAAATTAAGAGTAAAATAAAACCGATTTTTATTTTGAGTTTTATCAAATTGAGAAAAAAATTTTAACTTTCAAAAATCTGTAGCACACTTACTATTCGTGTTATAAAAAAGTTGTAATTGTGAAAATTGTAGGAAATTTAATTATCTTTAAATTTTATATTGAGAAAGAATCGCAAAAGTCGATCGTTTATGAGATATTTGTAAAAAATCAAAAAAAGTCGTAAAATTTCATAGTTTTTTGGCTGCCAAAATTTCTCCCGAGGTCGGCCATGTTGGATAACTTGGTTTTTTCATGTTGGCAGCAATACATACAAATACAAAAAATAAAATTTTCTACTCCACCTTTTGCACGGCAAGCCCCTTTTTCCATACCTATTGACTGTACTATATTATACCGTTCCTATTTCTCGCCAAATGTGAGAACCCAACTGGGGATGGGCAACTGAGGACAGATGGGCAATGTGTGAGGGGAGGGTTTTTTCCCCTCAATATGAAAATTAGATGGTTGTAATTTTTTTGTAAATATATGTAAGAAATAATTAAGTAGCTCATCTGAAACGGAGAGAATATTCACTCATTTTATTTGGGAGCTATCGGACATACCGAATAAACAGCTAGTTCTAGTTTGCTAGTTTGTGTGTTTTAACATGTTTCTGTGTTTTCACATTCACCTTGGGCTTCTAAGCTTCTAAATGGGAATGCACACATAAAAAATTATATTGCAGGAGCATTTAATGTGCACTCGTAGCTTCCAACATTACAATTTTAAAATTAGTACAATTTTCACAAAATGAGTGCATGTTACAAATTATCGATTTTATTTTTTATAAATACCACTACAAACGTTAAACATGCACAAGGAAAACAATTTATTCTTTCTCAGCTGCAAAATTATAACCTTGCAATTCAATACCTTCACAATTATTTCATTTTTTTTAAATGGGTATATGTTGTGGATTTAGTTTTTTTTATCTCTGACTAATTTCAACCCATGTCAACTGCGCATACAAACCAAGGCGCCAAAAAGTCCCAATTTCCTCTGTACAGAGCCATCGCTATACATAACACAATACATATTATATACATTTTAAGTAACATTACACTTGCCCCTTTTCATCCCTGGGCTACGTACCAAAAAAAATATGGAAATGATTCATAACATTCTTAACAATAACCTTCTTAGTGCGATGTTGTCAGATCAGAATAAACAATATCACAGGGGGTAGTCTTTTGGACTTCTGTGAACCATCAACAGTTTCTGAGTTACCTACTAATTCCCATTGACAATATATATTCAGCTTTCTTTTAAAATATTCTCTAGAGCTTATCGAGCTGAAATTTACAAAAATCAGACTGAAGTTTTGTCTGTTTTCTTTTCAAGATTAGCATTGAACGGCAAAATTATGGGAAATTTATTTATAGGTATACAGGATATCAGATTTTTTTTACTTTCTACATTAAGAATGCATAAGAATAAATAAATCGTACTTTTAAAAAGAAAATATATTTCTCTAAAATATTTGCTTATAATGAAATATAAGTTCTAATTTTATCGATTACAATAATTTTATTCAAAAACCGGATGAAAACTGAGGTGTTAAAATCGCTTCTAGATCGCGTTATAGAGTGATAAATTTTGCACTAACCTACAGAGTTGATTCGTTCGGGCGCCATTGTAAAGAGTCTTGCTGCCCCAACTGGAAATCAAACCCTGGATCTCCGAACTGGCTAGCCAACGCTCTACCGTTTAGCTACTGGGTGGAAATTGCAACCTTTTATCGTCGAAGTGAACTCTACAAAATATCACTAAAGTGTTGTGCTATTTTTTCGTTCCAGCAATTTCTGCATCCATGTACAGCATACTTTAATAAACTTTTCACAAATAATCGGGATTAAAAATTTGCGTAGTATACCGCATAGTATGCGGAAAATTAAATTTATATAACGAGATATATAAGCTGCTAAATGAAAAT
The DNA here is from genome assembly GCA_951213105.1 of Amaurobius ferox. Classification (NCBI taxonomy): domain Eukaryota; kingdom Metazoa; phylum Arthropoda; class Arachnida; order Araneae; family Amaurobiidae; genus Amaurobius; species Amaurobius ferox. Next base: position 94,386,420 of record OX578153.1, read on the forward strand.
AGCGCTACTATAGCAATTTGCTAAGAACTTTTCCACGTTGCAAACCAGACCTTCCCGGCCGTCCAATTAGTTGCTCAAGTCCTCAGGATGGGTCGGACGGCCTGGGTCTTCAACCTTCAACGCTGCTAACCAGAGGGCGCGGTAACCCAGTGGTTAGCGCGCGGGAATTGCACTCGGTAGACGCGGGTTCGATTCCCACCACTGCCAAAACTGCCTCCGTGTTCACGCGGAGTTAGATCACGTTAAACATCTGGGTCCGTAAGTCCTTCCGAGAGGTTGGTGGTAGGGGAAGGAGGGTACGGTCCCTGTGGATGCCTTCCCCACTGGGATCCGGTCTAAATTGGGTGGCACTTTCCGGTCGTCTAAACAGTCACCTTACACCTTTCTGGTAGGTCGGACGGTCTGGGTCTCGATAACAACAACCTAGACCGTCTTCGGCCGTCCAATTAGTTGCTCAAATCCTCAGGATGAGGCAGCAGTCTATATTTGCCGCTAAATTAAAATAGCACAGCATTGTGTAGTGCTAAGAATTTTTAACTGTACAATTAAGATTTTTGAGCAGATTTCGGTGTATTTCAAGCAAATAACCGCGACCGAACCTTTGCGTACTATTGGGAATTTTATGACGGCAATCAAACTTATGTAACAATTGTTAAATACAAATGGAACAACTTGGCACCTAGCTAAAAAATTTTCGCCTCGACAAACTAGAATTTCCAGACAAACTAGATTTTGACGAATTTTAAAATAATAGGTGCACTGTGTGCCCCTTATAGAAAAAAAAATCGAATGAACAAATTTAATTTCACTTGCACCTGCTCACTCAGGTCTTTAGAGCCCTGTTCTAACTTATCGATGCCCAGCTTTTATATCCTCTGTGAAAATTTCTAGACAAATAGACATAACACAAGAAACTATTAACCAATTTACGTCCTTTTATTACTTTCCTTATATACATAATGTATAAGGAAAGTATTGTGACGGGGTCGAAAATTCGAATTCGAGTTTTCGACGGGAGAGCACGTTTCAAGCATCTCTGATCACGAATCAAACATTTTTGGAGTGATGTCTGTGTGTGTGAAAGTATGTGTGTGTGTGTGTGTGTGTCAGTGAGTCTGTGGAGACGATAACTGACGAACGAATGGACCGATTCGAACAAAATTTGGAACAAAAATCACAATCCATAAACACTGGAAGCCTATTGTTTTTATATGCAATCGAATGTTCAGAACCCTCCTCAATTTTCGAATGAAATATTGAAAAAATCGTCAAAAAATCAAAACCACTAATAAAGTTACGCAAATAGACATTTCTTATGTAATTTTTCATTAGAAAACGATTGACATAAATTTTAGAACGCTAACATAAACCGTTCTCGAGATATTGTACAATTTTTCAAAAAAATTATCAAAAAGTCATAAAATAAAAATATTTCCTATTGAGAAACATGTTCACTTTTCATATGTAATACCATGCGATAAATTGGGTGACATCATTCTCGTGGATCTAGCTCGTTCCATTCATGAAAAAAGATACTTTAAGTAATACTTTTGTATTTGAACGCCAATAGTCGTATATCTGCTGTAAGGATAACTTATTTCTTCATCCATAACGCTTGGCGAGATTTTGGCGACGAATTTGGCAGCATGTAGCCAACTTGGCGACTTTTTTAAATGTTGCCAAATTAACGAAAATCACGCCGAATGGATAAAAATGATGCTAAATCAATGAAAATGACGACTCATTGTCGAAAATTCAATATCTTGGAAAGAATATTAGTATCTAATATAAGAAAAACCTATTTTTTTTACTGTAAAAGTAGTAAATTCATTACATTATATAAGGAAAGTCATGTGTTGCCCACATCAGATTTTTATAAAATATTTTCCTTATCAATAATAGCATGCCATACGACGGTCAAATTGATACGTTGATGCTTAACTAACTAAACAGTATTTCATTGGTTTCTAAGTTTAATCTCATATATTTTATTTGACACAATTAATAGATGAAACGGAGTAAATTTCAATATCTCAAAAAAAAAAATCCAATAAATGTATCAACTTTTCCTAATCGTCCCTATGATTCTCGTGCATTAATTCTATTTGTATAGACATACATTATACAAACAGATGTAACACACAAAAAGAAAAATTTGTTGCTAAAGCTTTAGATAACGTTTCAGAAGTGTTCTAAACGAATAAATACATTAAAAACTAGCAATCAAATTTTAACACTAATACGATAATTCCCCTATTATGGGGAAAATACGATAATTTCCCTATTGTGGGGAAAATACGATAATTTCCATTTTCGTATGATGTTCTTGGTACAGATGGTATAACAGTTCTTGAGGTTGATACATCATCCGAGACCGCCAATAAAAACTGTACAGAATCATCTAAATCTGGCATAAACAAATTAGAAGAAAAAATAGTTATTAAAAGATAGAACTACTAGAAAATGTTTGTTTTGTTTTGAAGGAGATTTTAGAGAATGAGTCGAAGACATTGAGAGTTTAGTCAAGGATTTATTTGAATCTGAACCTCAAGTTCCAAATGTGGCACTTGTAAGTATTTATGGAGTAGGAAAAAGATCAGCCAAACGGCCTAGAATAATTATATGAATACAAAGAAAATAAATTAGCCCTGCCAAATACATTAACATTGTGTGATTCTGAAAATTATATTGATTAGAATTTTTGTAAAAAAAACAAGATATATTCAAAAAAATTTAGACTTTATGACAATGGTTATTGTGAGAAAGAAAATGTAGTTCGCTTAAATTACAGGAAGGTGTAATTTCTAATAAAATATTATTTCAATAAAATGTCAAACTGTGTATATGAAATACCACTGAGTTAAGGTCAGCATATTTGATTCAAGTCTTTAAGAAATGACCGATGGTCGGCAGATCATTCCGGTTTAGTGTTTTGTTTCTTCTAGTTCTGTGGTTTGTAGTGTACTGACTTCAGTGAATTGGATAGTGGTCTAAATTAAAACAATAAAACAGTTTTTGTGAATCATGTATTACGATGGTGGCTTACAATATTACGGCCTGACGAACAAGGCGAGTCTGCCTAAATTTTGGCCCTCACACTTGCCACAGAATATACTTTGTTTGGTAGAAACTGTACACAAATAAGTTTCGTCATGTAAGCTTTTGTTCGACGGCTTTAAAATTGTGCACGTTAAAGCTGCTCAAGACTTAAAATGTGGACAGTCCAAAGGTGATATTGTTGTAAAGAATATACTGGAAACGCTGAAGAGGTGAGTTCATATTGTTTTTAATTTGGTGAAGATGAATTACCGAACTTCGCAAATCTTATAAATTGTGTGTTATTTCTCTCTCGATCCTAAATGCAACCTGAACTATACTGATTTTCTAAAGTAATTAGTAAATTTTTGTGAAGATTTGATGCATATCATTATATATGTGGAGGTTTCGGTGTTAGATTGACGACCAACGAATCTTTATTTACATTGCCTTAAAGAAATTAGTGTGGGCAAAATGTTCTATCCAGCAACCCTAGAAATAAACTTTTGAACTTTACAGGTAATTTTTTTTATTCTTTTTGTATAGCCAATAACTTTGATACGGTCTGGTTCAGGGTTTCAGGTTATACGTACTTAAGTGGGGAGAATTACGATTAATTCTGGCAATCCGGTTATTGTTAAGTTATTTTCTTTTTCTAATTATCTAATTGCTTATCGTCTACCTTCAGCTATAATCAAGGCTGTCTGTTTGATGCAGATTATAAGAGATCGAAATATGCAGTATGAAAGGCTTTAAAAAAGATAAAAGGTTTGCTGATCCAAATGACAAAAGTTAACATATATCCTTACAATGATTATCAGAACCTTGTGTAAACAAGGAAATGTGATACAAAAGGGTTCTGTCCTCTGATCTAGTCAATTTCATAGATTCTTGTGAATTTTTGTTAACTGTGAATAAATTTCTGTCAAGGACTAAGGTTGTTTCAAATATCCAATTGAAATATTGGCATAAATACTTGTAGCATTATTAAAAAAACTCTATTTGACAGAGACAAGTTTCTTTTTGTTGTTGTTGTTGTGTGATTTTGACTCAATTTTAGACTCAGGAATTTCTAGACAAATAGACATAACACAAGAAACTATTAACCAATTTACGTCCTTTTATTACTTTCCTTATATACATAATGTATAAGGAAAGTATTGTGACGGGGTCGAAAATTCGAATTCGAGTTTTCGACGGGAGAGCACGTTTCAAGCATCCCTGATCACGAATCAAACATTTTTGGAGTGATGTCTGTGTGTGTGTGTGTGTCAGTGAGTCTCTGGAGACGATAACTGACGAACGAATGGACCGATTCGAACAAAATTTGGAACAAAAATCACAATCCATAAACACTGGAAGCCTATTGTTTTTATATGCAATCGAATGTTCAGAACCCTCCTAAATTTTCGAATGAAATATTGAAAAAATCGTCAAAAAATCAAAACCACTAATAAAGTTACGCAAATAGACATTTCTTATGTAATGTTTCATTAGAAAACGATTAACATAAATTTTAGAACGCTAACATAAACCGTTCTCGAGATATTGTACAATTTTTCAAAAAAATTATCAAAAAGTCATAAAATAAAAATATTTCCTATTGAGAAACATGTTCACTTTTCATATGTAATACCATGCGATAAATTGGGTGACATCATTCTCGTGGATCTAGCTCGTTCCATTCATGAAAAAAGATACTTTAAGTAATACTTTTGTATTTGAACGCCAATAGTCGTATATCTGCTGTAAGGATAACTTATTTCTTCATCCATAACGCTTGGCGAGATTTTGGCGACGAATTTGGCAGCATGTAGCCAACTTGGCGACTTTTTTAAATGTTGCCAAATTAACGAAAATCACGCCGAATGGATAAAAATGATGCTAAATCAATGAAAATGACGACTCATTGTCGAAAATTCAATATCTTGGAAAGAATATTAGTATCTAATATAAGAAAAACCTATTTTTTTTACTGTAAAAGTAGTAAATTCATTACATTATATAAGGAAAGTCATGTGTTGCCCACATCAGATTTTTATAAAATATTTTCCTTATCAATAATAGCATGCCATACGACGGTCAAATTGATACGTTGATGCTTAACTAACTAAACAGTATTTCATTGGTTTCTAAGTTTAATCTCATATATTTTATTTGACACAATTAATAGATGAAACGGAGTAAATTTCAATATCTCAAAAAAAAAAATCCAATAAATGTATCAACTTTTCCTAATCGTCCCTATGATTCTCGTGCATTAATTCTATTTGTATAGACATACATTATACAAACAGATGTAACACACAAAAAGAAAAATTTGTTGCTAAAGCTTTAGATAACGTTTCAGAAGTGTTCTAAACGAATAAATACATTAAAAACTAGCAATCAAATTTTAACACTAATACGATAATTCCCCTATTATGGGGAAAATACGATAATTTCCCTATTGTGGGGAAAATACGATAATTTCCATTTTCGTATGATGTTCTTGGTACAGATGGTATAACAGTTCTTGAGGTTGATACATCATCCGAGACCGCCAATAAAAACTGTACAGAATCATCTAAATCTGGCATAAACAAATTAGAAGAAAAAATAGTTATTAAAAGATAGAACTACTAGAAAATGTTTGTTTTGTTTTGAAGGAGATTTTAGAGAATGAGTCGAAGACATTGAGAGTTTAGTCAAGGATTTATTTGAATCTGAACCTCAAGTTCCAAATGTGGCACTTGTAAGTATTTATGGAGTAGGAAAAAGATCAGCCAAACGGCCTAGAATAATTATATGAATACAAACAAAATAAATTAGCCCTGCCAAATACATTAACATTGTGTAATTCTGAAAATTATATTGATTAGAATTTTTGTAAAAAAAAACAAGATATATTCAAAAAAATTTAGACTTTATGACAATGGTTATTGTGAGAAAGAAAATGTAGTTCGCTTAAATTACAGGAAGGTGTAATTTCTAATAAAATATTATTTCAATAAAATGTCAAACTGTGTATATGAAATACCACTGAGTTAAGGTCAGCATATTTGATTCAAGTCTTTAAGAAATGACCGATGGTCGGCAGATCATTCCGGTTTAGTGTTTTGTTTCTTCTAGTTCTGTGGTTTGTAGTGTACTGACTTCAGTGAATTGGATAGTGGTCTAAATTAAAACAATAAAACAGTTTTTGTGAATCATGTATTACGATGGTGGCTTACAATATTACGGCCTGACGAACAAGGCGAGTCTGCCTAAATTTTGGCCCTCACACTTGCCACAGAATATACTTTGTTTGGTAGAAACTGTACACAAATAAGTTTCGTCATGTAAGCTTTTGTTCGACGGCTTTAAAATTGTGCACGTTAAAGCTGCTCAAGACTTAAAATGTGGACAGTCCAAAGGTGATATTGTTGTAAAGAATATACTGGAAACGCTGAAGAGGTGAGTTCATATTGTTTTTAATTTGGTGAAGATGAATTACCGAACTTCGCAAATCTTATAAATTGTGTGTTATTTCTCTCTCGATCCTAAATGCAACCTGAACTATACTGATTTTCTAAAGTAATTAGTAAATTTTTGTGAAGATTTGATGCATATCATTATATATGTGGAGGTTTCGGTGTTAGATTGACGACCAACGAATCTTTATTTACATTGCCTTAAAGAAATTAGTGTGGGCAAAATGTTCTATCCAGCAACCCTAGAAATAAACTTTTGAACTTTACAGGTAATTTTTTTTATTCTTTTTGTATAGCCAATAACTTTGATACGGTCTGGTTCAGGGTTTCAGGTTATACGTACTTAAGTGGGGAGAATTACGATTAATTCTGGCAATCCGGTTATTGTTAAGTTATTTTCTTTTTCTAATTATCTAATTGCTTATCGTCTACCTTCAGCTATAATCAAGGCTGTCTGTTTGATGCAGATTATAAGAGATCGAAATATGCGGTATGAAAGGCTTTAAAAAAGATAAAAGGTTTGCTGATCCAAATGACAAAAGTTAACATATATCCTTACAATGATTATCAGAACCTTGTGTAAACAAGGAAATGTGATACAAAAGGGTTCTGTCCTCTGATCTAGTCAATTTCATAGATTCTTGTGAATTTTTGTTAACTGTGAATAAATTTCTGTCAAGGACTAAGGTTGTTTCAAATATCCAATTGAAATATTGGCATAAATACTTGTAGCATTATTAAAAAAACTCTATTTGACAGAGACAAGTTTCTTTTTGTTGTTGTTGTTGTGTGATTTTGACTCAATTTTAGACTCAGGAATTAAACCTGGTGGCGCCATTTTGGAGCTTAAAAACTAACTTCCCCGGTATTGACTTCTTTAAAAATGAATTTCTTAAACATTCTAAACCAGAATTAAGAACCTCCGTTTGAGCATGTATAATAATATACTTCATTCTGGTACATTTCCTGACAAGTTAAATGGATTAAAATGCCGTAACATAGGACTTACCCAAAAGTAAAGATCAACTTGTAAAATGCATTTGCAGATATAACTGAAATTTTGTCACCTTTACATATGAGTATAATATAAAGGTGATAAAATTTTAATTATATCTGTAAATGCATTTTAAGGGGACGGTGGACGTTGAAAAGAGCAAAAATCGACTAAAAATAGTTTTAATATATAACATTATTTTACACATTTAACCTGCTGCAGCAGGTGCAATGTTTCTGTCGGCGATTTCCATGGACGCCAATGCCTGCAAAGGGGGATCTAAATGTTTGGGAAAGGGTATGTCAAATACCTATTTTTTGGGAGGTTCTTCACTTGGGATGGATGCTATCCCACCCGTAAGCAAAAAGTTGAATGCATTTTTTTCGAAACGAAATTTTCTAAGGTTTTACATTTTTAAAATGCTCCATGCGTCTTAATTTTTGTCTGAGATGCATGAAATTTGGCAAAAAGACACCTCTCATACTTTTTAATGAAACTGGGTATGCATTTTAAAATTGGACTTTATTAAGGTAATTAAAAGTGAATAAGAACCCAATTAAATGATGAAAATTAAGTTTTAATACAGAAAAATATTTTTAAAAAATTAACTTTCTAAGGAATTTAAAAATGCATACCTAAATTTATTCAAAATGTATTTTTGAGTGATCATAATGTAAAATTAATCAAAAATGGGAACAAATGGCACGCAAGGAGCATTTTCAAATTTTCGTTAAAAAAAATTAAATTTAAAAAAATATACAAAATTATAACAAAATTGAAAAAAAAATTAATGGTATTGTATATAGTAATGTTAAGAGGAATATTTATACAAATTGTTACGTTTCTAAGTCAATGAATAAATAAAAAATATTTCAACATCCACTGTCCCCTTAAAGGTTGATTTTTTGGGGGAAGGGGGGCCTTAAAGTTCAAGTTACCTCATCAAACGTTTTTTTTTTTACCGAGTTATTGAATTGAAAAGGAAATATGGATAACCCAAATAAGTATACTGTATTAATATCTTTAATTTCACTTTTTGCAAAATTATTTACAAACACCTTGAATTGCTTTCAGATTGTCTGGATGTAAAATGTTTCATTTCAAAATCCCAGGCGGGTGTCCGAGTAAACTACAGTATTACAGACCAGGTGTTTGTGTTTAACTCATTGATACAACTAAAGACATCCCAGAAAAGTGAAAAATTGTACTCGGTTGTTAATTTCCGATGGGAGTTTGATTCTGTAGATAAATCTTTTTTTTTAATGTTATGAGTTCTTCTTGTATTAGAAATAAATTTATTAACGTTGCGAAAGATATGTACTAGAAAGTCAAGGTCTGTGTGTTTACACTACACCGGATAATCTGATAATGTCGATATCGAGGTTGGTGTTCTATAGGCAGAAAGTTTGAATCCTAAACTATTTATTCGTTTCATCGTTTCATAAACAATTAATTGGATGCGTATTACCTTGCCTCGCAAATGAAGAAATTAATTTACTCTTCTTTGCTAATGACTATTATTTTGGCCGATTCCCCACTAAATTTAAAGAAGAAAATAAATATTCGCGGTGACTATTGTTCCAAGTGGCTATCAGTATCGGCAAAGCGAAAGTATTGGTTTTTCAAAAAGGAGGCAAATTGTCACGCAACGATAAATTGGTTATAGATAACAAAGTTATGGATGCAGTTCCTAGCTATATTAACTTGGGATTGCACTTTTATTCATTCGGACTCTTCAACCTGGTTCTCAAATAATCGCTGGGCATCAATAACTCTTCATAGTCAATCTTTAGAAATCTAAAACTTGACGACTTTAGAACTGCATTGGAATTATTTAATTCACTGATTTTTTCTGTATTATCTTACGGTTGTGCTATCCGGTTTCCTATGTATTTAAAGAAAATTGGAAAGGTCTTTGTTTTTTCCAGTTTCATCAAAAAGGTATTTCGCCTTTCTAAATTTACACCAACTAAGACTGCAATCTTTCTATATTGGTGTCCAAATTTTCTTAATAAAACTATTGTTTGTTACTGGATACGTGTTTTAAAACTTCTGCCACATAGGCTGCCATATAAGATTTATTCTCTTTTGCTAAAGTGTACTGTTGTTGATCATTATAACTGGACCCGTGCCATTAAATCGATTTATTATAAATGTAGTTTAAATTTTGTTTGAGACTCTTAAGATTCCGGATTACTAGTAGATTTCTACCAAATTTACTGAATTTTTTATAAATATTAAATTATCCAGAAGATTTTTGCTTTCTTACCAATCTTCTGGTTTTATCTCTTGCTTGAAAACCTTGCCTTTTGCTGAGAGCAATTTGCTTTCTTGCCTTCCCCTGAATGTTAAACGTGTCGGTTCAAGTTCGGTTTGTTCAATATCACCTGTTTTTTTTATTCTGGAAAATATTAGAAAATTAATGTAAATGAATCATGCCATCTTCTGGGTATAATGAAACTTGGAGACATATTTTTTTAATTGCTCTAAATATTTATTTATTATCCAGACCGTCAACCTCACCCAGAGGGTGTAGAGCAGTTACAACGGCCGGCCGGGAATCTGTTCTAAATATGAAATTTTTCATCAGAAAAATCTATCGGATCTCTATAGCGTTGATGATTTTGTTAATCTATTATTGTTGAAAAGGGTCGCATCCTATTGAAAAGGACCTCAATTTTTTCAATCTTGTTTGTTGCACCGATCGAAATGAATGTTATAACCCCGAGATTCTGTTTTTAGTTAGTACTTTTATTAATATTATTGAGCTTGTTTACTCACAAAGTAAATCCTATTTTACTCACTATTACACTTTTGGGATGTTTCTAAACCCAAAATGTGTTCCTACGTGCATTTTTTTGTTGTTTAAGATTTTATATTTTGAATTCTGACCCCAAGTGTGTTCCTATGTACAATTTCTGTTTACTGATTTATGCTTTGACGTATGATCCTAAATTTATACCTATATTTATCTTGTTTATGTATGTATTACCATCCTTGATAAGGGTGAATTCCCCTGAATTAATTAATTGATTGATCGATGTAATGATTATTGTTGGGAAACCAAAAAACAAAAGATTAAGAAGTACATTTAAATGTAACATATATGAAAATTGCGATTGCAGATTACTATATGTTGCATTCATCAACCTAACGTTACTCATCGTTATGTTACATTCGTTACAAACGTTTGCATGTCGCAAAAAATACAGTCTGTTAGCTGATGACTGATTTGTTTTCTTATTGGTTTGATTATTCGTTTGATTGGTTTCCTCAAAACACTTGCAATCTGCTATACATTACACTATCAATGTCCTTCAGCGGTATCCTCAAGCAGTAACGTCCAGAGGATTTCAATATCAATGACGTCAAAACGTGTAGCCAATCACAACGATCATTAGAACATACAACCATCTGCAATTTTGACGTCATGTTTTATTGCAATTACAATTCACCACATGTTACTTTTGAATGTACCCCTTAACTTTGACACTAATAGTATTTAAGCTTATTAACGACAGGAAAACAAACACTGATAGAAAATAATTCTGCAACTGTATTTTAATAAGTTTTATTTTGCTTCACATTGTATAGTGCTTAATGTCAAAATTAGTCGTCTCATATGAAAATTGATTCAATCAGGTCCTGTCCCCTTGTTGGTACTATAAACATGCAAAAGTTTCGGCCTCCTAGTCCTTCAAGAGCTTTTTTCAAGTTTGGAAAGACTTTTCGATCTCATTCTATCAACCCACTGTGATAAAATGGAAAATCTTGTTTCGTCATGTTCTGTCCTATGGTCGATACTAAGGCTGAGGCAACAGCGGCCATCTTGATTCCCAGGTAAAGCGATGGCTGGTCATTGCAAAAAAAGAGTTATTTTACAAAGCATTCCACACGACTTTCTTGAATGATTGGTGCGTTTTTTGAACGCAGAACCACCTATTACTTTCTTTATATACATAATGTATAAGGAAAGTATTGTGACGGGATCGAAAATTCGAATTCGAGTTTTCGACAGGAGAGCACGTTTCAGTCATCCCTGATCACGAATAAAACATTTTTAAAGTGATGTGTGTGTGTGTGTGTGTGTGTGTGTCAGAGTTTGTGGAGACGATAACTGACGAACGAATGGACAGATTTGAATGAAATTTTGTACAAAAATCACAATCCGTAAACACTGGAAGCCTATTGTTTTTATACGCAATCGAATGTTCAGAACCCCCCTAAATTTCCGAGTGATATTTTGAAAAAATCGTCAAAAATCCAAAACCGCTAATAAAGTTACGCAAATAGACATTTCTTATGTAATTTTTCATTACAAACCGATTGACATAAATTTTAGAACGCTAACATAAACCGTTCTCGAGATATTGCACATTTTTCAAAAAATTATCAAAAAGTTATTTAAAATAAAAAAGAAATATTTCCTATTGAGAAACATGTTCACTATTCATATGTAATAACATGTGATAAATTGGGTGACATCATTCTCGTAGATCTAGATCGTTCCCTTCATGAAAAAAGATACTTTAAGTAATACTTTTGTATTTGAACGCCAATAGTCATTTTTCTGCTGTAAGAATAACTTATTTCTCCATAACGCATGGCGAGATTTTGGCGACGAATTGGGCAGAATATCGACAAATTGGCGATATTTTTAATTGTTGCCAAATTAACAAAAATCTCGCCAAATGGATAAAAATGACGCTAAATCAATGAAAATGACGACTCATTGAAGAAAAATCAATATCTTGGAAAGAATATAAGTATCTACTATAAGAATAACATTTTTTTAACTGTAAAAGTAGTAAATTCATTGCACTATATAAGGAAAGTCATGTGTTGCCCACATCAGATTTTTTTATAGCTAAATTGCATTTCAAGAATCAGCCATGTCACATGCGCGAGTCATTGAAATTGCTCGTGCAGGCGATAATTGATTGGACAGGTTGGAGTCAAAATGGCGGTTGAGTCAGCCTGTCCTGAGTCAATACTTTAAGTACTAAAGATTCAGCTTTCAACATCACCTGGGGCTTCTGTGGAGTGTGGAAAGACTTTCAGGCCTTTTGAATTTATTAATATAGCCGTTATTGCGATAAATTCTTTATATCTTGCCATAAACATTAAAGTCACCATTAACCAGGCACTTGCAAAATATATATAAATAATGACATTCGAGTCATGATGCAAGCAATAAGAAAAATCATATTTCATGTTTCTTCTGAGATGCAGCATTACAATATCTTGTATAATACAGCTATTTGTTTTTATTAGTATAGATTACTGTTTGTGCGACATATCTTTTCGATGAAAATGTTCTTGTGATATAAATAAGATTTGTGCGTCGTCTGCAGCAATAAAACATGTATTTTGCTGTCGTTTTTATTAAGATTAAATTTGAGTGAGATTTTGTTCATGTCAGACTTTAAAAATCATGTTCAGAATTTATATTTTGCAGAGGGTTATACAGTTATGCACGCAAATATAATAATAGGTTTTTCAATAACTAGAAAAATTATAAATGATGCGTATTTACTTTACATTATACGTGAATATGAAAAATAAAAGGTGTGCTTCAACCATAAAGGAAAAGATTATAGTTTCAGGCGCTTAATGCGTAAACTGGCTGAAAGGTGATATGTCATTCCAATCCCAGCTGAGGCAAGGTATTTCTACAGGGTAGGTATAAAAGCACTTTAACATCCCAATAACTTTGTAAAGAAAGATCCATGAGTGTACATCTTAGGTCTGTCTGTAGTAAAGTGGCCGTGCCTGATCGAATATTAAGGATTGAAAAGCTTTTAACAGATAATTTAAAAAGTAATGTTAATGAACTTGACAACAAAGCGAGGTAGCCAACAAAAGAGCTTATTGCAAAGTTGTAGAGCATGTATCATGGAGTAGGAACCTACCATAAAACTGCTACAGAAAACATTTATCAGACACAAAATGGTTGTTGGCGAATGCTCGCCCCATTGGGGGAATACGAAAATAAACGTTTGCATGCACAGAAATCTAATATATTGCTTGTTCAAATCGCTCCCGTTAGCAACAATGCCTATTTAAATTCAAGGAAGAATATGACTGCGTATTTTGACAAGCATTGCAGGTATCACGGTATTGCTGGCTTTGACAATACAACGTTTTAACGGGCATTTGCCTTCCATGTAGGTGTTTTATTTTTCCGTTCGTAGTGTCAATTCCTACCCATTGATACGATCGGGTAAATTGAAGAACTGAAGTTCTTTTTTTATCAGACGTGTTAGTTTCCATGACACAATGTAGAAACGTCCTGAAAATAGTTTTGATCTGGAACGATAACTTGAGATGGCTCATAATGCTTAAAATTCGGGGCCGTTTTTGTTTAAAATATAAGGGAAAAGCTGGAGGTCTGCGCAGCTGTGGGGGCCTGTCTTCCGTGATCAATGTCCGTTGTTTTGCAATAAAATATTTATGGCGTGGGGGTTATAATGTACTTTTGATTAGGAGCCTCGACAAGATTAAAGCCGCTCTGTTTCAAATTAGAGCTTTCAGCATAGATAGAATCAACCAGCAATTCATCCGCACAAATGATGGTGAACTCAAAGAAATGACTCAAACTGGCTTCAAAATAGACATCGCCAAATTTAAACAAGAATCATGCATAAAGTATTGATTATGAAACACCTTCCAACTGAAATGCCAAATGTGATGCATTCAGGGGTAATATTTTTTAATTATTACAGAGCTACGATAATTTATTTTACTTGAAAATGTAAAACTTCATCGAAAAAATTGAACTTTATTCAAATGACGTCATCGAAATATAAATCGTCTGGTTGTCTATGTAAAAGCAGTGAATACACGTTTATTCCAGACTCCAGAGTTAAATAATTTTGCTTGAAAAAAATTCAGCAATTCATATACAACTCATCTTTACAATCACTTTTTTACATTCTGCATCCATTAAAATTAGGTTTCGTTGTAGAAATAATCAAAGTTTGATGATCATTTAAACTCAAAAATATTGTGAATGCGTTGACGCAGAATATAGATGCACAGGAATTGTGTAAAAGTGAAGCGGTTTTGGGATGGATGCAACACTAAATATAAATTTAAAAAACTTTAAAAATCACCATTTTTACTCTGGTAAAAAAATGGATATTACATTTTATTTTGAAGTGGGTCACCTGATCCCTTCATATTACGCAATATCGGTGTAATTATTATTTTAATTTTTATTTAAAAAACTGCCGAACATATTTTGCTGAAATTTTATTTTATATATTTTATGGTATAATTTAAATATTTTCTGAAACTTTCGAAACAATTTGTGGATTTCAAATTCGCTTAAAAAATGTTTGAAAAAATCAGGTCCCGTAGAGTTCAATATATTTCATTTTCTCAAGCCGGGTTCAATCCAAAACTAATTGGGTGATACTATTCATTTATATTCCCGTATGTCCCACAGATCGTCTCAACAACATACAAAAATTTCATTTTGATAAAGTCATTTTTACGGCAGTTATCGTGCGAACGGACAGACAGACAAAATGAACGAAAGCCGTAAACGCTTTTCAACTATGTTGTAAAGTGTTAAAAAATCGTCTCGAGTGACATGCCTAAATTTCGAGGAAAAATAAGCAATTTAGTTTTGAAATTCACCTATACTTTGCTACCTCAATATGAAGCTCAAAAAGGATGAAACTTCTCAGAAAAATTTTATTAACCAATAGGCCTTTGCAGTGAATATACGGATTGCAAAAAATTTTTATGGTCACATTACTGCAGATAGACCTAACGTATGCACTCATAGACATCTCCTTATAAAGCTATTGAGGTGCTTTAAAACTTTCATTTGAAACATGTATATTTGCGCTTGAGAAACTTGGCCATATATAGGTTGCACGCAGTGGATAACTGAAGTTTGAATGATATCGATATTCATATTTTGCTTTAATACAGCCAAATTATTTACCACTATTAATTTAGACACAAAATATATCAAGGTATGGTTATTAGTAAGTACAAATTGATGCAATAAATATTTACACGCAAGAACGACGTTCTACTGATAATATCTCCAAACGCCGATGTTTAAAAGCAGCTTTCTGGCTTCGTTTAAGGACATTCTCAAAAGCGTGAGTGAAGTTCCCATTGCAAAATTTGCTTTCTAACAATAACGCAATACGCTCTTTCTCCATGTCGACGAGCAACTATTGATATACTGATTTAAGTTTTATTAAACACTAGCAGCATACCCGTTCTTCGTACGGAGTATATAATATAAAGAAACTTATAATTCGCAATCATGTGCAAATTCTGTTAAAATATTAAATTTATTGCTCCTGAAGAGAAGTTTAAGGATATCTGTTCTCACTATGCAAAATTATCTTCACGGGCAGATCTGAAGAATAAAACATCCTGGCCCCTTTTGTAAGCAAATTTACAAAAATATGGAATTGAATCAATATATGCAACCCCGTACTACTTATAGTGTCGCAGATTAGAAAATATGCCAGTGCGTTAATAGAAGATTACCCGTATTACAATATGAGTCTCAAATATATTTGCCAAAATAAAAGAGATGACGTAATAAATTGAAAATATTAAGAATCCCCGTACTCTTTATACCAGAAGTTCGTAATTGATTCCCCCCAATATATGCCAATATATATCCAAACATATGCCAATATACCTGTACTACTTATATTCTCGTAGATTAGATGATATACCCGTGAATTTGTAGAAGATTACTCGTACAACGTATAATATATGAGTTTAAACAATTTTTGTCATAATTAAACAATTTTTGTCATAATTAAACAATTTTTGTCATAATTAAACAATTGTATAATAACTTGAAAATATCAATAATCCCTGAATCAATAATCCCCTAAAATATCAATAATAATAACGTTTAAACCTGAAGACCACAATTGATATTATCCAATTAAAAATGCTATAAGAAAAATCAAATCGGTCTTTTCTAAAAAAATCAGATGTGGGCAACACATGACTTTCCTTATATAATGTAATGAATTTACTACTTTTACAGTAAAAAAAATCTGATGTGGGCAACACATGACTTTCCTTATATAATGCAATGAATTTACTACTTTTACAGTAGACAAAACAAAAGTAGTTTTTTTTGTTTATGTAGTTGTTTATCTAGCTGTTTTGTTTATGTAGTTTTGTTTATGTAGTTTTGTTTATGTAGTTTTACAGTACTACATAAACAAAAAAATCTGATGTGGGCAACACATGACATTCCTTACATAATGTAAGGAATTTACTACTTTTACAGTAAAAAAATAGGTTTTCTTATAGTAGATACTGATATTCTTTACAAGATATTGAATTTTCAACAAATAGTCGTCATTTTCATTGATTTAACGTCATTTTTATCCATTTGACGAGATTTTCGTTAAGTTGGCAACATTTCAAAAAGTCGCCAAGTTGGCGACATTCCGCCAAATTCGTCGCCAAAATCTCGCCAAGCGTTATGCACTAAGAAGTAAGTTATACTTACAGCAGATAAATGAATATTGGCGTTCAAATACAAATGTATTACTCAAAGTATCTTTTTTCATGAATGGAACGAGCTAGATCCACGATAATGATGTCACCCAATTTATCGCATGGTATTACATATGAAAAGTGAACATGTTTCTCAATAGGAAATATTTTTTTTTATTTTATATGACTTTTCGATAATTTTTTTTAAAAATGTACAATATCTTGAGAACGGTTCATGTTAGCGTTTTAAAATTCATGCCAATCGTTTTCTAATGAAAAAATACATCAGAAATGTCTATTTGAACTTTATTAGCGGTTTTGATTTTTTGACGATTTTTTCAAAATTTCATTCGAAAATTTAAGGAGGGTTCTGAACATTCGATTGCGTATAAAAACAATAGGCTTCCAGTGTTTACGTATTGTGATTTTTGTACCAAATTTGGTTCGAATCGGTTCATTTGTTCGTCAGTTATCGTCTCCACAGACTCACTGACACACACACACACACATACATCACTTCAAAAATGTTTGACTCGTGATCAGGGATGCTTGAAACGTGCTCTCCCGTCGAAAACTCGAATTCGAATTTTCGACCCCGTCACAATACTTTCCTTATACATTATGTATATAAGGAAAGTAAAAATAGGTTTTACTTATAGTAGATACTAATATTCTTTCCAAGATATTGAATTTTCGACAATTAGTCGTCATTTTCATTGATTTAGCGTCATTTTTATCCATTTGGCGAGATTTTCGTTAATTTGGCAACATTTCAAAAAGTCGCCAAATCGGCGACATTCTGCCAAATTCGTCGCCAAAATCTCGCCAAGCGTTATGGATGAAGAAATAAGTTATTCTTACAGCAGATATACGACTATTGGCGTTCAAATACAAAAGTATTACTTAAAGTATCTGTTTTCATGAATGGAACGAGCTAGATCCACGAGAATGATGTCACCCAAATTATCGCATGGTATTACATATGAAAAGTGAACATGTTTCTCAATAGGATATACTTTTATTTTATGACTTTTTGATAATTTTTTTGAAAAATTGTACAATATCTCGAGAACGGTTTAGCGTTCTAAAATTTATGTCAATCGCTTTCTAATGAAAAATTACATAAGAAATGTCTATTTGCGTAACTTTATTAGTGGTTTTGATTTTTTGACGATTTTTTCAATATTTCATTCGAAAATTTAGGAGGGTTCTGAACATTCGATTGCGTATAAAAACAATAGGCTTCCAGTGTTTATGGATTGTGATTTTTGTTCCAAATTTTGTTCGAATCGGTCTATTCGTTCGTCAGTTATCGTCTCCACAGACTCACTGACAAACACACACACACATACTTTCACACACACACACACACACACACAGACATCACTCCAAAAATGTTTGATTCGTGATCAGGGATGCTTGAAACGTGCTCTCCCGTCGAAAACTCGAATTCGAATTTTCGACCCCGTCACAATACTTTCCTTATACATTATGTATATAAGGAAAGTAATATATTTTTATATCCATTTATTTCCTATTGAGAAACATGTTCACTTTTCTTATGTAATACAATGCGATAAATTGGGTGACATCATTCTCGTGGATTTAGCTCGTTCCATTCAAGAAAAAAGATACTTTGAGTAATACTTTTGTATTTGAACGCCAATAGTCATTTATCTGCTGCAAGAACAACTTATTTCTCCGTCCATAATGCTTGGCGAGATTTTGGCGACGAATTTGACGGAATGTCGTCAATTTGCGACTTTTTGAAATGTTGCCAAATTAACGAAAATCTCGCCAAATGGATAAAAATGACGCTAAATCAATGAATATGACGACTAATTTTCGAAAATCCAATATCTTGGAAAGAATATTAGTATCTACTGTAAGCAAAACCTATTTTTTACTGTAAAAGTAGTAAATTCATTACATTATATAAGGAAAGTCATGTGTTGCCCACATCAGATTTTTTATTATTCAAATCGGAAAAGATTTAATAAAAATCGTGTGGCACATAACACATTGGATCCGTTGCTAAGCGACATGATAACATTTGCTTCAAAAAAATTGATGGAAATCATATTGTCTGAATAATGCTATCTCCCTGAAAGGTTTGGCGACATTTTCGTCGATTTAGCGATAACTTGAAAAATCGCCAAATTTATCGCCAAGTGGGACTGAAGAACTGATAGTCCCATTTTGCGACAAATTGACGAAACATCACAATACTATCCCCTAACAAGACACAATTAATTTCATTTATTAAGCGCAATTTTATCAATTCCATGATATTTTTATGGATTTACAAATATTTTTATCAATTTGGTGATATTAAACAAATTCGTTAAACGTGTTACTAAGTAGGATGGATGGACTGACCGACAAATGCTACCGAAACATCATTTCAGTACTCTATTCTAAAAAAACAAATTTAATTTCATTGATTTGCGTCATTTTTATCAATTTGAAGACATTTCCGCTAATTTGGCAAAGTTTAAAAAAAGTTACCAAGTTAGCGATATTCCGCCAAATTCGTAACTCTGAATTTGCAGATCTGAGGAATAAAATATCCTGATCCAGTTTGTATATACTAAATGAAACCACTAAAATTTTATAAGAAACGCCCGTTACCAAACTTTTTCTGTTTCAACAATCTGCTAAATGAATTTATTGGGTAAACACAATATATGAGTTTATTAGCTAAACACAATATATGAGCTTGAAACTTCTTTGCTAAAATAATTGAAAGTGATGTACGCAGTCCGCAATTTACATAATTAAAAGCACAATCAAACCGTTCATTTATAAAATATATTTTTACATCCATTTATTTATTATTCAAATAGAAAAAATAATAATAAATATTAACAACTCATTTAATTTCATTCCGTTGCCGAGCAACATGATATAAGATAGAATCTTCCTCATAAAATGCGAAATTAAATAGCCATTTGAATTTCTTTATACTTTTCATCATTGAGTAAAAGCTTGTGAAAGATAACCTATGGAGGTAGATGTTTCCATTTAAATTCATGTTTTAAACAATTCATGTTTTCCGATGGTGACTAATTAATGCAAAAATCCTGCACTAAACTCGGAAATAAAGTTTTATTTCATTTTGACGTTTTAAACAAAAGATTTTCATCCTTTCCGTTTGGATAAACCACGGAGTTGGAGAGTAGAACTCTCAGGAAAAAGTTCTGTTTTTCATTAATATCTCGACAACCCCTAGTCTTAGAAACTCGAAACTTGGACTAAATTTATGAAGTGCTATTTCAAGGCTATCCACAAAATTTCATTAAATTTGGTTCAGCTGTTTTCCCGTGATGATGAGGCAAAGAAAATTTTGTTTTTTACTAATATCTCGAGAACAACTTCTAGTAGAAACTCAAAACACAGACTAAATTTTAAGTGAGGCTATTTCTAGGCTACCCACAATATTTCATCAAATTCGGTTCTGCAGTGATGATGGGACAAACAGACAGACAGACAGACAGACAGAAGACAGACAGACAGACAGACAGACAGATAGACAGATTTTCAATTTTATTTATATAGATATACATTCAAGCGATAACACATCGTCCGATTCAGAATACCGGAATGTAAAGTCAATGTTATTTATTAAACTAAAGCATAACCCCTTTATGCAAAGCTTATAGACTAGAACTAGCAAAAAATTCCGCTAGCCTTAAAAAGAATTACCTAACATCATGTCGTCGCTGAGCGGTCGATATCAAAATAAAAATGGATTATTTATCGATATTTTATATCAGCAAAATCCCATCATTGAAATCGTATAGTCAAAATCGTATCATAGGTAAGTTAATATCAGTTGACCAAAGCATTTAAATCCTTTTAAACATCAGATTGCCTGGTTTGTTTTATTCAATGCTTGTTAGCAAGACGGCCAGTGTTTTTATACGATCAGACGAATTTAAAATAAGAAAGATTAATCACGCAGCATTGATTATGAAACACTTTCCAACTGAAATGCAATGTTATTTATACATCTCTAAAATGCGATACATTCAGCGGTGATATTTTATTTAAAAATTATCATAGTATAATAATTGGAAACTTAAAACTTCATAAAAAAGGCAATGCTATAAAATCGCTTGCTTCTCTATCTAAGTAAAATCAATGAATATTCCATTCATATCACTACATTTCAGGCTCCAGATCTAAATAATTTTACATTAAAAATTCATCAGTTCTTATACAACTCAGCTTGCAATCGCTTGTTTTGTTTACATTTTGCATACGTTAAAATTAGCCTCCGTTGAAAAAATAGTCAAAGTTTAGTGATCATTTGAAGTAAAAAAATATTATAATTACGAAAGCACAGAATTTAGAAACACGGATAATATGCAACAAAGTCATAAACACTTTTCAACTTTGTTGTAAAGTGTTAAAAATGACGCGGTTTTGGGACTGATGCAACACTATATATAAATACAAGAAAGATCAATAATGCATAAAGCATTGATTATAAAACACTATCCAACTGTAATTTTATTTAAACATCTCTAAAATACGATACATTCAGATGCGATATTATTTTAATTATCACAGAACTACAATAATTTATTTTACTTGGAAAATTAATACCATGGAGGTAAAGGTACGTTCTAACTCCATGCTTAAAACTTCATTCAAACTTTATTTAAATGACGTCATTGAAATATAAATCATCTGGCTCCCTATGTAAAAGTAGTGAGTTTTTCATCTATACACTTTTATTCCAGACTCCAGAGTTAAATAATTTTGCGTGAAAAAATATTCAGCAATTCTTATACAACTCATCTTACAATCACTTGTCTACGTTTTACATTCAGTGAAGATAGACTTCGTTGTAGAAATAATCAAAGTTTGTTGATTATTTAAACTCAAAAATATTGTAACTGCGTTGGCGCAGAATATGGATGCACAGAAAAATCGCAAAAATAAAGTGGTTTTAGGAAGGATGCAACACTTAATGTAAATTAAAAAGAACTTTAAAAATCATGATTTTGGCACAAGATGTATGCCATATCTCCTTTTGAAGTGGGTCACGTGACCGCTTCATATTATATGGATGTCATTATTATTTTAATTTTTATTTAAAAAACTACCGAACATATTTTGCTGAAATTGTTTTCATATATTTTATGGGACAATTTGAATATTTCCTAAAATTTTGAAGCAACTTGTGAATTTTAAATTCGCTTAAAAAATGTTTGAAAAATTAGATCCTATAGGGTTCAATGCATTTCGTTTCTTCAATCCGGGTTCAATCCAAAACTAATTGGGTGATATTATTCATTTGCATTCCCATATGTCTCACAAACCGTCTCAACAACATACTAAAATTTCATTTTGGTAAAGTCATTTTTACGGCAGTTATCGTGCGAACGAACAGACACACAGACAGACAGAATGAACAAAGTCATAAACACTGTTCAACTATATTGTAAAGTGTTAAAAACGGAAGTGGAAGTCCTTCGTAAATCTTCCACTCCCCTCTGGAATTCGATACTGAATCCATTTCAGTCATCATCTACGCACTATCTATAACCAATTCTAAGAAATGAAAGTTTCACAAAAAATTGACAAAAACACAGATGGTAAATTTCTTCAAACTGACTTGCCACCAATTAATGATTTCTTAAAAAACAAGATTTATTAAAGAAATTTTCTTTTAATTTTCAGAGATATTGAATTATCGTTGGAATTGCCGCATTTCCCAAAAGCCCCCATATTAGCGATATTGAGCCAAATGTATCGACAAATAAGTCGCCAAACATGACGGATAGATGGAGATAAGAGATTTTATTACACAATATTTTATTTATTTTGCATTCTACAACTAAGCATGTTCTATTCTACAAAAATAATCCCAAACCTAAAATGATCAGAACTAGTACCAATCCAGATATACACCATTGCAGTTGATACATTTAAAGCACGACATTTAGAACCATAAAAGCAAAATGAAATAAAAGAATGATAATAAAACCAGGGAAAGCGGCAATAATAAAATTCATTAGATTTCTTTTCTTGGAGGAATTTTACGTTCCATTCACGTATTGCATTCAATAATTTACTTGTGCTATGTGTAGGAGATTGTGGTTATAACTCCCTTATAGTCTTTTCTACTTGTAAAATACCGCAAGAGAGATATTTTCGGAACAAGAAGGAAATTGTGGGGGATTAAAGTAAATCGCTCTTGATCTAGGATACGATTGTTTTTAAGGCACTTGTTTGCGATTGATTCTGCTTTTTGCTGTTGCTATTGCGTAGTAATTTTGAAACATTTGTATTCCGTAAACTTTAAAAGTAATTAAATATTCGATAAAATAATACTTTTTGGAATGAACTTAAACATAAAAAATAGTGAGTAACTATGTTACTCATTATAGATTGCTGTAAAGCCATTGCTTCTTTCTCATATTTTGAGTGGGAAAAAGTTGGTATCTGTTGTGTGAGATGAAGGTAAAAGGTACCAATGGAAAGTTTTAATATTTTATTTTTTTTATTTACTTTTTAAATTATAAGGTTTTTATAAATTAATAGAATACAGTGTATCTCGTCCGAATCCGACCACAAATGAGGAAATTATCGATTGTGTAACGTTTGCTGTCATTCCGAGAGTACGATCAACACAAGCGATAAACGCATACTGGCGTATAGCAGATGTATCTATACACAGATGTCACAAATCTAAAATTTATATTTTTTACACTTATATATGGCAATATTTCGCCAAATTCGCCACTAAAGTCACCGAATTTTTCTCTGCTGTCAAGCGACCAAGACCGTCAAATTATAACAATGGTTTCCCTTTAGGTACTTGAAACAATATAGTGTCACTTCCGTCACATATTTCGCTTCATCTCCATCACATGTTTTTCATGATTTAGTCATACCCCGCGTACTAAAATATTTCACGTTAATAATAATATCCACCACTTATTAATTTCACTAGCTAGATGACTTTTATTAACTCAAAAATGAAAAACTTCTTCAGTTCTCCTATATGGCGCTGCAATATCTTTAAATCGATTAGGCATGGTTATTTGACTAAAGATATATATAACGAGTACTCTGTAGGCAGTTTCTCACAGATATTAGTGTGCTTAATGATTTTTCTATATGTTGGGAAAAGTCACTTAAGTCACTATACCAACACATGACCCTACCTCCGACCTTACTTCACTGTATAAAACTTCAGTGATATTTTGGTACATACGAAACCCTATATTGTGATTTTTATTTATTTTATATTCTACTACTATTTTTCGCACGATTAACAATCCTAACATATTACCTATTTTGCTAAGAAGAATTCCAAACCTAAAACGAACAGAAAAAATACCAATCCAAATGTATCATTGCGACTGACACACATAAAATATGACATTCAGAACATAAAAGTAAAAAAAAAATAGAAAGAACGGTCAAAAACCAGAAAATAAAAATTATAAAACTTATTAAATCTCTTTTCATGTTGTGGAATTTTGTATTCCTTTCACGTTCTGCTCTCAAAAATTTACTTCTGTTATGCTTAACGGATTATGATTACAAGACCTTTATAGACTTTTTTGCTTATAAAATACCGCAATAAAGGTATTTTCGGAGGAAGAAATAGTTTGAGTAAAATTGAATGGATTAATCATGATCTGGGATACGAATATTTTTAAGGCACTTGTGTGCGATTGATTATGATTATTGCTGTTACAGCTATTTCGAGGTATTCGTATTCAGAGACCATTAAAAATAACAAAACATTTGAGAATATATAATATTTTATTGGGAATTTGCGTAAACATAATGTAATAGATGTCATTTTATCAAAACTGGAAATTTAATTGAAATGCATTACATTCAGAACAGTTATCGATGTTTGTTATGAATTTTAACACCTCATTAAAATGAAACTATTACGAAGCGCATAGATTATTTAATATATACCACTCAACATTATACTTAATTTTATAGAAATCAAATAATACCAAACCGTAAAGCACTTAATGCTTGTGTGCGTACTCTTTAAGTATAGTATTACGTATAAACTTTTAAACTCACAGATTGTAATTAATATATTATATATATATATATATATATACGAGGCATGTTTTTTATGTAAGTACCGTTTTGCGATTCCGCCGCCGCAGCGCTACGGTCGGCGTTCCGCGCATGCGCGCTGGTTACCTACATCTCTTGTCTACGCACTGACGCCATTACAGTCTGATTCTTTATTGTATACGTTGTTTACTGAGTGTTTAAGATGCCTCCGACAATCGTGAGTCCCGCCGATTGTGAAGTACGGGCTGTTATACGATTTCTTAGTGCTAAAGGCGTAAAACCGATCGATATTCATCGTGAGATCTGTGAAGTTTACGGACAAAACATTATGAGTGATGGAATGGTAAGGAAATGGGTGAGAGCATTTAAAGATGGCCGCACAAATGTGCATGATGAAGAACGGAGTGGGCGTCCTTCGGTCTTTAATGAAGATTTGGTGCAGAAAGTGGAAGAAAAGGTGAGAGAAAACAGACGCTTTACAATTTCATCAATGTGCGGCTGGTTTCCTCAATATTCTCGTAGTGTTTTGTATCGCATTGTGACCGAGAACTTGAATTACCGGAAATTGTGTTCACGTTGGGTTCCAAAAATGTTGACGGATTTGCACAAAACCCAACGTTTAGGCAGTGCATTGACTTTCCTTGAGCGGTACCACAATGAAGGTGAAGATTTTTTAGACCAAATTGTTACTGGTGACGAAACATGGGTGGCCTACGTCACACCAGAATCAAAACAACTATCCATGGAATGGCGACATTCATCATCACCCAAAAGAGTGAAGTTTAAGCAAACAATTTCTGCCCGGAAAATCATGTGCACAGTTTTTTGGGACAAAAAAGGAGTATTGCTAGTGGAGTTTCTGCCTCTTAATGAGACAATCAATGCAGCGTCTTATTGTGAGACATTGAACAATCTGCGTCGTGCAATCCAGAACAAAAGACGTGGCAAGTTGAGTAAGGGTATCGTTTTGCTGCATGACAATGCCCGTCCACATGTGGCTAATCGGACCAAAGATCTCATCAAATCTTTTAAATGGGAAACTCTAGATCATCCTCCATACAGCCCTGATCTGGCGCCCAGCGACTACCATTTGTTCCTGCACTTGAAGAAACACCTGGGTGGTCAGCGTCTTCAAGACGATAACGAAGTCAAAACAGCTGTGATACAGTGGTTAACAAGTCAGGCGGCAGAATTTTATGAGGAGGGTATTCAAAAACTGGTGCCACGTTATGACCAGTGCCTCAATATTCACGGAAATTATGTAGAAAAGTAGATTAAGGTACAGGCTTTCATGTAGAAATAAAATTATTGCGATATCTTTGCACGTCTTTTTTTAATTCCAAAACGGTACTTACTTAAAAAACATGCCTCGTATATATATAATCTTATAAAAGACTACAATCCATAGAATAATGTAAAAGGTGAAATGTGTATAGGCGCGATTTACAGCTCTTAACACACATCTCAAAAATATTCCAAATGAGATCTAGGAAAAGTACAAGGAATATCATAAAATACAAGGAAAAACAGAAACAAATAAAGGAGTGCAAACGGAGTATCAGTAATGTCTAGAGGGATTGTGACCCCTATACCTGGTTAAAGCGTACTTTTATTCCCGGGAAACACTCCCAGAAACAACCAATCGCTCGAAGCAGCTCCAATCCGTGTGTATAGGAAAATCAGAATCCTAAGGGAATATCAAAGCCATAAAAATCCAAAAGAGAACTATAAAAGAATCATAGGACTTCCCAACATGGGTTCACACCAATATATGAAAAAGGGAATCCAGAGTCGAAACACATATAACAATTAAAAGCACAAAGTTACAGTGAAGGAAAAGATTCCAAATAGTTAATTGGCAACAAGTCTTGGAAATTAGCATAAATTACATTGTCACCACATAGTTTTTGACAAAATGCTAAGTAATAAGTTTTTAGAAAGCCGAGAGGAAAACCGTTCTTTAATGCTTCCTTTATCAAATGTCGTTCACATATATTTCGCTATTCATTGGTAGAATTTAATTTACTATATCTTACAAAATGATTAACAATCAAATTTCTCATTACACCAGTACTCATATTACTACTCCAAGGAGTGATGTAATTAATGTTACAATTGAAACTTTTGCGTTTATCATAAACTAGCCGCCTTTGGCGACCAGCCTGTTCGCTACCCTTGAAAATTCTGACCGTGGCAAACTGGTTGACGCGACCCACAAGAAAGGTGAAAGGTAACTAATTGGACGGCCAGGAAGTGCCACCCAATTTAGACTGGAACCCATTGGGGGAGGCATCCACAGAGACCGTACCCTCTTTCCCCTACCACCAACCTCTCGGAAGGTCTTACCGACCTACATGTTTAACGTCATCGTACTCCGCGTGAACACGGCGGCACTTTTGGCAGTGGCGGGAATCGAACCCGGGCCTACCGCTAACTTCCCGAGCGCTAATTTAAAATTTAAAATGACCATATGCTAAGCTCTTAATTCCATCATTCTCATTCCATTGTTCCATCATTTAAAATATCTATAAAATTAAAATATCCATCGTTCCATCATTTAAAATATCCATAAAATTGAAATATCCATTTAAAATATCCAAAAATTAAAATATCCATTTAAAAAAATCCATATCGTTCCATCATTTAAAATATAAATATAATAATTTCTACAATGCGTATGTTAAGCTCTTAATTAATTTAAAACCGGAAGCGTGGGAAACGGAAAGCAAACACTAATTCGGTTTCTTATTGTCCCACCCATCGCTATGCATATTCAGCACCGTGACGTCACCTCCACCTTGACGTTCCCACCCACCACTTTCCCTGCTTCTCCGGGAGAGAAATGCCGGTTAAGAAATGCTTTAGTGGATTGCCGAGAAATTGAAATTCGGAAAATCTTAAAATCCCGATCCTGTGGGCAATACGGAATCTTTCTTGCCCAGATTAGACTTGTAACTCCCAAAAGAAACACCGACCCACCCGAAGGTACGCGGGAAAGAAGCTCTGTCGCCACGATAGCGCACCCAGGACACCAGGGCGAGGCCAAGACGCCCCGCGACCCATACCATCCTCCCCAGCCACGCAACACACCAACGGCAATCAAGAGGATGGCGGCACCAAACCAAAAGAGCAACAAAGCCCAGGGAAAACGCGTCCTACCATCTGGAGAGAGTCATTCTCTGATGAGTCCCTCAAAACTTTATTAAATCCAATTCACATTACAAAATACAATTCCCTTCATTTAGGGATAACTTCATTTTTACATTAATCTTCCATCAGTTCAATACAATCATTTCAACTAATTATTTCCAAACAAATCAAGATAATAGATATACATAATATACTTTCTTAACATAAAAATAATATATATACATAGCAAGTAACTCCTGGTTACTAAAACAAGTACAATCAACTTGATTGTTAAGTGACGAAATAACAAAAGGTATATATAAACTTCATCTACAAAACTGCATTGAATATCATAAACATATTTACAATTGAATATCATAAACATATTTACAATCTTAATCCACCGGCCATTCATCTTGCTGCTCTAAGTCCTTGGACGAGCCGAATGGTCTGAGCTTTTGACAATCTTAATCCAATACAATCCTAAGCATCCATCTATACAACATCACTCCTAATTCATTTCTAATGATAAAACATTTTTCATGATTTCTTTGATTCCATTTCTACATTTGGGTAACAAGCACAAATTAAAAATATTTACATTAATATAATTAGAAGGAAAATATATATATAAGCACTTCTAATGACATCCCAAAGTTCGCACTCATATATTGTGTGTTTGACAGTTCCATCAGATTTTCCACATTGACATCTTTTATCCTTTCCGAAGAATCTACCTTGATATTCCTTGAAGGCTCCATGTCCCGTCAACACTTGGTTCAAGTAGAAGTCTCCACATAATCTTTTCGTTGATACTCTTCTAATTTCATTGTGCAACTTCTTCCCCTCTCGCCTCTCATCCCATCTTTCTTGCCATTTCTTAATTGATTCCATTTGTACCTTCATCTTTATTTGCTGTTTACTCCATTTGAAGGAGTAACTTATTTCTGTTTTTTCTGTTGCACCTTTTGCGAGCTCATCTGCTTTTTCGTTTCCAACTATTCCAACATGGGCTTTTATCCAATGTAATTTAATAATTTCCCTATTTTGAACCAATTCTTTTAATTTTAAAACTTCTTCATTATTATTTTCATATGAGCACAAGGCCTGTAACACCGACCTTGAATCTGTACAAATATGTACTCTATCAAAATTCTGTCTTAATATATACTCTGTTGCTTTACTTATAGCGTAAAATTCCGCATTGTACACCGTTGTAGTGTCATTTAATCTAAATTGATCATAATGTTGAATTTCACCTTCTTGGTACACTACAAAGGCACAACCTACTTTTCCATTAATTTTTGATCCATCTGTATAGATGGTCCTTTGTCCGTTATTTGGAATCTTATCATTCCAACTCAAAATCTGTTCTTCCCAGGGAGCCTTCTTCGAGTAACTCAATTGCTCCATTTCTGTGTATTCAATAATTTCATCTCCAATCAACATATTTTCTTTCCAGTGTGTTCCTCTATAAAGAATGGTTTCTCCTTTTAACTTCAGGTCTAGGGGCAAACATCCCGCTAAGACTTGAGGATCCATATTAGATGTTGTTCTATAACACTTGGTTATAGACAACAAAGCAATTCTTTGGATCTGCTTCACTTTATCATTAATCCTTCTTATATCCTTATACCATATTTCAGCTCCATACGAGATGAATTTTTCCACCGCCTTTAAATATATTTCTTTCCTTATTTCGGGTTTAAGTCCCCATGTCGCTCTTATGATCCTATTTAGTTTTCCATGAAATTTCAACACTTTGTTTTTTACTTCGTTCAAATGCGGTGTCCAAAAGGACTTGGGATCAAATTGTACACCCAAATACTTAAGATTTTTGTCGTAGCTAATTCTTTTTCCATATAATTTTATATCTGGAAAACATGTAATCGTTTTCTTATAAGGGAACATTATATATTTAGACTTTTCACTACTAAATTTTAAACTATATTTTTCTGCCCAAAGTTCCAGCTTCTTAATAGCAGAAGTTCCTATTTCTCCCAATAAGTAGGAAGCTCTTGACATAATTATGATTGCAATGTCATCTGCAAAAGCTTGTATTCTAACTTCTTCATTTTTAAAATCTATTTTTAGAGCCTCATCCATTATAATTAGCCCCAATATCGGAGCCAAACTCGAGCCTTGAGGAACTCCTATATCATAACACAAATATATGTTCGATTCTTCGATGTAGACTTTTCTTTCATTTAGAAAACTATTTACTATTTTCCTTAGTTTAAAAGGCAAGGAATAATTGTTCATCTGTCTTTCCACATCTTTCTTCCTAACTGTATTAAAAGCATTTTGTATATCTAAAGATATTAATCAAGTAATCTTATTGTTGCTTTTATTTACATATCTACTTTCAACAATAGATTTTAATGCGTCTATTGTACTCATATATTTTCTGAATCCATATTGATTTTCACTTAACTGTTTGTTAAGACAAAAGCTCATCCTATTTGTAATCATTTTATCTACAACCTTGGACTTGTTGGACTTGTAAGAATGCCAGATATTTGACCTTTCTAAAAATGTAAATTATTAGTCGAAATTATGAGTACTTTTTACTATGCGAGAATTTAAAAACCAAAAATCGTTTTTTTTTAGCCAAAAGTGACTTTTGTTTTAAAATCTTAAAAAAATATTAGAATTCGTCCCTGAGATTTAAAATTGATATATTTTTACTCACAATTCTCCGTTCTTTTCGGTGGTGTGATTTGTTTTTTTCTGCGACGTCTGGATCGCGGAGAAAAAAGTGCAAAAAGGGCAAAAAACGGTCGAAATCGCATAAAACATCAAATAACAAAAAAAATAATTAAAATTTTAAAAATCGGTTTTGACGTGTCCCCTTCCCCTCCCCCCGGATCTCCGATTGCCAAATTTCGTAGCTCTCTGACGCGCGGTCGCTGAACGTATAGTGTATAAGACAGACAGACACACAGACATTGCCTTTTATTATATAGATTTTGTAACATAGATGATCTTGAGAATTTCGATATATTGAGATATCCAAAAACTGTCCACAGCGTACTTGTTATATCTATAGTAAAATAACCATGCGTAATCGATTAAAATACATTGCAGCGCCACCTAGGAGAACTGAAGAAATTTTTCATTTTTGAATTAATAAAAGTCAACTAGCTAGTGTATAACAAGTTTTCTTGTTGCCATTGCAGGTATCAACTATTACATGATGACTAGAGCACTAGAAACTAGTCTGTAAATACTGTTATCTACAATAGGTATGCGATTCTAACTGGCTTCACTTTGTAAGAGAAATTTAACAGCCTCGTACATATGTTTTGAACTGTTTTATGACAGCTTTGACATTAGAAAAATACTTCGTTAAAATTCACAATCAACATACAACGCAAAATTGCTAGTGTCGACCGGTTTTGAAGGCAAGAAATAAATAGCATTTTTGGAAAGAACAAATAAGTAACGCCACCTTTACTCTTCAGAGCTAGATCGACAACTGATGTTAGAACAACAAATGTGACTAAATCAGGGAAAGTAAGTTGCTAAACATGGAAGCAACGAGTGATATGGCACTATGAGCTTCCCAAAACCAGTTAGTTCTTTCATTTGTTGTTCTATTTATTTCATATTTATTTCGAAACTATTATTTTTACAACTAGTTTGAACGACTCGTGTAGCTTCCAAAACCGTTTAACTGCCTATTTGAATTTAATTAATACTTGTATTTGTAGTTTTATTCGCTGAACAAGTAATTTGAATCCTTTGTTGGACGTTCACCTTCCTCTTTGGCATTTTACCGTTTTTTCATTGTATCCTACCTCGGGTTTCTACCTCCATGGTTTTAGCTATAGTGACTGGAATACCTAGTGTCGTAATCAAGGAAGAAATTCAGGAGAATTGTTCAAGAAATGCAACAGATGACGCTGCAGTTAAATCTGCAGACAACTTTATACTTTTCTATGCAAAAAATACGTCATTTTAAATTGAAAATTTAAATAAACTAACTATTTAAAAAATGTTTAGACTTCAAAATAGGTTTTCAGAGGAGTTATTTTTCCACAGGAACAATTCGTTCTATAGTTAATACGGAGATATTAATCCAAAATATATATTTTTAATTCGTTTCTTCAATTAAGCAGACTGATTCATCGATCTGTGGTGCTTTGAATTTTTATTTTTATTTTCAGTATTATTTTGTAAAACTTTCCATTATTATTTGGTAAGCAAACGTTTATTTTTATAATTATATAAAATAGATATAAAATCATCATGCAAATGCATCTTACAACTTGGGGAGCGGTACAAAACGAATGTAAATTTACACTAAGTTCGTTTTAAACTATGCATTTGTAGATAGAAATGCATATAAACTTCCTTTTATACAAAAAATTTAATAAAATAGCTCAAAGGAAACTTGAATAAATTTTTTGAAAATAAATCATTTTGTGAGTTGTGTTTGGAGAAAGAAATAGTCAAATATATTATACTAAAATATATATAATATTATACTCAATTATACTCATATATATATATATATATATATATTATACTCAAATATATATAACTAAATAAATAATAAAACTTACCTGACAGCTCATGTTTATAACATATTACTGTAAATCCTTGAAGACTTAGTCTTCAAGAATTTACTTAATATCTATATATAGAACTTATAAGCATAATATCTATATATAGCACTATTAAGGTAAGAAGTAATATCTATATATAGCACTATTAAGGTAAGAATATTCTATCCTGATTAACTTTTCATTACAATGCTTTTTATTTATTTATTTAAATGTACCTTATATGTACCTTATATGCATATCAGTCCAATTAGTCAATATCAAGCTTTATTTCTAAATTTTAAATGTACAGAAAATATATCATTGTTAAAAGTTGCTTTACAACAATTTATACTCTGCATCAGCCATATTGTCATATCATAACTATATGCATTTATTAAATCAATTTCGCATCAATCAGTTTGGCAACGTATTGAGAACTTTTAAATAAATTTATTCTTCATGACTTCATTCAAACTTCATTGAATTAATTTTATGATTTCAACAATAAATTTGCACCACTTGAAAAAAATTATATATATAAATTTAACACAATGTTTACATATAAGGTATTATTTCTTACTTTATATTATATAATAAGTTTAATATTGTTCAATGTCTAATGAAAAACAACAGTGGAATATAGATGTATACATCTTATAGAAAAATAAATGTTTAAAGAATATTATCTACTTTAGAGTAGACAAAAACTAAATTTAAAAATAGAAAATATTTTAATAACAAAAAAGTATTATTATTTTAATATTTTATATACATTTCATTTATTCAAATACGTTATTTGCATTTACTCATCTTTGAAAATTTTGTTTCTTTTTGTACATTTGTCTCTGCTAATACCTTTATAAAAATGAAGTCTGGTTATCAACTAAATTCTCAACAATGTTTTTGTCAGTTCGTCTTTGTAGCTTTCACATCCTATAAAGTTTATTGGCAAAGTGTCAAATAAATCACTTATACTATCACTGTGAAGTAAATTTATAGAGAAACACTTTGTAAATTTGTACTCTTAAGTTTTAATAAAATTAAATATATTTATTGCTTGAATGATTAATCAAATTACGATCTAGCAAAATTTAACTAAAACCGGAGTCTAATTTATATCAAGACGACAACAGATGGCGCTACATTATCTTTTAATCTTATTTTTACCCGATGTGGTCTGAATTATTGGAACCAGTTTTTGAATACTTCTCTGTTACGAACACAACACTAGGTATTCTAGGCACTTTAATTTTAACCACTATTTTCTTCTCTCGCCGTTGGTTCTTTTCCCTGTTTTAATCACGTTGGTTATACTAACATCAGTTGCCTATATAGCTCTGACGAAAGAATGTTGCGCTTCTTGTTTGTCCTGACAAAGAAGGCTGTTTCTTGCTTTCTAAATCATTCGACACTATTAAATTGTATTGTGCGTTGCTTTTAACAAAGTTTTTAGTTTTATTTCATTAGAAACAGTTTGACCTGTACGTATTTTATGACAGTATTTTGATACTTAAAAAATATTGTGCCGTAGTACTTTATTAACTGCAATTCAAAAATTTCCAATTCTACATCTAAAACCTCAAAACTAAAATGATCAGTATTATTGCTGCTCGAAGTATATCGTTGGAAGTAAAATTCATTAAATTTATTTTCTAGGTATTTGTGTGTTCCATTCACGTTCTAAGTTCAATGATTTACTTTTGCTATGGTCATGATTGCGGTTATGACTCCCTTGTCTGTCGCCAATAATTCTAAAAAGTTGCAATGGGAATTTTTTCGAAGCAAAAGATAGATTGTGAGGCGCGATGAGTGCGTCCTGATGCGATTTTTTTTAAGGCACTTGTTTCTGATCGGTTTTTGTTCCAGGGTTGGTTTAAGTTATCAGAAATATGTGAATAAAAAATTAACTGGAGTTCAACTCGACTCTCTCATACCAGAATCATTTTTTAACACTTTACAACATAGTTGAAAAGTGTTTATGAATTTAGCCATTCTGTCTGTCTGTCCGTTCGCACGATAAGTGCCGTAAAAAGAAGACTTTATCACAATGAAATTTTAGTACGTTGTTGCGACGGTCTGTGGGACATATGGGAGTGTAAATGAATAATATAACCCAATTAGTTTTGGATTGAACCCGGGTTGAAAAGCTGAAATACATTGAGCCCTATGGGACCTAATTTTTCGAACATTTCTAAGAAAAGTTAAAATTCACAAATTTCTTCGAATATTTTAGGATATATTCAAATTATCCCATAATAAAAAAAATTTCAGAAAAATAGGTTCAGTAGCTTTTTAAATAAAAATTAAGTAATATTTGCACCCATATTATATGAAAAGATCACGTGACCCAATTCAAAATAAAATATGGCATCTTTTTTTTTTCAATATAAAATAGTTATTTTTAAAGTTCTTTTACATTTATATTTAGACTTGCATCCGTCCCAAAACAGTTTTATTGTTGCGTATTTTCTGTGCATTTATATTCTGCGTCTACGCATTTATAATATTTTTGAGTATAAATGATCATCAAACTTTGATTATTTCTACAACGAAGCCTAATTTTAATGGATGCAGAATGCAAATAAGTGATTGTAAGATAAGTTGTATAAAAATTGCAGAATTTTTTTCACTTAAAATTAGTTAACTCTGGAGTCTGAAATAAAAGTGATGTGAATGAAACATTCATTGCTTTTACACAGAGCCAGACGATTTATATTCCGATGACGTCATTTGAATGAAGTTCGTTTTTTTTCGATGAAGTTTAACGTTCTCAAATGTAATAAAATGTTATAGTACTGTGATAATTTTAAAAATATCACCGTTGAATGTATCGCATTTTAGAGATGTTTAAATAAAATTGCATTTCAGTCGGAAAGTGTTTCATAATCAATGCTTTATGCATGATTGATCTTTCTTATTGTTATTGCTTTCATTCCGGGCTCGGTTTAAGGTATCAGTAGATATGTGAATAAAAAATTGAGTGGGGCTCAACTCGAATTTCTCGTACTAGAATATTTTTTTTTCTTTTTTCAAATTTTACAAGAAAAATTTTTAAAAATCGGTGTTGTGGGTCCAAATTCTTACAATTATAGCGTGTTACCATTCACTTTAAAAGGATTGAAAAAATATTTCGATTGATACCATACTTGACAATGTATCCTCCGGGGGGTCGGATAACTTGTGCTCCCGGGCGAGCTAATGACATCACGAACAAAAAAAAATTGTGCGACTATTTTTCACGACAATGATTGAAACTATTGAGTTCCGTGATCATTGAACTATACATAAACCCTTTTATGTATGATTGTCAAATTTTGTCCCATGTTTAAAAAATATATAATTTCATAGTGTTCGCTCAGATTAAATAAAATTCTATCTTGTTCTAGAATTTTTTTATAACAAAGCCGGATATAAAGTTTCGTAAAAACCCATTAATATTTGTGTCCGCTATAGTGTACACAACTAATCGACCACAGACATACAGTCAAGATAGACGGACGGGCATCACTCCAAAAATAGTCTATACTTATTCAGTAGATCCTAAAACATATATTGGCATTAAAATCTCGAATTCGAAAATTTTCATGAGAACAGTACTTTCGCTATTCTTTATTGTATAGTATGAGATAGTAAAAGTCTGTGTGTAGCATATGACTTTTTCTCCATAATGCAATGACTTTACATCTTTCACAATTAAATTATGATGTACAAAATTCTTAGCATAATGTTTTTGCGCAATTAAATCATTAAATGAACACCACGTAAATTGTAATTCGGCGCTTTTGACAACTTATACGTCCAATTGAGTGCCTTATTCATAATCGCGTGCAAAATCCTCATCCGTTTTGCGGGCCATTTTGCAAAAAAAAAAGGCAGATTATTTTTTTTTCTGAATCGTACCGGATCGTATCTAATCAGCACCAAAGTGACTCACAAGAGACGTATCTACCGAATTTTGGGAAATTCGGTTCATTAGTTTTTCAGCTAGAGTGGATACAAGTTTTTGCGGGCCAATTCGAAAAAAAGGCGAGATTTTTTTCACAAATCATACCCAAATCTAATCAGCACCAAATTCGTCCACAAGTGACTTACCTACCAAATTTTATGAAATTCGGTCAATTAGTTTTTTAGTTAGAGTGGATAAAAATCTGCACAGACAGACAGACACACACACACAGACGTCACGCTAAAAATGTTTTTTTTTCGTATTCTAAAGATCTCGAAACGTGTATATCCGTCGAAAACTCGAGTTGTGATTTTAGGTATGATTCCAATTCCCTGTACTTTCCCATGTATTGCAGGGAAAGTAAAAAGGAAAGGGTAAATCCAAAAATATGATGTCAACAGATTTGAATAATATTGCATATGGAAAGTGAACATATTTTATGCTACTTACTGCTTATTTTAATTTTATGTAAGTTTTTGATAAATTTATATGAAAAACGTGCAATATTTCAAGAACTATTCATGCTAGTGCTGTATAAGTTTGTTTTGCGTATTAAATAATTATTTATTTGACATTATTGAAGGTGCTGATATTTTAATGTTTTTCAAAATGTTATTCGTAAATCGAACAAAATGTCGAAAATGATTGCTACTGGAGTTCTACACATCGCATCATTCGCGTTCTAATAATAATTGCGTTTGAAATAGATATCTATTTATCATTATTAAAGATGCTAATATTTTAATGTAGGTTTCAAAAATTCGTTTTCTAAAATTGAGGGTTTTTTTGAACATTTGATAAATCAATTGAATTCCAGGGTTCACTAATTATAATAATCATACCGAATAATTTTCGAAACATTCTCTATAATCTTCCTTTCTTTCGGCCCAGACCATCAGACCTACCAGAAGACGGACTGTTTGTGTGATCGAGTCACAAACGCCCAATTTAAATCGGAATCCAGTGCAGGTGATATTCATAGAGGCCATACTCTCTTTCCTCTTTCTTTCTTTCGACTCAGACTATCCGACTTACCCGAAGATGTAAGGTATATGTTTGGACGGCCGGGAAGTGCCACCCAATTTAGATCGGAATTCAGTGAGGAAGGCATCCACGGGGACCGAATCCTCCTTTCCCAACCACCAACCTCTCGGAAGGGCTTACGGACCCACATGTTTAACGTTATCGTACTCCACGTGAACAGGGACTCTCTTTCCTCTGCCAAGAAATCTCGGAAGGATTTTCTGACCCACAGATTTAACGTACTCGTAATCCGCTTAGACACGAGTATAGTTTGGGCAGCGCCGGAATTCAAATTAATGTCCTCAGAGTGCAATCCGAATGTTCTAACCACCGTTCTATCCCGCACCTCGTCCATATGGTCCATCGAGCCGGAACCGAATCATTCGCCTACGCCTGTAACTGGGTTGAGGGTTACTTAGCTCTTTTTACTCGATGACACTCCAAGAACTCGCTACGTGAGCTCTTTCATGCCGCCTATTGGTGTAATACGTCCATTAGGAGCAGCTACGTTAGGTGGCATTTACAAACTCGAAAAGTTCGTTTCGTCAGCTCGTTTAATCCAACCGGTGCGAACGGTTGTCGTCGTGCTCCCAATCGTCTACATAAATTACTTCTTTGCTCATACTGAAGAAAATTTTTCCCTTCAAAAATGCATTACTCATAAACTA
The DNA here is from genome assembly GCA_951213105.1 of Amaurobius ferox. Classification (NCBI taxonomy): domain Eukaryota; kingdom Metazoa; phylum Arthropoda; class Arachnida; order Araneae; family Amaurobiidae; genus Amaurobius; species Amaurobius ferox. The sequence continues at coordinate 94,424,783 of OX578153.1, forward strand.
AGTCCAACTTTAAAAACAGGGCTCTGTCTTTCAAAACTTGAATTACGTAGCAAAAATACATGCAAAAATTCGTAGGCTTGCTATCGCTAGTCTATCCAAAACGCGAACTTGCATTTCAAATATTAATTTCCTTATATACATAATGTATAAGGAAAGTATTGTGACGGGGTCGAAAATTCGAATTCGAGTTTACGACGGGAGAGCACGTTTCAAGCATCCCTGATCACGAATCAAACATTTTGAAGCGATGTCTGTGTGTGTGTGTGTGTGTGTGAAAGTGTGTGTGTGTGTGTGTGTGAAAGTATGTGTGTGTGTGTATCAATGAGACTTTGGAGACGATAACCGACGAACAAATGAACCGATTCAAACCAAATTTGGTACAAAAATCACAATCCGTAAACACTGGAAGCCTATTGTTTTTATACGCAATCGAATGTTCAGAACGTTCCTAAATTTTCGAATGAAATTTTGAAAAAATCGTTGAAAAATCAAAACCACTAATAAAGTTACGCAAATAGACATTTCTTATGTAATTTTTCATTAGAAAACGATTGGCATAAATTTTAGAACGCTAACATGAACCGTTCTCGAGATATTGCACATTTTAAAAAAAAATTATCAAAAAGTCATATAAAATAAAAAAAAAATATTTCCTATTGAGAAACATGTTCACTTGTAATCCCTCATATGTAATACCATGCGATAAATTGGGTGGCATCATTCACGTGGATCTAGCTCGTTCCATTCATGAAAAAAGATACTTTGAATAATACTTTTGTATTTGAACGCCAATAGTCATTTATCTGCTGTAAGAATAACTTATTTCTTATTGCATAACGCTTGGCGAGATTTTGGCGATGAATTTGTCGGGATGTCGCCACCTTGGCGACTTTTAGAAATGTTGCCAAATTAACGAAAATCTCGCCAAATGGATAAAAATAACGCTACATCAATTAAAATGACGACTAATTGTCGAAAATTCAATATCTTGGAAAGAATATTAGTATCTACTACAAGAAAAACCTATTTTTTTAACTGTAAAAGTAGTAAATTCATTACATTATATAAGGAAAGTCATGTGTTGCCCACACCAGATTTTTTTTATTTTGACAATATATATCTCTTTACTTAAATCTTAAATGGGAAAAACTGCTTTTTTAGCGTGTTCCCATAACATTCTTCTACAAATGTACTAAATTTATATATTTTTGAATTTTATAATTTTTGTGGTACGAGACAGAGAAATTTGAGGGACGCAAAATTTGGCAAGCAGCGGGGATAGCTACTTTTTCTTAATATAGAGAGACAAAATTGAAGATCCCTATTTTTTATGATTTTTTGCAGAAACTGGTATAAAAATCGAACAATATCTTGAGAATGATTCATGCTAGAATTCTAATGTTTGTATCATTCATTTTCTAATGGAAAATTACACGTGAAATAAATATTTATTTATCATTATTGAAAGTCCTATATTTTATTTATTTTTTTTTCTAAAACTTATTCAAAAATGAGGTAGAGGTCTCTGAATATTCGATTGCGTTTGAAATCAAAAAGCTTTTAAAATTCACTGATTTTAATAATCGTACCAAATTAATTTCGATACACTTCATTCGTTCATGAGATATCGCTTTCAAAGACTTGTAGACACACGCACGCATACACAGGCAGGAATACATACATAAACATGCATACTGAAAAGAAGCTTGCTGCCTCACCCGGGAATCAAACTTTGGATCTTCAAATTAGCCAGCCGACTCTCTACCTCTGAGCTACTGGGACAAAATTGCAAGCTCTTATTGTCGAAGTAAACTCTGTAATATACACGCAAACAAACATACATACGTAAGCAGACAAACACACACACCACCACCACCACCACTTCCTAAACGTTCTATTCGAGTTCAGACATAGTTGAAACGTGCTCTTCCGTCGAAAACTCGAATTCGAATTTGCTACCCTGTTACAATACTTTCCCTATATATTATACTATGTATGTATTGAAAGTAATAAAACCCGTAAAGTGTATTAATCGGTACTATTTCGTGCTAAAAAATCTGATGTGGACAACACATGACTTTCCTTATATAATACAATGAATTTACTACTTTTACAATAAAAGAATAGGTGTTTCTTATAGTAGATATTTATATTATTTCCAAGATATTGAATATTCGTCAATGAGTCGTCATTTTTATTGATTTAGTGTCATTTTTATCCATTTGGCGAGATTTTCGTTAATTTGGCAACATTTAAAAAAGTCGCCAAGTTGGTGACATTCCGCCAAATTCGTCTTCAAAATCTCGCAACGCGTTATGGACTGAGAAATAAGTTATTCTTATAGCAGATAAATGACTATTGACGTTCAAATACAAAAGTATTGCTCATAGTATCTTTTCTCATGAATGCAACGAACTAGATCCACGAGAATGATGTCACCCAATTTATCGCATGATATTACATATGAAAAGTGAACATGTTTCTCAACAGTTAATTTTTTTTTTAATTTATGGAAATTTTTATTTTTTTTTAAATGTGCAATATCTCGAGAACGGTTCATGTTAGCGTTCTAAAATTTATGTCAATCGTTTTCTAATGAAAAATTACATAAGAAATGTCTATTTGCGTAACTTTATTAGCGGTTTCGATTTTTTGACGATTTTTTCAAAATTGCACTCGAAAATTTAGGGGTATTCTGAACATTCGATTGCGTATAAAAACAATAAGTTTCCACTATTTACAGAGTGTGATTTTTATACCAAATTTCGTTTGAATCGGTCCATTCGTTCGTCAGTTAGCGTCTCCACAGACTCACTGATACACACACACACACACTTTCACACACACACACATACTTTCACACACACACAGACATCCCTTCAAAATGTTTGATTCGTGATCAGGTATGCTTGAAACGTGCTCTCCTGTCGAAAACTCGAATTCGAATTTTCGACCCCGTCACAATACTTTCCTTATACATTACGTATATAAGGAAAGTAATATATCACCGTGACTACGATGTACTTAAAGCACGACCTTCAATATATATAAAGATGAAATCGAATAGAAGCAAGATAATAAAACCACAGAAAAGCGGATATAATAAGGTTCATTAGATTTCATTTCTTTAGGAATTGTGCGTCCAATTCACGTTCTACGTAAGATAATTTACTTCTGTTTGTTCCGGATCATAGTTATGGCCCCTTACTGGGTTTTTTACTTGTAAAATACTGCAGCAGAAGTATTTTCGGAACAAGAAATAGATTATGCGGCAATAAGTGGAAGATTCGTGATCGGGGGTTCTGATTACTTTTAAGATACTTCTTTGAGATCAATTCTGCTTACTGCTTTTGCAATTCTGTAACTCGTTTGAAATATTTGTTTGCAGTATTGATTAAAAATAGCCATATGTTGGATTGATCTTCGATAAAATAACGACTGCAGTATGTAGCAACAGGAAATAATGCTATTATAATCTTAAAATTAGAATTATTTAGTTTCAATCTTAAAATTAGAATAATTTAGTTTCTAATTGGCAAAATATTTGAAAATGCTATTCAGTTCTAATATTCCACAGAATGTATCTAATAATATTATAAAAGATTTCTCTCTCTTACACACACACACACAGAGAGAGAGACGGAGAGACAGACGGTGAGTGAAGGTGTATATGTGTGAGTGAGTGAAGGTGTATATGTGTGAGTGAGTGAAGGTGTATATGTGTGAGTGAGTGAAGGTGTATATGTGTGAGTGAGTGAAGGTGTATATGTGTGAGTGAGTGAAGGTGTATATGTGTGAGTGAGTGAAGGTGTATATGTGTGAGTGAGTGAAGGTGCATATGTGTGAGTGAAGGTGTATGTATGTGTATGAGTGAGTGAAGGTGTGTGTATGAGTGAGTGAAGCTGTATGTATGTGTATGAGTGAATGAATGAAGGTGTATGTATGTATGTGTATGAGTGAGTGAGTGAAGGTGAATGTGTGTGAGGGAATGAAGGTAGGTATGTGTGTGTGAAAGTGAGTGAAGCTATGTATGTTAGAGAGAGTGAATGAAGATATGTGTATGAGACAGTGAGTGAAGGTATATGTGTGAGAGCGTGAGTGAAGGTATGTGTGTGAGAGAGCGTGAGTGAAGGTATGTGTGTGCGAGAGAGTGAGTGAAAGTACGTGGTGTATGTGAGTGAATAAAGGTGTGTGTGTGGGTTTGTGTGTTGTCTGTAGCGGAAAATCTAAGCTTCAGGTAACGACAAAATTCAGTACATAAGTACTTCCCCGGACAGCACGAATCGGCAATATCTATTTTAAATTCTAATTAGTCAAAAATTATGAATTTTTAAAGCCGAAACCAACAATTTTCTTCGATTTCGTCAAATGTATTCAATCAGTTTCTCCCGGACGTCCAAATAGCTACGCTACTACTGATATTATATTATCATTATGAATATTATGCTAAATTTTACATAAATATGATCAAATCTAGCTGAGGTAACATTTAATATTTTTCATTCTACTCCTCTGTTTAAATTTCGTCTTAAAAATCACATTTATCAGAGTAGGGGCTTTCTGAATGCCAAATATACCAAAGCAGGCATTTCGATAAATTGACAGACATATTGTTTATACGAAAAAAAATAGTGTTTTGAAGCGAAGTGAATTTAATTTATCGGTTTTCTAACTATGCAAATTTAAAAGATTTCATTCTAATATTTTTAATTTGGTGTTGTATAATCCTTATAAGTATTAAATCTGATTAAAACTCGCTGAGATAGTATTTAATATTTTGAAGCATTCCTAATTAATCATAGCGCTGTTTTGTTTTAACGATGAAGTGTTCTGAAAGTAACATAAAAAAATCTGATGTGGGCAACACATGACTTCCCTTATATCATGCAGTGAATTTACAACTTTTACAGTAAAAAAATAGATTATTTTTATAGTAGTTATTTATATTCTTTCCAAGATATTGAATTTTCATCAATGAGTCGTCATTTCCCATGTCGTCATCGTCAACGAGTAGTCATTGATTTAGCGTCATTTTTATCCATTTGGCGAGTTTTTCGTTAATTTAGCAACATTTAAAAAGTCGCCAAGTTGACGAGATTCCACCAAATTCGTCGCCAAAATCTCGCCAAGCGTTATGGGCGACGAAATAAGTTATTCTTACACCAGATAAATGACGATTGGCGTTCAAATCCAAAAGTATTACTCAAAGTATCTTTTCTCATGAATGCAACGAACTAGATCCACGAGAATGATGTCACCCAATTTATCGCATGATATTACATATGAAAAGTGAACATGTTTCTCAACAGTTAATTTTTTTTTTAATTTATGGAAATTTTTATTTTTTTTTAAATGTGCAATATCTCGAGAACGGTTCATGTTAGCGTTCTAAAATTTATGTCAATCGTTTTCTAATGAAAAATTACATAAGAAATGTCTATTTGCGTAACTTTATTAGCGGTTTCGATTTTTTGACGATTTTTTCAAAATTGCACTCGAAAATTTAGGGGTATTCTGAACATTCGATTGCGTATAAAAACAATAAGTTTCCACTATTTACAGAGTGTGATTTTTATACCAAATTTCGTTCGAATCGGTCCATTCGTTCGTCAGTTAGCGTCTCCACAGACTCACTGATACACACACACACACACTTTCACACACACACACATACTTTCACACACACACAGACATCCCTTCAAAATGTTTGATTCGTGATCAGGTATGCTTGAAACGTGCTCTCCTGTCGAAAACTCGAATTCGAATTTTCGACCCCGTCACAATACTTTCCTTATACATTACGTATATAAGGAAAGTAATATATCACCGTCACTACGATGTACTTAAAGCACGACCTTCAATATATATAAAGATGAAATCGAATAGAAGCAAGATAATAAAACCACAGAAAAGCGGATATAATAAGGTTCATTAGATTTCATTTCTTTAGGAATTGTGCGTCCAATTCACGTTCTACGTAAGATAATTTACTTCTGTTTGTTCCGGATCATAGTTATGGCCCCTTACTGGGTTTTTTACTTGTAAAATACTGCAGCAGAAGTATTTTCGGAACAAGAAATAGATTATGCGGCAATAAGTGGAAGATTCGTGATCGGGGGTTCTGATTACTTTTAAGATACTTCTTTGAGATCAATTCTGCTTACTGCTTTTGCAATTCTGTAACTCGTTTGAAATATTTGTTTGCAGTATTGATTAAAAATAGCCATATGTTGGATTGATCTTCGATAAAATAACGACTGCAGTATGTAGCAACAGGAAATAATGCTATTATAATCTTAAAATTAGAATTATTTAGTTTCAATCTTAAAATTAGAATAATTTAGTTTCTAATTGGCAAAATATTTGAAAATGCTATTCAGTTCTAATATTCCACAGAATGTATCTAATAATATTATAAAAGATTTCTCTCTCTTACACACACACACACAGAGAGAGAGACGGAGAGACAGACGGTGAGTGAAGGTGTATATGTGTGAGTGAGTGAAGGTGTATATGTGTGAGTGAGTGAAGGTGTATATGTGTGAGTGAGTGAAGGTGTATATGTGTGAGTGAGTGAAGGTGTATATGTGTGAGTGAGTGAAGGTGTATATGTGTGAGTGAGTGAAGGTGTATATGTGTGAGTGAGTGAAGGTGCATATGTGTGAGTGAAGGTGTATGTATGTGTATGAGTGAGTGAAGGTGTGTGTATGAGTGAGTGAAGCTGTATGTATGTGTATGAGTGAATGAATGAAGGTGTATGTATGTATGTGTATGAGTGAGTGAGTGAAGGTGAATGTGTGTGAGGGAATGAAGGTAGGTATGTGTGTGTGAAAGTGAGTGAAGCTATGTATGTTAGAGAGAGTGAATGAAGATATGTGTATGAGACAGTGAGTGAAGGTATATGTGTGAGAGCGTGAGTGAAGGTATGTGTGTGAGAGAGCGTGAGTGAAGGTATGTGTGTGCGAGAGAGTGAGTGAAAGTACGTGGTGTATGTGAGTGAATAAAGGTGTGTGTGTGGGTTTGTGTGTTGTCTGTAGCGGAAAATCTAAGCTTCAGGTAACGACAAAATTCAGTACATAAGTACTTCCCCGGACAGCACGAATCGGCAATATCTATTTTAAATTCTAATTAGTCAAAAATTATGAATTTTTAAAGCCGAAACCAACAATTTTCTTCGATTTCGTCAAATGTATTCAATCAGTTTCTCCCGGACGTCCAAATAGCTACGCTACTACTGATATTATATTATCATTATGAATATTATGCTAAATTTGACATAAATATGATCAAATCTAGCTGAGGTAACATTTAATATTTTTCATTCTACTCCTCTGTTTAAATTTCGTCTTAAAAATCACATTTATCAGAGTAGGGGCTTTCTGAATGCCAAATATACCAAAGCAGGCATTTCGATAAATTGACAGACATATTGTTTATACGAAAAAAAATAGTGTTTTGAAGCGAAGTGAATTTAATTTATCGGTTTTCTAACTATGCAAATTTAAAAGATTTCATTCTAATATTTTTAATTTGGTGTTGTATAATCCTTATAAGTATTAAATCTGATTAAAACTCGCTGAGATAGTATTTAATATTTTGAAGCATTCCTAATTAATCATAGCGCTGTTTTGTTTTAACGATGAAGTGTTCTGAAAGTAACATAAAAAAATCTGATGTGGGCAACACATGACTTCCCTTATATCATGCAGTGAATTTACAACTTTTACAGTAAAAAAATAGATTATTTTTATAGTAGTTATTTATATTCTTTCCAAGATATTGAATTTTCATCAATGAGTCGTCATTTCCCATGTCGTCATCGTCAACGAGTAGTCATTGATTTAGCGTCATTTTTATCCATTTGGCGAGTTTTTCGTTAATTTAGCAACATTTAAAAAGTCGCCAAGTTGACGAGATTCCACCAAATTCGTCGCCAAAATCTCGCCAAGCGTTATGGGCGACGAAATAAGTTATTCTTACACCAGATAAATGACGATTGGCGTTCAAATCCAAAAGTATTACTCAAAGTATCTTTTTTCAAGAATGCAACGAGCTAGATCCACGAGAATGATGTTACCCAAATTATCGCATGGTATTACATATGAAAAGTGAACATGTTTCTCAATAGGAAATATTTTTTTCTTATTTTATATGACTTTTTAATAATTTTTTTTTAAAATGTGCAATATCTCGAGACCGGTCATGTTAGCGTTCTAAAATTTATGTCAATCGTTTTCTAATGAAAAATTACATAAGAAATGTCTATTTGCGTAACTTTATTAGCGGTTTTGATTTTTTGATGATTTTTTTCAAAATTTCACTTGAAAATTTAGGGGGGTTCTGAACATTCGATTGCATATAAAAACAATAGGCTTCCAGTGTTAAAGGCTTGTGATTTTTGTATCACATTTCGTTCTTATCGGTTCATTCGTTCGTCAGTTATCGTCTCCACAGACTCACTGACACACACACACACACACACATACTTTCACACACACACAGACATCATTTCAAAAATGTTTGATTCGTGATCAGGGATGCTTGAAACGTACTCTCCCGTCGAAAACTCGAATTCGAATTTTCGACCCCGTCACAATGCTTTCCTTATACATTATGTATATAAGGAAGGTAATATACTGGTTTAATCATTTTAAATCGCAGCTTCTATATTTGAGAGCTTTGCAATCTTTGGAGCCGGCTATGCTTCTTAATAAAGTACTGCGCGACGTGCTGTACAGAAGAAAAATAAATAAATATATTGAGCTCCGTGACAGCATTCTCCCATAGATCAGCGCTAAACCTAGGTCCACCGATTGATGATCTCTGTATTGAGAAAATAATTCCAAACATTGCAATATCCTGTTCATTTAATTTTCTATCTGTATTCCACTAAAAGAACTTTGTCCCAAGGTCACCTGCAGTTGATTAGATGGCCGAATACTTCGAGGCTTAATTGTTCCACTTGAATCTAGAAGTATCGATTGAGAAATTCAATTAAGTTCTGAATAGTTTTGGAAAATATTATGTAAATAGCTTGAATTGTGTTCCAGAGAGAACTTAAATTGTATTCTTGCCCCGTGAAGATTCAGGGATGACTTGGCAAGAAAATGACAGTTTTTCGACACATTATGAAGGAAATTATATGTAAATATTTTCTAAATGCTTAACTTTCCGTTAACTCAAACTCTCAAAAGATCTAAATGTTTTGGGTTCTCAAGAACGAATGCATTATTTTCAGCGTGTGTATGTGTGTGGGCAATGTATGTATAAGGTCTAACTCAAAACCTATTTTATTAAATTTGGTTTGGAAGTTGCTCTAGGGTTAATTCGATTTTGCTTCAATTTAAAAAAATAAATTGGACCTTTTATTGCGAAATGTCTCGTAAGAATCGACAAAATCATCAAATCATTAAATTTTTGATCAAATGCGCTTGCTTCATCCGCAATTTCTTATATTGAATTGATTAAAATCACTCTACTCTAAAATAAGTCGTTCTAAAGATATTTTAGTTATTTTTTTTATTTTGGCAAACTAACAGCATTTTAAAATTACGCAAAATTGCTAAATGATAAAGGAAATTTTTCCCCCAATGGCCAGACACTAGACTCTAGTACTAGGCTACTCGAGCACTAGACTCTACTTCGACTTACGTCGTTTTGCCCAATGTACGACCGAAATCATGAACCATTTTGCCGTCCTAGGACTTTGCCCCAGGCGCACCAGAGGGGGGCGGAACACACTGCGCCCACAACACACAACATCCATGTCTTACGTGGGACCCGAACCCACAACGTGGCGGCCGATCGATCGCTGGAAACGCTCGCCTTGACCGTTCGGCCACCACGTCGACTTAAATGAGCCAACAGCACACGGCGTTCCCAGGTGGTCCCCCACCCAAGTACTATCCGCGCCCGATGCTGCTTAACTTCGGTGATCTAACGGGAACCGGTGTTTTAAGCACGGTAGAGCCGTTGGCTATAAAGGAAATATTTTAAACTGCAAATTGGATGTAATTTCAAATAATTATCCAATTATCTAAAGCCATTTCGAATTTCTAGCAAAATTGTAGAATTGGTCAGAACCTGAAAAAGTTGCTTTGCAAACTTCAAGGCTTAAGGAGAACAAACACTCAAATTTCTATCAAGTCCCTGATGTCGGAATAAACTCTGTGTCGGCATGTCATCGCCTAATGTTATAGTTGTATGGAGTGTGATATGTTAAATTTTCTGTCATCGGGCATTAGAATTAAATAAGGAATTGACCACCCATATCTACTTATGTCTAACTATATATCGAAACTGTAAAATTTTAATTTTTCTCCTGTGCTATTTCCTTTTTGGTTTAATCAATTGTAATTTTGTATGAAATTCGATGTATTGCTGAATGCATAGTAAGTTTATGTAGCAACTTTATGCTTAACATCCGAACCTGCCAACACTGTATAAATAAATTTTTTGTTGCTTTATTTTCTGATTCTCATTTCATGTTTCTTGACATCGGGCATGACACATTGCATTGTCTTGCCAGAATGTGATAATGAATGCACTCATAATGTATACAGGGTGTCCCAAAAAGATTGAAACGCGCTTTAATTCTTAACCGGTCGGAGATAAGTGGGCAATGTAAATTGCAAAAATGTTGAAAGTACGGTATGAAATAATACTACGTTAATGAAATAGTCCTCCCATTAATATTCAAAAAGTTACACTTTTTAAATTTTTATACGAACCACTTAGACAAATTTGGTCAATCAGAATTTTTTTATTTTTAATGCAACAAGACACTAAAAAACCGCATATCTATATCTTTAAAATTGAGCGAGTTATATTTAATTGAACATTGAACATTGTGAATGGGGACCCTATATCAAATTAGAAATGTAAATTTGTGACATATCTCAAAAAAGATAAAGCTGGAGGATAATACATAGGATACCCAACCGTGTAGTGAGCACCACTGCTTTATATGATCTTTGTCTATGTAATGCTTTATTTAGATGTATTTGTGATAAAAAATTTTGACACATACATATTAACGTATTTTTGATCTAGACAATTCCAATCTTCAATTTGTTTATGATCCATTTTTTTACTGATCAAACAGCTTTTCACATGGTACGGAAAACTGGCATAAGTCAGATTTTTCCCTTTATCATAATTCAGTTGATTTTAAAGATACAGATATGAGGGGTTTTTTAATGATCTTGTTGCATTAAAATTAAAAATGTTCTGTTTGACCAAATTTGTCTAAGGGGGTCGTATAAAAATTTAAAAGTGTAACTTTTTAAAAAATAATGGGAGGACTATTTCATTAACGTAGTCTTATTTCCTACCTTACTTTCAACATTTTTACAATTTACATTGCCTACTTATTTCCAACAGGTAAAGAATTAAAGCGCGTTTCAATCTTTTTGGGACACCCTGTATACGAATAGTTCCAAAATAGAGGATGCTATTGGTTTTGTTGTATGAGTTTATGAAAAGGAAGTAATGACTCAGGTGAGGGGCTCTCATAGAACGTTTTTCAGAAGGGAGCAGACTCGAGGATAAGACTACAACATTGACTAGATTGATGTCCGTCTTTGTGGCCTTAAACTTCCAGGGGGGCAAGTGCCTCTGCCCCCTATGAGCGCCCCAGGTTCTTAGTTATACTCTATTAAAACAATTACGTTTCCCAATTTAGCTGCTATCAAAAACTGGATTTTGTGGGCTAAGATAATCAGATTAATGTTTATAGTAATAATTCGTCGGTAATTTCATCTTTGAAACCGTCTGCTATAAAATCAAAATTATTGAGGGATATTCAACTTGTTGCTCTACGTAATTAAGATTAAATAAGACTTAGTTTAGTGAAGGCTCGTGGTGGAAACACAGGTAATGAAACGGCTGATCATTACACGAAGATATCAAATTCAGGGGGAGACAAAATAGATATTCCTTTCCCTTACTCATTTCTTAATACTCCTGAATACTTGATTGAACTCTTCTTCGTTTCAGGTTAAGGTAAAGAATTTCCTTCCTATATAAAATACCAACAATTATGTTATGGATACATATTTAGTATATTTTATTACTGGCCATGGCCCATTTATGGAGTGTCTTTATGTGTATAAAATTAGAAAATTTCCCTGTTGCTTCTGTTTGCGGTAAAGTACCATAGATCATTACGTTTTGACAGTAAATTTATAAAAGATTTCCATCTGTCGAAACCTAGTGCCGATCGCAAAAGTTCTTTAAAATGTCAACTCACTTTCCAGGATAAAGAAATGTATAAATCGTTGCTGGTCGAATTTATGCGACTTTACGTTGATTAGTGTTATTTTATTTATTTTGTTTGTCTCTTTGACATTTTTCAATATTTAATATGTGATAAATTATATTCTATATGAAAATATACACAGTTTTGCAAAAGAAAGCGAAGCACCCCTGAAAAATAATCCAATCATCTCAAAATTTCGCATGCAAATTCCTTTATACCAAATATGCAGATGATTAAATTTGCAAAGCCAATGCGTGTTAGCTTCGGTCATAGCGCGCGTTTCTACTGCGCAACTAGCATCCTATAAAACAGGTTCAAAATGTGGACGGTTTATCTTTGCTCGTAATCGACGTTGCAGTTCTGAGGAGACACAACCAATAATGCAGTTACGACGCTGCCGAAGACCTTATAAGCAATTAGACGAGTTCAAACGTGGTCGTATAGTCGGGATGCGTGAAGCTGGCTGGTCATACTGAGCAATAGGCCGCCACCTACACCTGCTGTGCAATGGTGCTGGCCGCAAAGGTTGCTGCAAGAAACTTATCGGCGGAATGAAGGCTCTGGAAGGCCAAGGTGCACAAATGCGAGGCAAGATCGGATGATTGTGCGACAGGCCCGAACTGGCCCAAAGGTATTATTGTCTGCCATCCAACGTGCTACAGCCTCTTCCATACCACCCGTGGTACCTTCCACCATCTCATGGTGCTTGGCTGAGGTTGGGTTACGCTCACGGCGGCCTGTAAGACGTCTGTCCATAACTCCACAACATCAACAGAGTCATTTGGAGTGGTGTCGTAGCCGAGCATCATGGCTGCCAGCAAACTGGCATCGCGTAGTGCTCAGCGCTGAATCACGCTTAAGTCTTTCAACAGATGACCATCGGGTACGTGTGTGAAGGCGCCAGAGCCAGCGGTCCCAATCAGCCTTTGTTTTACGCAGGCACACAGCCATTACCCCTGGTGTGATGGTGTGGGGTGCTATCTCTTACGACAGCTTATCGCCTCTATTCAACCTGTGTACAACTTTAACAGCTGAACGATATGTTGACATCCTGCGGCTGTTTGCGTTATCCTTCATGGCACTGGCATGTCATTCTGGGGCCATTTTTTAACAAGATAATGCTACACCACTTACGGTTCGCATATCTGTGACCTGGCTCCGCTCTGTTGATGCTGTTCCTTGGCCAGCAAGGTCACCAGACCTTTCACCAATCGAGCATGTACGGGATATGCTAGGCCGCAAGATTCCAGCATCCGGAAATGTATCAGATCTGGAGCAACGATTGAGGAATGTCTGGTGGAATGTATCGCAGGATTAGATTGGGAAACTTTATCACTCCTTACTAGACGTATACAATCATGCATTGCCTCCAAAGGAGGTTTCACTAACTACTGATTTGAAAATTCAATGTGCAATTGCTAACCATTGATGGGTTCTGCGGCCTTGATTTTGTAATCATTTCATTACTTGTGTATGAGCAGTACGCATATTTAATTTCAATAAAAACAGACGCTTTCTTCATGGTGCTTCGATTTTTTTGCAAAAGACTGTATATAATGTCACTATATCATTACATTCATGAGTTTTACAGTTAAACTTAGTTTTTCTATATCTTTAAATGTCTAAAATTGGCTGTTTAGGTATTTGAATCACCTAATATAGTATTTGATCTTTATATATTGTTTTTGCTTTTCCAATCAATTTAGTGATCATGAAGAAAATTGTTTATGTCAAATATATGTTTCTTCAGTTCGTATTTCTAAAGTACAATACATTAGATTATCTTATCGACTGTTTCAATTTCTCCAAACCACTGGTGAGGTGGAAGTATAAAAAAACATCGGTTGCATTATGTTTTGTCTCCTGGTCGTTCAAAATCTTTTAAATCTCAGGGGAGATCTTTGGAGGATTTAAAAAGCTAAAACCCTGTTAATCAGTTATTATATAGATTAAATTATACCATTGATATGCATCAAAGATTCGAATCCCTTTCAATATCTGAATTGTTTATACGAGACAGATTGTTACAAAACTTTCAACAGTCACTTATTTATTTCACTAAGTGTCAAACACACATACATTGAATTGTTGAATTTACATAAATCAAGAATGAAGTATTGTTAATAAGTTTTAATTATGTGGGGTGATAATTCGCATAAAAGTTCGAAATCAAACTTTTGTAGGACGCCTGGAACGAAAGCTGCTAAATTAGTTGAAAATTATCCATAACTTTATGCTTTAAAAAGGAAATTCTTTATAAATGTAAAAATCTGATGTGGGCAGCACATGACTGTACTTATATAATGCAATGAATTTACTACTTTTAGAGTAAAAAGAAAATGGATTATTATTATAGTAGATGTTTATGTTCTTTACAAGATATTGAATTTTCGTCAATGAGTCGTCATTTTCATTGATTTAGCGTCATTTTTATCCATTTGGCGAGTTTTTCGTTAATTTAGCAACATTGAAGGAAGTCGCCAAGTTGGCGACATCCCACCAAATTCGTCGCCAAATTCTCGCCAAGCGTTATGGACGGGGAAATAAGTTATTCTTACAGCAGATAAATGACTATTGTCGTTCAAATACAAAAGTATTACTCAAAGCATCTTTTTTCATGAATGGAACGAGCTAGATCCACGAGAATGACATCACAAATTTATCGCATGGTATTGCATATGAAAAGTGAACATGTTTCTCAATAGGAAATATTTTTTTTATTTCACATGATCTTCTGATAATTTTTTTGAAAAATGTGCAATATCATAAGAACGGTTCATGTTAGCGTTCTAAAATTCATATCAATCGTTTTCTAATGAAAAATTGCATAAATGTCTATTTGCGTAACTTTATTAGAGGTTTTGATTTTTTGACGATTTTTTCAAAATTTCACTTAAAAATTTAGTGGGGCTCTGAACATTCGATTGCATGTAAAAACAATGGACTTCCAGTGTCTACGGATTGTAATTTTTGTACCAAATTTCATTCGAATCCGTCCATTCGTTCGTCAATAATCGTCTCCACAGACTCACTGACACACACACACACGCAGACATCACTTAAATGTTCGATTCGTGATCAGGGATGCTTAAAACGTGCTCTCCCGTCAAAAACTCGAATTCAAATTTTTGACCCCGTCACAATACTTTCCTTATACAGTATTGTATATAAGGAAAGTAAAAAATTCACGAAAATATTAAAACTCCATTAATTGTGCACTCTTTTAACCACCTTTAAGATACAACAGCCCAGCAGTTATTTCTCAACGGTTGTTAAACGCACACAAAACTAATGACCTGAGGAAGATAATCTGAAACAGTTGTAGTCACCTAATTGTCCTTTTCCTGCTTTCCTCACGGAAGTATTAAAGCTTTACATTTAAAAGATGTTTAAAATAAATAAAATTTATTTATTCGCTATTGGCCCAGCACTTGATACATGCAATCCTTCGCCTATACACCGAGCAGAATATTGAAACATTTAGGCGTCACAAAACATTTCCCCGGCGCATCAATTGGGGCGAAACACACAACGCACTACAACGCAGCATCCATGGCCGCTGGTGAGAATCGAATCCATAATCAGGCATCCAAGCGAGCATGAGGAACGCTTGCCTTGACCGCTCAGCCACGGCGTTTGAAAAAGGATTTTCCATATATTTTCCTTACACATGAACTATATATTGTGTGGTAAGTAATTATGATCGGTCTCCTAATTGACTCACAACCTCTTCAGTGTTCCCCTCATCCACTTTAAAACGTTCCAAACTTCCCAATCACTAATTAAATTTTGATCGGAGAATGAGTTAATTGCTTTCACAACACTAATGGAGAGTTAATCTGATTATGGTTGAGTGTAATTAAAGGATTAAACTCATAGCAGCAAAAAATAAAATTTCGCAAAATTGCTAACAGCTTGAAAGATTAATAACGACATCTAATTATCGTCGTATAATATCCTTTATATATATTCTAACTATATTTTGAAGATAATTATGTTTTTACTTTCCTTATATATATATATATATAGCATAATATATAAAGAATATATTCTGACGAGGTCGAGAATTCGAATTTTTGACGGGAGAGCACGTTTTAAACATCCCTGAACACGAATCAAGCATTTCTGAGGTGATGTATGTATGTGTGTGTGAGTGAGAGAGAAAGCATGTATATGTGTGAGAGAGAGAGAGAAAGTATGTGTGTGTGTCACTGAGTCTGTGGATCTATGGAGACAATATCTCACTAACGAATAGAGCGATTAGAATTAAATTTGGTACAAAAATTACAGTCCGTGAATACTCGAAGCCAATTGTTTTTAAACGCAATCGAATGTTCATAACCCCCTTAAATTTCCGAGTGAAATTTTTAAAAAATCATAAAAAAATCAAATATTTTAATAAAGTTACACGAATAGACATTTGTTTATTTTTTCCTTAAAAAAACGATTGACATAAACTTTAGAACGCTAGCATGAACCGCTCTTCAAATATTGCATATTTTTAAAATAAATTTATTAAAAAATCATATAAATTAAAAAATATATATTAAATGTTGCGAAATATGTTTACTTTTCATATGTAATACCATGCGATAAATTCGGTGATATTATTCTCGTGGATCTAGCTCGTTCCATTCATGAGAAAAGATACTTTGGAGAGTACTTTTGTATTTGAACGCTAAAAGTCATTTTTCTGCTATAAGAATGTTTTCAATTACATTGACTTTTAAGGGAAGTGAACTCTAAAATCGCAAAAGTGTTTATGTTCCAGAAAAATAGTAATAGTTTTGTATTTTCGCTTCTCAGTCGCTAGTTGGGAACTTGCAGGTTGTGCGCACGCGCGCGTTTGAAAAAGGATTTTGGAAGGAGTGTGGAAGGAGTCGTGGAGAAATGTAGACGTGTGTGTTTGATTCGCGTATGATCGCGAATTTTAAGAAAAGGTGGATTAATTTTGAAAGTGGAAGGATGTGATTAAAATATGTAACATAGTTCGACAAGTCGTGCGTAAAGTCGTTTGGCTCGGTTCAGAGATGAGTCACTCGTGTTTTAAATGAATCAGCCTGGTAGTAATGGAATAATGAGTCTTGTGAAAAGAGAAAATGGTTCTTTCACTGGTCGGCTTGAATCGCTAATGGGGCAAGAGGGAAAGCTCATTTTACAGCGATTTGTATTTGCCTGACTCCTCCTTGTGTCCTAAGGTACGAATCAACCAATCTCCGTAACCAACCAAGATGTCGAATTCCGCCAGCATGATGTTGTGTAGTCAAGTTTCCCGACCATTATGGATTTTGTTCCGCGCAAGAATCTCGATGAGTTTATGCCGAGAGTCCATCCTGATATCCTTTCCCATGGTACAGAATTGTAAACGTTATATTTAAAAGAGACGAGGTAAAGTTTTATATATATTTAGTCTTCCACCTAACGAATAGAGTGTTAATTGTCAAATCCTCGTGAGTATCAAGTCATTGATGATGTTATATGAAAATGTCGTATATGTTCAAAGTATACAAATGTGATATATAAATGTCAAGTATAATATGAGGAATATTGTGTTTATTTTATGTATCAGAAAATATGTGTATTCTCTTGGTTCCTCTTCCTCCAGGGGTGTTCTTAATGGTCACCCTACCGAGTGTAACTCTGAGTTATTGCGAGAAATGCTTGTACTCCACTGTTTTCGATCAACTGCCTTGTTATTTCATGTTTAATAAATGTGTTTGATTTCAAAACTTTGTCTTCTCTGTCGAGCATACCAAAACGTTCGCGACAGAATTGGTGCCGTTACTTTTCTCGGTGAGTGGGGAAGAGCTGAGAGAATTAAAATTTTTAAAAATTTTCTTAAGAATTGAAATTTTGAAGGTTAAAAATTACCGTTGTGCTAAAATGAGTGTTTTCTTAAGTAAACAGAGTTCCATGTTCTGCTTTCGGTATTCTCAAAAACGAGTGTTCTTGGAATTTGATATGTGCCATTTGATAAAAAAAATTGATTTGTTTGCATATTTATGTCATTTGATTTGATAAAAACTGGTTTTATTGTAAATACTGTTTAAGAACATTGCAATTGCATATTGTGTTAAACTATACGAGTATATTTGATTGTTATGCAAAATGGCTCCAATTACTAGAAACAAAAAAGTAAATGTCGGTAAGATGAGTAAAAATTCAAGTAAAAAATTAAATTCCTCCTTGAATTTGTCGCTTGATATTGCTACTGAGTCGGATACTGTTAATTCTAAAAGTAAAGTTAAAAATGTTAGCCACAAAGCTAAATCTAATGAGGAAAATATATCAGATAAATCGCCGGTATGTCTGAATTCTTCTTCTGGCACTTTGCCAAATCAAAACAGTGCTTCATCGGTAAATGATAACATGTTAAAATCATTCCATATTTTCACACCTAAGTTCGCACATCATGTTCCAAAATTCTCGGGAAATTCAGAGCTTTCGTTGTCACAGTTTTTGGAAAAGTTAAATTTAGTAGCCACTCATGCAAACTGGAGTGAGTGTGACAAATTAGTTTGTTTGAGATTGAATTTAGAGGGGGAAGCAAATAGATTGATTGAAGAGAATCCAAAGCACAGAAATTGTAAAAATTTGCAGGAAATTATTCACATTTTGAAAGATCATTTTGAAGTGACCGAAAATGTCACTAAAAACATAATTTCACTCGTGAACTTTACACAGAGACCAAATGAGTCGGTTAAACAGTTTTCGATGAGAATCGAAGCTGCTTCATTTAAGGTTGTTCCGGAAGATGTAGATTCCGAAAGTGAGAATAAAATCAGGCAAACACTTTTGAAAACTTCATTTATTAATGGTTTATATCCGGAACTAAAAAGATTGGTGTTGTCACAAAACCCTAGAGATTTTTATTCGGCTAGAAAACTTGCAATTCTTGAGGAATCTATTTTAAATGAAAATAATGCTATGTACTTGACTAATCCGGTACTTACAAAAAAAGGTGTTCTCACACCAGAAAAATATGTTCTCACACCAGATCAAAGTGAAAGTATGTCAGATTTAAAAAGAAAAGTGTTAGAACAGGAAAGGGACATTGAATTTCTTAGGGGTAAAATAGAAAAATTTAAGTTTAATTCAGATAAAGTTAACGAAAAGCGTTCACCGCGTCCAAAGTGTGACAAATGTGGTAAATTAGGTCACGTTCAAGAACAGTGTTGGAAAAAGGTTTTTCAAAAAAGAGGTGTGTACGGTATAAAATGTAGGAAAATTTATACCAGTCCTGGAACTAGGTATCACCAGGGTGAAAGACACAGAGGGCAAATGTCTGCAAATGAGTGGAAGTATAGAAAGCAAGGAACGCAAAATTATAAAAATAAGGAGTCATATAAATCTTTGCAAAATTCCAAAAATCATTTTTCTGGGAATCAGAGTAGATATCCCATGCACAATTATAATAATAGAAAAACTTTTGATAGGCAAACATCACATTTTGAGGAAAATAATATTTGTCATAATATTACAAATTCTTTGTCATCTTCCTCTATTATAAAAGGAAAATTAGTGAGCAGTGAAGTGTCAATATTGATTGATACGGGTAGTTCAATTAATTTAGTGTATGAGGAAGCTTTAAATACTGTACCCATTGCACATATGTTGCTAACATACAAACCAACAATTTTGCGTAGCTTTAGTTCACAAGATACTAAAGTTGAATGTTTAGCCACTATTTCGCTAAATTTGGGAAAAGAAAGATTCCCTACCGAATTTTTTGTGTTAAAATCACCAGCTCCTATTTCATATAATGTAATCCTTGGTAACAAGTTTTTACATAAACATAATGCTATTATAGATTATAATCACTTCTGTTTTAAGTTTTCAAACTCTTCCATTCCTTTTGTTGGTTATCAATGTACGAATAATTTACTTTCGATTTCAAATCATGAACCGGCAAATGAGTCGGAAAGTGCAGACTCAAACCTAAGTAGTGTCGCAAAGCGTATTGCTGTGCCTGACTCGCAGATGAGTAGTGGAAAAAACGTTCGTGTGGTAGAGGACTGTAAACCGAAAGAGTTCCATACGAATGCATGTGCCAAATGCAAAGCAGATCTGGCACCGGTAGTGAATGAGTCTCAGGTCATTCGGGAAGAGTATGTGAGCAGAAATTTTTCGGAAAATAATGTAGTGCCACATTTGGGTAGTGAAGAGGTACATATTAACGATTTGGAAAATGGAAGCAAATCTTTTAGAGATTTGGTAGTAAATGCACAGAATGTTACTTTGCATATGGGGGAAAAGCAAAATCATGTTAGAGGTGGTACTGAAGTTAACTTTGTCATTCAACACAAAAACAATCCATGTAATCAGCAATTGGTCCACGTTAATAGATTAACTCCTTTACCTCCTAGACGTAGTGAATTGATTTCTAGCACATATAATGATAACATTGATAATTCTTCAACTCAAGAAACAAGACAATTTAAAAGTAGATATTTTCTAAACCATCAAAATAGGGTTAAAACTCAAAATGTTCCTAATTCACACAAGTATGACTTGCGCCCAAGAGGCCAATTTATTCATTAAAGTTACTTGTCAATTAAGGCAATATGTCAAGAGAGCAATTGGCTCAAAAGTAAAGTAAAATGTTTAGATTATGAAATTCTCACATTTTCAAAAAAAAAAAAAGACTGATATTGTTGTGAGATGGACAATTATGTTTCATAATATTATATTTTCAATTGTTTCACAAAATGTTTTGCAAAACTGTATGCTATGTTAAAATGGATCCAATATTTCTGAACTTCTGTGTAATTTGCTTTATGTGTCAGTCAGCTGAATGTTCTGTACTGCAAGTTCTGTGCCAGTGCAGCTTTCTGAATGTGAGTGCCATGTTAATCAGGTTGAAGTAGTGTTTTAAAATTCTAAATACTTAAATAATAATTTTTTTGCTTTACTTTAATGGTAAGCAGTAATGTTTTAAAGTAATTTTAAGATAATTAAGTACTTGATGGATTAGAGTTTTGGTAAGGATTTTTAAGGATAACTGATAATTTTTATCTCTGTTTTATTTTATGAATGTGTGAATGATTTTTTTTTAATTTAAAGGTCTAGTAAATTTTAGAAATTTTTTTTTGTCATTTGGTGTTTGTTGACTTATTGGTTGGGGGTACCGCCACCTCTAGGTTTGCAACTTTCTAATGGACTTGTTTCTTGCCTGGGTGCCTGATCAACATTCTTGGTTTGAAAATTTGTCTCATTTTCTAAATTAGTAATTTTTTTAAATGTCCTTTAAAGTAATTTGTTGGCAAGGTTGGATAATAGTTAATAAATTGATTTCTGTGAAAAGTAAATTTATAGAATTTAATTGTAAAATTTTTGAAGAAAGAAAACTTTTTGTTTAGTTAAACTTTTTGTGAGTTGAGTAAATTAAATTTTCATGTCTCTGTGGTACTCACCAGAAAATGTATTAGTGTTTAAATTTTAAAAGGGGCAATTTCATCATTTGTGTCTTGTTAATTTGGTGTTGTCTTGTAAAGGTCTATGCTTGTATTGAGACTTATTTTTTTTTGACTCACGAGTCAAACTTTAGGCCACTCTTGGATTTTGGTTATTATGCTGGTCATGATCTTGTTTGTTTTTGTTTTTTTCTTTGGTGTACATGTACATCGCTCAAAATTTACACTAAATTCCTCTCAATGGAACATATGTCATTGGGAACTTAATGCAGGTATTTTCCTAGTATTGTGCGGAAAAATTCCCCGCTTTGCAGGAAATTTTTCTCCCGGGCCCCGAAGGAGTGTGATAAGGCTTTCACACCTCTGTGTTAAAATTGTATATTAAAGTATTGTTTTATTTCTGTGTGATTGAAAGTGTCAATTTCGAAATATAGATGTCTTTTCTACATGTTTTCAATTACATTGACTTTTAAGGGAAGTGAACTCTAAAATCGCAAAAGTGTTTATGTTCCAGAAAAATAGTAATAGTTTTGTATTTTCGCTTCTCAGTCGCTAGTTGGGAACTTGCAGGTTGTGCGCACGCGCGCGTTTGAAAAAGGATTTTGGAAGGAGTGTGGAAGGAGTCGTGGAGAAATGTAGACGTGTGTGTTTGATTCGCGTATGATCGCGAATTTTAAGAAAAGGTGGATTAATTTTGAAAGTGGAAGGATGTGATTAAAATATGTAACATAGTTCGACAAGTCGTGCGTAAAGTCGTTTGGCTCGGTTCAGAGATGAGTCACTCGTGTTTTAAATGAATCAGCCTGGTAGTAATGGAATAATGAGTCTTGTGAAAAGAGAAAATGGTTCTTTCACTGGTCGGCTTGAATCGCTAATGGGGCAAGAGGGAAAGCTCATTTTACAGCGATTTGTATTTGCCTGACTCCTCCTTGTGTCCTAAGGTACGAATCAACCAATCTCCGTAACCAACCAAGATGTCGAATTCCGCCAGCATGATGTTGTGTAGTCAAGTTTCCCGACCATTATGGATTTTGTTCCGCGCAAGAATCTCGATGAGTTTATGCCGAGAGTCCATCCTGATATCCTTTCCCATGGTACAGAATTGTAAACGTTATATTTAAAAGAGACGAGGTAAAGTTTTATATATATTTAGTCTTCCACCTAACGAATAGAGTGTTAATTGTCAAATCCTCGTGAGTATCAAGTCATTGATGATGTTATATGAAAATGTCGTATATGTTCAAAGTATACAAATGTGATATATAAATGTCAAGTATAATATGAGGAATATTGTGTTTATTTTATGTATCAGAAAATATGTGTATTCTCTTGGTTCCTCTTCCTCCAGGGGTGTTCTTAATGGTCACCCTACCGAGTGTAACTCTGAGTTATTGCGAGAAATGCTTGTACTCCACTGTTTTCGATCAACTGCCTTGTTATTTCATGTTTAATAAATGTGTTTGATTTCAAAACTTTGTCTTCTCTGTCGAGCATACCAAAACGTTCGCGACAGCGTCATTGGTTTCAGGTTGTAAAAATTATCATAGTATGCCAAGAGTATGTTAATGGAACGGCAACAAATCATTGTTCCACATGAGGATGGAATGAGCTTTCGAAGGATCGCTGAACTATTGGGTCGTGATGTGAGCACAATTCAACGGTGTGTGTTACGGTTCGTAAGAGACAACGAAACGACAGGAAGGTCAGGTAGTAGAGCTTCCAGGTTTACCACACCGCGTGAAGATCGTATGCTTCTGAGAAGCGTTGCACGGGAGCCAATTACCACAGCAACCATGTTACAAAGACATTTATACCACACTACAGGTAACGTGGTTTCGAAGCAAACAATTTGAAACCGTTTCATGACGCAGAACTCCGAGGTAGACAACCTTTCCGACACCTACCGTTTCAACGTTTTCATGGGTTATGTCACCTCCAATGGTGTCAAATGAGACGAAATTGGTCGACAGAATGACGAAACATTCTGTTCATGTTCATGTAACGGTACCATGGACTCCGTTTATTTGTAACACTTGGTGATGCATTTTGGCGAATAATCTAGCAAAATATCGCCAACTTGGCGATATTTCGTCCCATATTGTCAAAAATATCGTCAAAATTGCAAAACTGACGCCAAATTAATGAAAATGACGCCTAATTGATGCATTAATTATAAAAATATTTTAACATATGAACTATATTGCTTATTGAGGATGCTATCAATATTGGTAATTGTTTATTTAGAGTTGCGCGAAATATAAGTTAATTGGGTACTTTGAAATAGTTTTACATGCTCATGCTGTCATACGGAAAATTGTCAAATGTACAATTCAGCGATAAAAACACAGTACCGTGGTTCTTATACGTTATTTTTTTACTGTAAAAGTAGTAAATTCATTGCATTATATAAGGATAGTCATGTGCTACTCACATCAGATTTTTTAATTGTGATATTTTCATATTCTACATTAACAAGTATTTTTCTTTATCGTACTGGTTAGAATTCTTGACTTACAAGCTTGTTTTAAGACCTCCTGAATTCAATTCTACCACTTTTGGGACAATATTTTTCTTTACAGGACTCCTATAGAAGTCCTTTAACACACCAATAACTTTGAAAGGAAAAGCTCATGAGTTTACAATTTAGATTTATCTTGAGTAAACTGGCAATACCGGATCGAATAAAATGGATTACAGCGCCCCCTAGCAGATAATTTATAATTACCTCGGCAACAAAGGGAGATAGGTGAAAATATTCAATTATAAAGTTATAGATGATTATTTAATTAATAGGAATGAACATCAGGAACGTACAAAACGTGTATATTGAAGGTAATAAATACCTATCAAAAGTTGTAACATCAGAGACTGTAACACGGTGACACCTTAATATTCTTTCTGGGATTCAAAAGTACATTGTCTCTGACATAAGGGATTTTAGACAGGATCTGCACTATATTTCTGTTCATGTAAGTGTTGATTATTGTATCGCTCTTGAATAGGACAGCAATCCACCGCAGTTCAATTGTAGACAGCATAGTTCTGTTCAAATAAGTGATGTTCATTGTATCATTCCTGAATAAGACAACAATTCAATTGTGGATAGCATATTTCTGTTCATATAAGTGATATTCACTGTATTCTTCTTGAGTTGGACAGCAATTCACAAGAATTCAATTGTGAACAGCATATTTCTGCTCGCACAAGTGCTGTTTATTTTATCGTTCCTGAATGGGAGAGCAATTCACAACGATTCAATAGTGAACATTAGATTTCTGTTCATATAAATGATGTTCATTGTATCATTATTGAATAGGATAGCAATTCAATTGCGAACAGCAGATTTCTGTTCATATAAGTGTTGTTTATTGAACATTTTTGCTTTTTTCTGCCAGTTGGAAACTTCTCAACCCATTTCGATGGAGAACTGGAATCAATATTTGTTGCACTTCAACAGCTTTCCATTCGGCAGAATTCTTTTGAGAAGGCTGTGATCCTCTCCGATTCAACATCTGCCCTTCAGGCTCTATCATCTAATCAAGAGCGGAAAAGCCATCGAGTCCATCAGTGTAGATCTCTTCTTGGTAAAATACAACGCAAGGTGTCTTTCCAGTGCTTGCCCTCTCATTGCGGTGTCGAGGTCTAATGAGAAAGCAGACTTTTTGGCAAAGAAGGGGTGCAATATAATCCAGAAATCGAACAGAAATTTGCCCTTTTATTCATCAAAACTTGAAATAGAGTCTTTAGACCTCTGGAGTGTTCTCAGCACTAGTCCCCATTGTGTTCCTGATGCTCCTCGTGCAGCTCAGACTGCCACTTTTAGACTTTTGACTGAGCACGATTGTATTCGTGCCCATCTCTTTCGTTTTAATATTGTCAATTCACCTGTGTGTGTTTTGTGTACAACTGGACAAGACATGACCGCTGCGCACATTGACGAATGCCCTGCATTATCTCATTATAATTGTATTGTAGAAAAATATTGGAGAGCACGAAGCCTTATAATTTAATAGTCAACAGGCTGGCATTTGATAAATAAATAAATAAATGTTTATTGTATCACTCCTGAATAGGATAGCAATTCACAGCAATTTAATTGAAGACAGCAGATTTATATTCATATAAGTATTGTTTATTGTATCAGTCTTAAATATGACAGCAATTCAATTGTGGACAACATAGTTTTGTTCGTATAAGAGCTGTTTTTATTGTATCATTCCTAAATAGGAGGGCAAGAATCATATTGTATCACATAAACATCATCTGTAGCAGTTTTAGGATCTATTTCTATTCATCAGACAATGCTCTGCAACTTTGTAATTGGAATTTTCCATCTTATCGCTTTGCTGCCGAATTCATAATCCTAACTTTTTGGAAGCACCACTAAAGGACGCTACAATCCCTTTTATTTGATCGATTTATGGTCACTTTACTACATATAGACCTAACGTGTACACTCCTCGGTCTTTCCTTACAAAACTATCGATGTGCTTAAGGGCATTTCCGGGAATCCTATATACTACCATAATTATTATGGGAACTATAATTGTTGGTAATAAAGCTAAGAAAATTTTAAAAATTTGAATAATTTTAATTCTAATCAGGAGAATTTCTAGATATTCTCTCTAATTCTAGTCCAATTCTATGTGTAGATATACTACTAGTTTCATTTAATATACCTACACATAGAATCGGATATCGGTAGATAAATGTGTTCTTGGATTACCGTGTTCCAAACGGCCGCCCTTCCAAGTGTGTTCCAAACGGTCTAAAATCTGGAATTCAAAAGTTTTCGAAAGCAATGCTTTCTTTATATTATAGTATAAGAAAATAAATTTGATATTTAGGACAACTGCTTCTACAAAGTGTCTTGGGGGATATTATTTTTAAAAAATTAAATCACTATTTCTTCATTAAAACAGGATTAGGCAATTCTAAACATTCGATGATAAATCTTGCGTAAGTTTATTCGGTGATTTCTTTAATGAAGCGGGGTTTTATGACGCTCTCGTTGAGGGCTAATGAAGTTATTATAAGAAATCTGAGCCAAAATTGGATTAAACGGCAAGTTTGAAAAATTGTAATTATAAACGCGAAAAATTTAAATAGCTCAGGTGTTTCTTTTGAGGATATCATGTTTCTTTTTATTACCCTTTCTTCTCAAATGCAGTCGATGAAAATGTGTTCAACACATGACTTTCTTTGCAGATTAGCAAGTTTTTGTTTTGTAGTAATTAAATCGCAACAAAAATAAGTTTTAGAATCCTCATATTTTTATGTTCATATACTATGTAATATAAAGTATTGTTTCCGCGAAAATTTTCGAATTCGATATTTTGATGTCAATATATGTTTTAGGACCTCCCTGAACACGTTTATATTTAGAGTGATGTCCGTCTGTCTGTAGTTTCTTTTGCACACTACAGCTGCTGCAAATATTAATGGATTTTCACGAAACTTTACAGCCAGCTTTGTTATAGAAAAATATAGAACTAGATAGAATTTTTTTTGAATTCGACTTTGAAACTTTGAAATTTATCCGAAATTGCCTTACTCCTTACTTCGAAATTGATTCAAAATTTTATATTTCTTAACATGGCAATAGACGAAATTTAGCATAATCATGCATAAAAGGGGTTATTTATTGCTCAATGATCTCAAGACTTAACCTTTTGCTTACGTGTGGGATAGCGTCCATTCCAAACAAAAAACCTCTGAAAAGACAGGTATTTGACATACCCTATCCCAAACAGTTCGATCCTCTTTTGCGGACATTGGCGTCCATGGACGGACGCCAATGTCTACAAAGTAGGATCGAAATGTTTGGGATAGGGTATGTCAAATACCTGTCTTTTGAGAGGTTTTTCGTTTGGGATGGATGCTGTCTCACCCGTAAGCAAAGTTCCAATCATTGTTGTGAAAAATAGCCGAGATACAATGTTTGTGTTCATAACATCATTATCCTCATTGGGAATACATTTTCAAGTGCAGTTTCAATCGAATGATTAAGTCCTTTAAAGTGAAGGGTGACAGGTTATAATTTTAATCATTTTGACCAACAATAGCGATTTTTCAAAAAAATATCTTGTAAAATTTGAGAGAAAAAAACGAAGCTACTTGAAAAGGGATTATGGTATGAAAAAGTCGAGTTGAGTTGCATTCCAGTTAATTTAAAATACACTAAAATGAAATGAATAAATTTTCTCACATTTTCAAAACTCTTGTAATGAAAAGGTAGCTAGAAATTTTATAAAACTGATATTTTATTTTCGGTATGCTCATAAATATCACCATTAAATAAATCCAATCAATGGTTCTATACATTTAATGGTGATACTTTGGAAATGTACTAAAGGATGATGAAATATTTGGTTTATAAAAATGTGTAGCCACCCACTTCTATTGTTTGAAATGAAAATGAGATAAAATTATGTTTTATTTGTTTTAGTGCATTTTAAAATAAAAATATACATTCTGAAACTTGGGCCTATAAGTTTCAAAATCCAAAACATAAAAATATACCACTAAAGGCAACCATAAACCAATTTTGAACTTTCTATCTGCTCTGGTTTCCGAGTCATTAAAAACAATATGTCTTCCTAATGTAGGCCCGGTACGGGCTGGACCACTAAGATTAAAAAATATAAAGAAATAAATTATACCACGAAAAGACAAAGCTATGCCAGATTTGAGCTTTTCGCCGGCTCTGGTTCCCTAGTTGTTTCCCCAAAACGGGTTTCTTCCTATAGACGGATGGACAGATAGAATTCTAAATCCAAAAAATTTAAATACCACGAAAGACAACGATATTCCAAATTTGGGCTTTCCAACTGCGCTCCGTTTATCGAGTTATTCCCATAAAACATTTACATTCCTACGACGTGTCTAAGATGGACTGGACACTGATACGGTTCAAAATCAAAGGAATTGAAATGTACCACAAAAATGATGACTAAATTTACACCACTATCATTAAAAGGAACCTGCTTATATAGAGCTTCTATTTCCCGATTGTTTAGGTTTATATTTTCCATAAGGATGTTTCGAGGTAAAAATTCATGTTTTCGGGATTTGAAGACTCAATTTATTTCAAAATTCCGACATCGAGAAAACTACTTACAGTCCGATATTCAAATCTTCTCAAGAGCAAAATGTATTATTTCACAGGCTTTGAAAAATGTTATTCAGTGTAGTTGCATAGACGGTAGTTGCATAGTTATTACATTGTGTTAGGAATCACGTAGTAGTGGGTAGTTAGGGGGTCGCATAGTAATTACGTTTTGTTAAGAGTTGTATAGCAATTGCGTTTTTAATAGCGGTTTATATAGTAATTAATAATACCTTAGAAAATCCTTTGTATGAGTGTTCCTAGGAGTTTCATAAGAGCCAGATTTGCGCATGGACTTTTAAATTAAACACGCCATCATATAACGGGTGTGACAATTAATAATTATCATAAAAATGCTTTAAATCCTCCTCTTTTAAAAGTAAATGGAAAAGAAATGACTATAACAGATCCTGAAAAAGCTTCTACTTATGCAGACAATGTGATCTTTGGCCAACAGTCTGCCAAAGACCTTTTCGTCAGCTTTAAAATGTTCTGAACTTCCCTTCCACAAATTAAATCTTCAACCGTGTAGCAAGTTAATTGGTTCCACGATTCAGGCACAGTACTAATGGAAAGGTAATCAGATTAGGAAGGGTAGTAATTAAAGGATAAAGTCCATTATAATGACAAAAAAGACCACGAAAATTGTTACTGCGTTAAAACAGTGAAAATGGCATTATTGAATTACTTTACTAGAATATGTTGCCTGTTTTTAATCAAGTGTCTGCAAGAACACTATACTCACTGCAAGACAAACTTGAATACACTGTGTATGTCCTGCTAATTTCTCAGTTTTGTCTTCCTACGCCTATTATATGCAAATTGACTAGAGGGTTTTTACAGTAACAGAATTTCTTTTAAATATCAATTTAGGATACATTTATTATTACTAGGGCCTCCGCTCTTGCTCGCTGCGCTCGCCAACCCCTGGAAGCTCTTCACGTTTTATAAGAAATCTAATGAATTAACAATTAAGAATAACCATTGTAAATTCGTTAATATTGTTAAAACCATGAAGAAGAGATATATCTCTAAATTTTTTATCATCTTAACTGTAGGAATAATCGATAACTTTAAAGTCAACATTTAAAAGTCACTTTCCATGTCGTGCTGTTGATGCAGTGTTTGTTAGAGATTTAAGAGCTAAACATCATTCTTGTAACATACTTGTAAACTTTACCTGCCTTGTTGCAGCAAATAATTACAAGTCCAAGTGCATTAACTAAAGCTGTAATCTAGGGTGATTAAAAAAAGATGGACCAAACTTTACGAGGTGGTAGTACATACTAGCATTTTTCGTCATTGTTTACTGGGTCGGAAATGAAACGTATAGGCATTACAAGGCGCTGACTCGTTAGAAAGCGGCAGCTCCGTAAACTTAAAAGCATCATTCTGGTTGTTATTTTCTGATTGAAGAAAGAAACTACGTATGCAAATTTTATCTGGGGAAGAAGAAGAACCCCTATGCGCATTTTCGTAACACCGAATGTAAGGCCTTGTCACGGGGGAAATTAGGGCGCCAAGCACCAAGCATATTATATGTGATATGAAAATTAGTTGTAGATGCAAATATGCTAAGCCGTGAATGTGTTAGCCGTGAAGTTCGTTGGCACAACCCATAAATGTTACCCTGGTTCTATTTCGACGTTCTCTCGTCCAGGAATAATTTCCTGGATGACCTGTTGCACTAACACAAGAAGCCAGATAAGTAAATAAAAGACTTACCTTGCAAGCGGCATCTCCTGAAAACATTTATATTAATTACAATTTCAGGAGACAAAGATAACGTTAAATAACCACACAGGTTTAAAGATATTTCACTTTCTTTATTCAATATTGTATTAAGAAGTTAGAGTAGAGAATATGATAGACTGAATCAATATCAGCAAGCACAACATTAAGTAACTGAGACACTGGACTCAGGATCGAACCCATTTAACTGCTGCCACGAAATTAATCAATGATAATAAGTTAATCAACAATATAAGTAAAGTGGCACAGCAATATTTAAGTATATAAGAAGCAATATGATATAAGATATTTAAGGTATGGTCTCAAAGCAACAGGAGAAAACTCGCACTCAGAGATAAGCAAAATAGAACTGATAATTAAACAAGTTGATATAATTTAGGAACGGAAGTCAGAGTTTACGTAATTTAAGGAGAAGATTATTTATATGTATGCTTCCGTAAGACAGGTGTAGATGTAGAGAGCAGTCAACTCTTAAGTCCCCAGTCGGAGTTGCTGAAGGTTCGGAATCAGACATCCGCCTCATATCGCCGGGAATTTGGCTTCATAGTTGCATTCCGTACCATTCCAACATCTCGACCCGGCACATAGGCCTCGGGCTCCATCGTACCTTCCTCGTCGCAGCTCTTTCAGCTAGACGTCGGGCTCTCCGTCGATGTTCTTCAGCGATGTAGGCATCTTCGGCTCTCCTTCCCATGCCCACGGGAGGCCAGGATTCGACTTGGGCCGAATCCCGCACTTCGTGGTGGGCAACATGAGAAATGGTCCAGGCCGACCTGTGACTGTCGACGAGCAGACAGAAAAGAGAGCCACGAATATTCTTTGCAACAGCTTTTATGTAACCAGGCGGATTCAGGCCCCAGAATCATTCGGACCTGCCAGAGAGCTTATTTACAGTTTTTGACCAATCAAAAACTTCCAAGACATAGCCTCGCCAGCCTAGAGCGGGGTCTCGAAAAAAAGCAATATACCCTCTACGCGAGGTCTCAATTTCATCCAGAAGTTTCTCTCCAAAATCTATTGTGCAGAAAAGTGCAAGCCTTGCACTAACATTACCAGGCCGCAAGCAAAGCCAGACATCCGCTCTACCCGGGAATAAAGACCTTGACTATAACGGTCAAATAATAACGAAACTTCTCTCTGAATGCGGTTTTCGCAAATTAATAAAATGGCGAAAAACTGCTCTTTCAGTATAGAATATTTTGTATAATAATGAATTTAATAGACAAGAGGGATAATTAAAACAGGGTTTAAAATGATGTAAAAATATAGAATCTTGATAATTAATATATCATTTGCGAGTTTTACAAGGGTTTGGCGAGATTATGAAATCTCGTCGCAACAGCCTTATTAGTTTGAAGCAGTTATTCGCGGCTCCAACTTTTGACAGGCCGAACTCCCGATTTGTCGTGTCTTGACGTCTATTTGTGGGGATATCTGAAGAGTCTCATCTACGATACTCCTCTTGAATCTGAATGTAAAATTTCAGAACTGTACGTTTTGCAGGATATTCGCAATACAGTGTTGTTGTTGTTGAGACCCAGACCGTCCGACCTACCAGAAAGGTGTAAGGTAACTGTTTGGACGGCCGGGAAGTTCCACCCAATTTAGACCGGAACCCAGTGGGGGAGGCATCCACAGGGACCGTACTCTCCTTCCCCTACCACCAACCTCTCGGAAGGACTTATGGACCCACATGTTTAACGTGATCGTACTCCGCGTGAACACGGCGGCAGTTTTGGCAGTGGCTGGAATCGAACCCGGGCCTACCGAGTGCAACTCCAGCGCGCTAACCAATGGGCTACCGCGCCCTCGCAATACAATGTAGAAATTTTGCAAGCTTTTATATTTTGATATAGAGAGGAAATGTGGAAAAATATGAGCTGAATTCTAAATATTTATTTTAGAGATAGATTCAATTGAACTTAATCCATCGATTTTATAAAATCAAAACTAGTCTTTAATTATTAATAGCGTTTCAGATAGACTACTTAACTCTGTGGAGGTTTATAGATCTCAGTTGAGAAAAGCTATAAGCAGAGCTTATAGCTTGGATTGCTATTATTAATGTACCCAATATACCCTCTACGTATACCCACACTTGCATATACCCACACTTGCACATATACCCACACTTGCACATACCCACACTTGCCCACTTGCTTCATATACCCACACTTGCACAAGCACAACTTAGAGCTGCTATTAAGTTGGGTTTGAGCAAGGTTAGTCTGTACTTCATATTAACCTGTATAATAGCTTAGTCATTTCTCTACCCACTCTTGTAAGTATATATACAGGGTGACCATAATTAAAGTGACAGTGCTCAGAGTGTTCTATAGTGCGATCTAATTGCGAGAATGGCGCCAAATTTTGTAGGAAGATTAAACAAGACGGGAGACGAAGGAGTCTGCAAAAAAAATTAGCACCAAAAGTCACCTCTAGGGGAATATGTGGGGAATATGTGGCGCTGTGTAATAGAAAAGAGAGGTTTAAAAAATGCAGAATAAATACTGAAATAAAATTAGCTTTTATTTAGCACATTCAAATCAGGTTCAATGTGACCGCCGTTTTTATGGACCACATATTGCATTCTGTTGACAGTATTCACAACAGCAGAAAGTAACATGTCTGCAGGAATCTCCCGTACAGTCCGTGATATGTTATCCTTCAACTTAGCCAGGTCCTGGACAACTCCTTGATAGACCTTGGACTTAAGGTAACCCCATAGCCAAAAGTCGCATGGGGTAAGATCAGGGGACCTAGGTGGCCATGCAGTTGGAAATCAGCGGCTAATGACTCTTTCTGTTGTGGATTTCTGTCGTAGCAGCTGCTGTACCGGCAAAGCAATGTGTGGAGGGGCTCAGTCTTGCATGAAAATGATTTTCCCCAGGCATTGGTTTTGCTGAATTGCCGGAATGGCAAAGTTGTTTAACATTTGGCTATATTTCGCTCCGGTAACAGAACAGGTTACCTGTCCTTTGGTTGTGATCCTTTGCAATTGCGATTATCAATAATTAGTTTTCGCAATTCTTCGTTTAATGTCTTATAAGAATCAACAATAAGACATACAATAATAATTACATTTTAATCATAATTGTTCATGACATCGATAGCTGTGAAACGTTCTGTTTGTGAAAATCAACAATAAGAGATATCATTGTCCTCGGCCACCTTTGGGTTGTTTCTGTCGGCAACTCACCACAGAGACGTTGGAAATCGGGTTGGCCTGTCAAATCTTTGCTCATACTCAACAGATAATTGCAAATACTATTTATAAACTGATACAATTAATAAACGGATTGCAATAATTAATAAATGCAAATAATTGCAATTACTTATTGCAATAATTTGCAATAAGTAATTGCACGTTATAGCCGACAAACAAACAGAAACAGGTTTTTTAATTCTCTCTATACCACACTTCACTGGAGGATGATAAAACTTCCATCAGAATATTCCTTGGACTCCGCGTCATTTGCTGAAAAAGAAATTAAAGAAATCAAAATCCATGTCGTGACTCAGGAGATATTTCAATTAGAAACGCATAATGAAGCGTTTCTTTCATATATTAAATGTTGCACCAAACAACCAATAAAAATATCGATTATTTCACGTTAGACACTGTTGAGTACATCAGACATTTTTATATACATATAAAACTGCGCTTTTAAATATACAAAGTCATTAAATCGACAAAAGGAAATTATATTTCCTTATCATT
The DNA here is from genome assembly GCA_951213105.1 of Amaurobius ferox. Taxonomy (NCBI): domain Eukaryota; kingdom Metazoa; phylum Arthropoda; class Arachnida; order Araneae; family Amaurobiidae; genus Amaurobius; species Amaurobius ferox. The sequence goes on from OX578153.1 coordinate 94,459,036, forward strand.
CCATTGCTTTAATATTCAAAATGAAAATAATTTTCTAAAACTATCATTGTTGAAGAGGTAACGCAATAGATGCTTCACAACTGGGTTTTTACGACACATCATTAAAGGCGAACGAGCTAATCAGAAGAAATGTGCTATAAAAATTGGTTCATTTGTACTTTTACATGGCGTAATTTGTGATTAAGCTGCACTGTTTCTTAGGTGAGGTGTTTAATGTTTATTATCTTTGTCTTCTCTTCAGACTTACTGTCATTAAAAATGAACATTTTAATTTACCTGCAATGAGCAATATTAAAGTATTGTAACGACACCGGAAGTCAGTAATAACGTTTTTTTACGAATTTATACATTTTGGGCACTTTATCTGGCTTATAAATAAAATTTCTCAATATATGTTTAATGAAAACAATACATGTGTGGCGAGGCTACAGCATTGCATCACTCACTGCTACGAAAGATATAACCGTTTATTCCCTCGGCCTTGAAGAATACTTTTGGGACTGATGGCATGGAACGGGATCAGCAATCTAAAGGGTCCGGGTTCGAACCTATCCTCCACCATCGGGGGTCTGCAGCCCCCCACAGTTGGTAACCCTGGATGAAAAATAAGCATGCAATCTTCTCTCTCTCCAACGATCTCACCTCTCTCACCAGGTGGCAGCACTACAGATGATGTACACTTTCTCCTCTCTTTTCCTGGTTGACTACGACTAACGTTACGACGCGCAAGATGAGGTACGACATGCCTCCCAACTATTCAGCTTTCGACTGAGTTTCAGCTTGGGCACGCGTGAGGGGTTCCTGCTGCCCCCCTCCTCACTGAAATTTGACGGAGCTTCTCGCCCGTAGATATTCTATCTACGTTCTCACCAGAAAAGGGAATGTGTGGCAGGGCTGAAGCATTGTGTCACTCACTGTGTGACAGACATCACCGATTATTTCCTCGACCACGAAGAATTCTTTTGGGCCTGACGGTATAGCGCGGGATCAGCAATCTAAAGGTTCCGAGTTCGAACCTATCTCCCATTATCGGGAATCTGCGGCCTCCCACACATGCTTTACCACTTTAATTTGATCATTCACACCACTTTATCCCACACCACATCATGCACACCACTGTAATTTGATCATTCTGAAAAAATATTTATCAAACCTCAATAGGAACTCTCAATTAATAAAGTATTGTTACGAACTTGTAAAATGCCCTAACTTTCATCTGTTTGCTGATCAGAATCGGCTCTATATGTCTTCTCCAACGTCAACATTTTCTTCCATCGTTTCTTATCCGGCTTCCATTGTGTCTTGTCCGTTTTTCATGGTTTTAATCAAAGTCATCATCTCTTTCAACTGTTCCATCATCGTTTTTCTAGTCGCTACCATATACATACGTCAAGTTTCCAGAAAACTCAATACTTTCAGGATACAAGAATGAGTCCAAATTTCTAGGTAACTAACACGTTTATTTACAATAAGAGCGTAAGCAGGAACAATATACGGCAAATAGCTCGATAACTACTCACAAGATCACTAGATAAATGCCAGGTACAGTAAAACAGCCATTAAACGCACCACTAATTTCGCAAACCAGCAGATACTATTCTCAAAACACTTATGTACCTCACAATTCAATGTAGCTCGTATCACGTCAACTGCTCCTCCAACTGAGTGATGACTCCTTTTATGTACTTTCTGTAGAAAATTCAGAAATCTCTCGGATCTCGACGAATATTCGTTATTTCGAGATGGCTTTCGAACCTTCGAAAAGTTGCCAAATTGGCGATAAATCCCTGAATCTGGCAACCTCTTCTGAACTTTTGCATAGGGCAACCCTATATTCACGGCATAGGAAAGATTGTCTGTACAGATGTTTTTTCCGTCTAGTTTTCGTACGAGACGAAAGTGGGAGCATTTTAAACGTTCGTAACACTGTATATCAGCCACAAGAGAAGAATATTCAGCATACTATCGCATTTTCATGGAATTTAACTCTCAGAGAAGCAGTGGCATACCCTAACGCGCATTTAAAATTTCGCAGTATTAGATCTAATTTTAACCTAAATAACACTAGTTCAGAGCTGGGATACCTACTTACATACTTTAAAATATAACAAGTCATTATATACAAAGGATACCTACTTACATACTTTAAAATATAACAAGTCATTATATACAAAGGATACCTACTTACATACTTTAAAATATAACAAGTCATTATATACAAAGGATACTGTGCAAGCTTCTGTCAATCCAGCCAATTATTATTTAACAGAATTATTTAAGATTCCGCTATAGCAATCAACAAATTAATTAAATATTACCTTCTACCAGGTCCTTATCTTCCACCCATCCATTTTAATACCTTTAAAGAGGAAAATAAATTATAATACTAATAATGTTTAAATGAAAGTTATCCTGTAAAACTAAATTATTCAGACAAACATTGAAGATGTAAAGAAAATGAGGCGGAAGTGAAATTTTATATTTCAGCTTGCTCCCTTGCATGCTCGTCTTACAGATCATTATTGGAATATTACCGTTCATTCATATTTAGATTTCTGACAACGTTTTACATCACTTTGCGCCATTTTGCCATATTTGGAACATTTTCAAAAAGCTGCCAAATTTGTAGCAAAGATCGTCAAATTTATCACCAATTTGAACGGACAGACCTCAAAACACAAATATTACAGTACCATCCCCTAACAGAATGCAATTAATGTATGACCCGCTACATCTCCTAACAAAACGTAGCTGTGACACGAGCAGTGAAACTTGTTATATTTTGAATAAAGGATATTAAATTAAAAACTTCCTCAAAGCGACAGGGTTTATCAAAGAATTACATGTAATTAATAGTGTAGATTTTCTGAGCTATTGAATTTTTGACAATTTGGCAAAAATTTTGTCAATTAGGCGATGCTTTGTCAATTTTGGAACATTTTCCAAAACTCCCCACGGTCACCGCTTTTGTCGCCAAGTAGAACAGACAAATAGACATACAGACCCTATTGAAAAATACTATATATACCATCCATTTATTAATTAGTTTAAATTCCAATCCATTCATAAAATTTAAAATCTAAATCCTACTTATGCTTGAATTTTAAATGTTATCAATTTGGCTTCATTTTCTTTAATTTAGAGTCGTTTCAATCAATTTGGTCGCCAAATTTGATATCAAGTGAGACAAACGGATTGACAGATAAACCGATTTGAAACATATTTAATATACCATGCGTTTATTGATTTGTTTGAATTAAAATCCATTTATAAAATTTTAAATTAAAATCCTACTTTTCTGTTTATTTTAAATGTCATAAATTTGGCATCATTTTTGTTAATTTAGTGTCGTTTTTATAAATTTCATTAATCGCAAAATATTTCAGAAGTCGCCATATCTTCAGCAAGCGTTCTCCGGTTCGATTATTAAATTTTCTTTAATTAAGGGATAAGTTAATGTAACTGCGCATTGTACTAACTCGATGTTTTTATTGGCCATTTCGTAACGTTATAGATGAGTATATAACGTAAAAATGCATTGCGATGGAAATTTCTTCAAAAATGTATTACTATGGAGTTAGAAAGGAGGAGATAAAACTCTTATAAATAAAACGTTTGAAAATGCCATAATGCTTTGAGAATTATGTCTAGGTGTCGCTAGTGTTAGAAAAGTAGCTACTATTGTTAGTTGACACAAGAGAAAGGCGTAGTATTTAGTATATGTATTTTTTATTATTACTTTCCTTATATACATAATGTATAAGGAAAGTATTGTGACGGGGTCGAAAATTCGAATTCGAGTTTTCGACAGGAGAGCACATTTCAAGCATCCCTGATCACGAATCAAATAGTTTTGAGGTGATGTCTCTGTGTGTGTGAAAGTATGTATGTGTGTGTGTGTGTGTGTGTGTCAATGAGTCTGTGCAGACGATAACTGACGAACAAATAGATCGATTCGAACGAAATTTGGTACAAAAATCACAATCCATGAATACTGGAAGCCTATTGTTTTTAAACAATAGGCTTCCAGTATAAAAATTCGTAACTTTATTAATCGAATGTTCAGAACCCCCTAAATTGTCGAGTGAAATTGTGAAAAAAATCATCAAAAATTCAAAACCTTTAATAAAGTTACGCAAATAGACATTTCTAATGTAATATTTCATTAGAAAACGATAGACATAAACTTTAGAACGCTAGCATGAACCGTTCTTGAGATAATGCACATTTTTTAAATAGATTTATCAAAAAAACCCATAAATTAAAAAAAACATATTAACTGTTGAAAAATATGTTCACTTTTCATATGTAATATCATGCGATAAATTGGGTGACATCATTCTCATGGATCTAGCTCGTTCCATTCATGAGAAAAGATACTTTGAGTAATACTTTTGTATTTGAACGCGAATAGTTATTTATCTGCTATGAGAATAACTTATTTCTCCTTTCATAACGCCTGGCGAGATTTTGGAGCCGAATTTGGCGGAATGTCGCCTTCTTGGCGACTTTTTTAAATGTCGCCAAATTAACGGAAATCTCGGCAAATGGATAAAAATGACACCAAATCAGTGAAAATGACGACTAATTGACGAAAATTCAATTTCTTGGAAAGAATATAAATAGCTACTGTATGAAAAACCTATTTTCTTTATTGTAAAAATAGTAAATTCATTGCATTATATAAGGAAAGTCATGTGTTGCCCACATCAGATTTCTTTTAAATGGTTAGGACTATAATTAACAAATATTTTTCATAGTTGTAGGACAGAATACATGAAGATAAAAATAAATTGAAAGGTAAAATAATTTTGAATACATAGGAATATTGTTTATTGTTTCAGTTCTATTTTGCATTGCGTTAGTAATTTATTTTCACAAAATTAACAAATTAAATAGATAATTTAGGATTTTCGCCATAGAAATACATACAACGCAGGACTACTTATCTTACCCCAGCACCACCTGAATGATTGTCTCAAACGATATTGGCGTTTTCGTAATATGAAGTTTAACTCCCTACTTTTACTTCCATTGTATTTACCTTCTTCGAGAAATGTACAGCATTGTATTTTATTTCTTTTTATATCTTGTAAACATCTGTTAATCCAATCAATTATTTAACAGAATTCCTCAAGATTCCGTTAAAGCAATCAACGAATTGATGTCTGCAGAATATTACTGTCTTCCAGATTGACATTTTCCCACTATATATTTTGATTTCTATTGAAGAACAGAATGAACTTCAATGTCAATAGATGTTTAAACAAAATTCATCCTGTAAATCTAAATTCTGTACTAAAAGGTTACTTTATTTGAGAAATCTGCAGTTTTACATTTTCTTTCCTTTTACATTTTGCAGCATCTGTTAATCCAATGAGTTATTCAACAAAATTCTTTAAGTTTCCGCGTTGGCAATCAACAAATTGGTTACTTTAACAGAATATTATTGTGTTCCAGTTTTTCCAGAAGCCAATGGAATTGTTATTGTTTTTTTTCTTGCATTCTGTAAACTTCTATTAAGCCAACCAACTGCTTAAGAAGACTGTTTAAGATTGTTATAGCAATAAGTACCTTTAAAGAATAAAATAAATAATAAATTAAATGAATGTTTAAGCAAAAGTGAAACATATAAAACTAAACTGTGCACGATAGACACTGAAAGATAGGAAGCACTTACTTTATTCCAAAAACCTCTGAAATTGTATCTTTCATTTTGTATCTTGCAAGCTTCTGTCAACCGAACCAATTGTTTGACTGGATTCTGTAAGATTATATTACAGCAATTAAACAATTTAATTGCTTTAACAAAATCAGCAAGCCCTCTATTTCCAGTTTCCATCCATATATTTTCATTACATTTAAAGAATAAAATAAAGGAAAAAATTAAATAAATATTAAAGTAAAAGCTAAGCATATAAAACTGAACTACGTACGAAAGACACTGAAAAATAAAAGCACTTACATTATTTGAAAATCTGCGTCGTATCTTTCTTTTTACATCTCGCAAGTTTGTGTTAATCCAACCAACCGCTTGACACGATTCTTAACGAAGTAAAACGGAAGCATATAAAACTAAACTGTGTGCGATAGACACTGAAAGATAAAAAGCACTTACTTTATTCCAAAAACCTCTGTCATTGTATCTTTCGCTTTGTATCTTGCAAGCTTCTGTCAACCGAACTAATTGTTTGGCAGGATTTTTTAAAATTATATTATAGCAATTAAACAATTTAATTACTTTAACAGAATCTAGAAACTGTGTATCAGATTATTGCTTTTCATTCATATTTTGACCACCTTAAAAGAACAAAATAAATTATAATGCCAATGGATATTTAAGAAAAATGACCCTTATTTCCAAATTTCATCAGAATATTTTGATTACCTCTAAACAATAACATTGAACTGTATATAGAAGGCACCGAATGATAAACGCACTTACTTTATTTGAAAAACCTCTGTCATTGTATCTTTCTTTTTGAATCTTACAAGCTTATATTAATAGAATCAATTGTTTGACAGGATTCTTTAAGATTATATTATAGTAATTAAACAAGCTAATTGCTTTAACAGAATCAAGAAGCTCTCTACTTCCAGTTTCCATCCATGTATTTTGATTACCTCTAAAGAATAAAATAAATGATAATTTGAATGAATATTTAAATAAGTGCAACATACAAAATTAAATGGAATATTCGAATATAAAATAAGTACAGCATATAAAATTAAATGGAATATTCTAAGATAAAAATATAATTTATCGAGTGATCTTTGCTTGTATTTTCTTCTTTTCGCCATTTTCTAAGTTTCTGATAAATCCAATCTATTCTTCTATTAGAATCTGATAAAATTCTGTTACTCTCTCAAAGCAATTAAACAACTTTGATTGCTTAAAAAGAATGTTGCAGTTTCATTCTCTCTTCCTCCCGTCCATATATTTCATTCCTTTTAAAGAATACGTTAAATTATAATCTGAATTAATTGTTAAGTGTAAATTCAAAAGTGTGCAGCATATAAATTAAATTAAATGTCTAACGATATAACACTTACTTTCAGCCATAGACTGTATTATGCTATATTTTACTAGACATTTCATATTATCTCTCTGCAACTTAATTGCATTAATGCAAAAGATTTCGAATGCTTTTGTAACATAACTTCTGCACACCAATGTAACTAAAATTAAGTGTAATGTAGTTCAACTCGACTTTCTCATATCAAATCCATTTCAGTAGATTTTTTTTTCAAATTTTACAAGAAAGATTTTTAAAAATCGATATTGTGGGTCCAAATGATTACAATTATAGCGTGGTACCCTTCACTTTAAAGAACTTGAAAAAAAATCTTCCAAATGCTATACTCGACAATATACCCCTCGAGGGGAAACTTGCGTCCAAAAGGGGGTTAATGACATCACAGACAAAAAATATGTATCGTAGCTATCTTTTACAGCAATGTTTAAAACTATTAAGTCATGTGATCATTAAAACATAAATAAACCATTTTTATGCATGATTATATCACATTTTGTCCAATGCTGCCATGTTAAAAAAATATAAAATTTTGAATCAATTTCGAAGTTTTCGATTGAATTAATAAAAATTCCATCCAAATCCAGATTTTTTATAACAAAGTTAAGATATAAATTTTTATGAAACTCCATTATTATTTGTGTCTGCTATCGGAAACACGAGATATCGACCACAAACAGACAAACATCACTCCAAAATTATTCAAAACGTATTCTCTTGAAACATATATTGGCATCAAAATCTCGAATTCGAAAATATTCTTGAAAACAATACTTTTTTGATACTATATTTGATAGTATGAGAAAATAAAAGCAACTACTGAATTAATACCATTCGGGATAGTTATATGTTGATTTATTTTATGATTTTTGAAAACAAGTAATGACTTCCCTTGGTTTACATACGAAGAAAATCATAAAACCACTTCAGTTCATTAACTTAAATGTGTGCATCTCGTTTAATAGAAATTATTTCGTGAGATATCGTACCAAAACATTCAAAACAGACGCACAGACTTAATTTTAAAAATGATTTATTCATATTCAGGGAAAACTTACTCTCAAAACGTGTATATCCATAAAAATCTTAGAATCAAATATTTAACCCAATCATAACAGTTTATGCACATTGCTATGCATTAACCATAAAAGTAAACCATGAATTTAAATGTGTGCACCACGTTTAATAGAAATTATGTCAAGAGACATCGTACCCCAACACTCAAAACAACGCATAGGCATAATTTAAAAAATAGTTTATTCATATTCAGGGAAAACGTACTCCCAAAACGTATATATCCATTGAAATCTGAGAGTCAAATTTTTAACCCAATCATAACAGTTTATGCATATTGCCATGCATTAACCATAAAAGTAAACCATAAAAATAAAACCATAAAATTAAAGTAAAAGAGTTAAAACTTCATTTTGGGTAAAAGTCTAAATCGTTTGAGATCCAGAATTTTATTTCAGGTGGCGCTATATGGTTAAGATATGTACCGCCCCATTGTATGTATATCTATGACGAAAGGCTGGTATACATTGAATAATATTTATTTAAACAATCAATTTCGAAGAAATAAATTATCGATGTAATGTGAAATATAGCTCAAAAAATGAAGAATTTCTAAGTACTCAAATTTGCTTTACTTTTCATATTATGTTATCTCTCTTTTCTTCCCTGTTCTATAATCAAGAACAAAACATTTACTACTTTTACTCATAGTAGAGAACTTTAATTTTAAAATAATCAAAATACATATACTAAACGCTACTTTTTCCTCTTACGTAAAATGTAGTAAGATGAGAAGTTACTAACACAAGCAACATCTATAGATAGATATAATTTTCAAAACATTATGGTATTTTCAAATTCTTTTTCCATAGGAGTCTTATCTCCTCTAACTGCATAAGTAAAACCAATAAAAAAATTTCACACGGCGTGATATATTTTTACCAATCTGACGATTATAATATCGTATATAATATTTTTCAAGTTTTATATCTATCAAATTTCATTCCGTTAGAGATCTGTACTTGTGATAAAGCTAACTTGATGGTGCTGTGTAAGTTGTGACTACCTATTTTGTCTTTGTCACACTCATTAACTAGATGGTTTTCACAGTAACAAAATTGATATTTAATAGCAATTTAGCATTACATTTGTATTGAAATATACAAAAATTAGAACAGAATTTTGAATATTTAATTAGCAACTCCATTAATTTGAATTCGAATTATTGGTTCTCTATATAAATATTTTAGTTTTTGAATTAATAGGGTTTAATAATTGTACATTTTAGAGGAGATTTTCAGCTTTCCAGTAGCCTTAGTACAGTGAAGTTCATTTTATTGCAAGTATAGGTAATAAACACACGTCCGTTAACAGAAAGTATAATTTTGTTTTTTTAGTTTTAGCACTTAACCTTTTGCATACGGGTGGGACAGCGTCAATCCAAAACAAAGAACCTCCCCGAAAAACAGGTATTTAACATATACTATCCTAAACAGTTCGATACCTCTTTGAAAACATTGGCGTCCATGAACGCCAATGTCTGCAAAGGGGAATCCAACTGTTTGGGATAGGGTATGTCAAATACTTGTCTTTGTGGGAGGTTCTTCGTCTGGGATTGAAGCTGTCCCACACGTAAGCAAAAGGTTAAGTTTATTTAATATGATTGAAATACGAGTATTACAACACTAATTAAAAAATTTTGAACAAAAATAGAAATATTCTTACATTTGTTAAGCGCTTAGAAATTCAAAAAATTTTTCATTTATTACTTAAATAAGTAAATACATATATTGCCGACTTTTTACTATGCTCTTTAATACGTTCGAGACGGTGTCGGTCCCTGGGTCCGACATCGAACTTTCCGTTCAGCCGGCGTCGGATCCTAAGGACCGACACTGAATTTTCCGTTTAGCCAACGTCGGATTCTGTGGGCCGACTGTATCGAATCTGATAAATAAACTTATTTTACAATACATAAACGCACACTTAAAAACTTAATTTATATTACATTAAAAATACACTTACAAAACTGTAATTTATATAGCATGAAAGATGCACTTACACCTCTTCAGTGTATTTAATGAAACATTCTAAACATAAAGTGCAATATAATACCTTTTGTACTGAGCGCGTTGTCTTCTGTCTATATCCTGTACGGTTAAACATCCACTGAATTCTCTCCTCCAGCTTCACAGAAGGTATATCAATATCGGCTTCGTCTCTAACATGTTAATGATATTATTATAGTACATTTTGTCAAAACTTTAAATTAAATAAATGTGTTTTTACCATTTATCTTCTTTTGGTGATATCATCCGTACAATTATTTCCGATATAATCCGTTGCTCTTTTCTCTTGCGGAAATAAAAGCTATCTGAACGTCTTTAGGAGTAGCTACAATTTTGAAATCTTCTCTGAAAATAGCCTTCACCAGCAAAATTTCTCTTTGTTTAAAGCATTCATTCATTTGATGTGCATTGTTGGGTAAGTAACAGTGTTTCTATAGCAATGCGATAAAATTACATTTTTTATTGTTTCTTAGTTGAAACAATGACCAAATTCACATTAATATACCACATATATTTAAACACAAAAATCCACATGTTAATTAAATTTAATGTAGAATTTTTCATTACCCCAGACAACACAGAACTAAAATCAATTGACATATTAAGTTTTAATAAACGTATGTTTTATTTAGACCATGGTTTCCCAAACTGCGACCCGTGTGCCATATTCGGGTTGATTTAATTCAGAATATATATATATATATATATATATATATATATATATATATATATATATATATATATACATATATATATATATATACATATAAATATAACTATTAACCTCATCTAAAACAATCTACTGAAAACATTCCCAAAGGCGCTAAGCTGCTCAAACAAGTACATTTATATACTACATAAGAAATAGAAAAATGAAGAATGATAATGTATCAAAATTTCGCCGGCGGAGATTGTGACCCCCACTTCCCGGTTTAGCCAGCTTCATGTCATGACGACACTCCCGGAAGCGGATACAATGTCGCAAACAAAGTACATATACTAAAACTAAAAATGTAAAAAAGTTGAAAGACCAATACTGACTTTACACCTAAACATCGAGATTTACTACATCCAAACAGAAACACAAAATACATTGTAAATATCAAATTTCTAACACCAATATATCAAGACAAACAAGCCCCGCATACTCTTCACCACTCTATCCTCCAAAAAGTAAGACTCTTACTTTGTACAAATTGAACTCCATCAAACTGTTAAACATTGACATCCGCAATGCTGCGTATCTTTAGATCAGACTGAAAGTGTACTCCTATTTAAATATAAGTTGTAACTTTCAGTTACGGTTATGCTGAAAAATTTACATAAAATGTCACTAAGAAAACGTAGAGGGTAACCCTTTGCAATTGCTTCATTTAGATAGCCCAGATCACTTACATAACGATTTTCTGCACTGCAATTTAATCGTTTGCTTCTTGTTAAAAAATTTATAATAATGTTCCTGAAAACATTACGATGCAGACAAGAATGCCAATTAATTATGAAATTTATTTTAAAATTAAAGTCTTTTCTTTTATCATATAATTTAAAACCTACTTTACCATTAGATTGCTTATATATAGTTAAATCCAAAAAATTAATACTATTATCAATGTTACGGGAAGTTTCTGTCAATGTCAAATTTGACGGAAAAAAAGTAAAATCCAAGTGATCCCGGTCAACGTGGCATGCATATAATATGTCATCCACATAACGAATGTATACAATGTCATTTAATATATGAGTTCCCTCTTCGTATTTGTTCAAGTATATATCAGCAAGAATAGAGGAGCAAGCCCCTCCCATTGGAATGCCATTACGTTGTTTATAAAATTCAGTTCCATCATAAAGCACAGTTTCAAACAAGACCATTTCGATCAGACACTTGTAAATATCTTTTTAATGAGATTTTTCATCTCATACTTTTCATACATCTCCATTAATATGCAAAACAGATCAATTATATTGATATTGCAAAAAAGGTCATTAAAATCACAACTCCTGTTTTGTAAATTTTCAGAAATATTTTTAAGTTTCTCAATAACTTCACAACTATTATTTATGAAATATACACCAGAATTTTTTATTTCTTTCAATATGTTCTTCAGAAGTTTTAAAAGTCTTGCATTGGCATAAGTTAAATATGTTTTATAACCATTAGTGACAGGTCTAAATTTTATGGGGGTTTTATGAAGTTTAGGTATAAGAGTTATATATGGGAATTTGATGGAATTCATGTTGTAACTCAAAATTTTATATTTAGCCTTGATACGATTTTCAATTTCCGTTTTAGACTGATTGAGTTTTAAATATGCATTTTTATCAAGGTAACTTGCAATAAGCTTTTTATTGTAAAAATGTTGGCAAGTGAAAGCATAATTAGAAGTAACTTTATCTACGTATGTTATCACAAAATCCTGTTGTAATTTATCCAAATTTTTTATACTGTACTTCCCATATTCAACATGTTTATCCAAAACTCCATATTCAAACCCTACACTGTGTATTACACAAGATTTCCATTCATTAAATACTTGAGTCGGTAGGCTGTATTTTACTGCACATTTATATATAAATATCTCAATGTCATTCGCTATACCATCTACAATATCACGAAAATCTTCGCTTCTGTATTTAGTACCCAATTCAAAAGTATGTTTCGAATTATAATCATCTAACAGATTTAAATCACCGGTTACAATATGGCCCAAATTAATGTTTATAAAAGCCGGATATTTTTGACACGGGCAGGTTTGTTTGGTCTTTATAACATTTTTACATACACTATTGTAATTGTATAATCTTCTTCCCAAAGGCAATGCATATTTATATGCTACTTTAACTTTCACCTCATTAATTGGAAATTTTATAACATGTTCACGTAAAATACGTGATAAACCTATTTTATCAAAATTCCTGTTTTTGTAATTTACAACCATGAATTCATTATTCATCTTTTTCGATATATTTTCACCCAGATTGATATTTAAAATTTTAGCTCTTAATTTTATGTAATCCAAAAAAACATCCAACTTTTCTTCTGCCAGACCACATGAATTATAGAACACCTCGTCAATACATTACCTCCAAATCCTTTTGATAATATGACATCTGAAACCAAATACCAAGTTTTTTATCCAGTTATTCGATAAATCGTGATTATTATTGTGTATCTTAGTAAAATTCATTATATTTTCCACAGTTTTATCAAAATTGATTTTATGCCTTCTACCACCTCTAAATTTACGTGAAGGTCTATGTTTATGATACTTTTGATTTAAATATCCATTATCAATGACAATATCAGAATTAAATTTTTTTATTTGATCTCTGTTATAATTAATATTATATCTTACGGAATTTAATCCGTAAGGATAAAGAGAATTATGTTGAGTTATATAATAATTTTCCCACCATAATCTTTCTTTTATATTAACAACAACGTCCAACAAGGTGATCTGCATAGTTTCAATTCCATGATTAAAAAAAGTGTTTTATCTCCATCGTAGCTTCTGTAGAAGGGTTTTTCTGTAACTTATATATATGACTACGATGTAAATTAATGCGAATGTTTATACTATTTTGTGTCTGACCAATGTATTTTAAACCGCATTTTATACATGTTATACAATAAATGCTATTGAAAACTTTACAGAAAGTATATTTAAGATCCTTTATCCCAATTTGTAAAGGGTTTGCTAAAGGACAAAGTTTACATCTTTTACATGTGCATTTTTTAAACTTTAAAGGCCTGAAATTCCCAAAATAACACAGATCTTCATGGCTATCATCCATACGAGGCCCGTTTTCCTCTATTTCATGCACATATACAGTTTTTTTGTTTTCCCACTGTCAGTAATGATAGACTTTAAATATTTGTCTATAGTATTCTGCCTAGGGAAACTGTTTGACGATTGACCAGTACCCCTACTACTAGTCAACCGAGCATTCGTGGTTGCAACCCCGAAATTGCCAGTCGCTAATTCATTTATTCTTTTCATACCATGATTTAAAGTTGAGGGTTTTTACAGTACAAAAACACCCCAAAAATACATGTAATTCAACACATTTACAATGAAGAACTCATATGTAAACCATATATAAGATCACGTATCCTCACCTTTCAAAATCAGAGTAAACACTCCAAAAATGTACCTATATAATACGTCATATCCCTTATTCATGTAACCAACAGTGAAGAAAATATTACACAATTATTTAATTTTTATTTTTAAATTTTAATTTAAAACATTTTTATTATATGCTAAAGTTTTTATTTTTATTTTTAATTTTTATTTTTAATGCTTAAATTTTAAAAGAGACATGTATAAAACCACTACACAAACATAAAGCTCTACACAAGAACAACAAATATTACGTGTACCTCCTCATGACAGTGTAACCACCTAATCATAAAGCATGTCACACAATTTTACGAGCCAACCTTTACAGAAGAGAACACAATCCCCTAAAAAATTTATATAAGATTCATTTTATGTTATTTTATTTAAGATCAGAAGCGCAATGCTGCTTTTCAAGATGCTTAAAAGAATATACATATAAATATAACTATTAACCTCATCTAAAACAATCTACTGAAAATATACCCAAAGGCGCTAAGCTGCTCAAACAAGTACATTTATATACTACATAAGAAATAGAAGAATGACAATGTATCAAAATTTCGCCGGCGGGGATTGTGACCCCCACTTCCCGGTTTAGCCAGCTTCATGTCATGACGACACTCCCGGAAGCGGATACAAAGTCGCAAATCAAGTACATATACTAAAATTAAAAATGTAAAAAAGTTAAAAGACCAATACTGACTTTACACCTAAACATCGAGATTTACTACATCCAAACAGAAACACAAAATACATTGTAAATATCAAATTTCTAACACCAATATATCAAGACAAACAATCCCCGCATACACTTCACTACTCTATCCTCCAAAAAGTAATAGACTCTTACTTTGTACAAATTGAACTCCATCAGACAGTTAAACATTGACATCCGCAATGCTGCGTATCTTTAGATCAGACTGAAAGTGTACCCCTATTTAAATATAAGTTGTAACTTTCAGTTACGGTTATGCTGAAAAATTTACATAAAATGTCACTAAGAAAACGTAGAGGGTAACCCTTTGCAATTGCTTCATTTAGATAGCCCAGATCACTTACATAACGATTTTCTGCACTGCAATTTAATCGTTTGCTTCTTGT
The DNA here is from genome assembly GCA_951213105.1 of Amaurobius ferox. Classification (NCBI taxonomy): domain Eukaryota; kingdom Metazoa; phylum Arthropoda; class Arachnida; order Araneae; family Amaurobiidae; genus Amaurobius; species Amaurobius ferox. Next base: position 94,474,375 of record OX578153.1, read on the forward strand.
TAAAAAATTTATAATAATGTTCCTGAAAACATTACGATGCAGACAAGAATGCCAATTAATTATGTAATTTATTTTTAAATTAAAGTCTTTTCTTTTATCATATAATTTAAAACCTACTTTACCATTAGATTGTTTATATATAGTTAAATCCAAAAAATTAATATTATTATCAATGTTACGGGAAGTTTCTGTCAATGTCAAATTTGATGGAAAAAAAGTAAAATCCAAGTGATCCCGGTAAAATTGTAACATACAAAACATGAAAAGAATGTTGCAGTTCCATTCTCGCTTCCTCCCGTCCATATATTTCATTCCTTTTAAAGAATACGTTAAATTATAATCTGAATTAATTGTTAAGTGTAAATTCAAAAGTGTGCAGCATATAAATTAAATTGAATGATTAATGACGTCACAAGCAAAAAAATATGTATCGCAGCTATCTTTCACAACAAAGATTGAAACTATTAAGTCACGTGATCATTGAGTCACACATAAACACTTTTTATGCATGATTATATCACATTTTGTCCTATGCTGTCATGTTAAAAAATATATAAAATTTGAATCGATTTCGGTTTTCGCTCGAATTAAAAGAAAATTCCATCCAGTTCCAGATTTTTTATAACAAATTTAAGATATAAAGTTTCGTGAAACTCCATTAATATTTGTGTCCGCTATCGGATACACGAGATATCGACCACAAACAGACAAACATCACTCCAAAATTATTCAAAACGTATTCTCTTGAAACATATATTGGCATCAAAATCTGAAAATCGAAAATATTCTTGAAAACAATATTTTTTGATACTATATTCGATAGTATGAGAAAATGAAAGCAACTATTGAATTAATACCATTCGGGATAGTTATATGTTGATTTATTTTATGATTTTTGAAAACAAGTAATGACTTCCCTTGCTTTACATACGAAGAAAATAATAAAACCACTTCAGTTCATTAACTTAAATGTGTGCACCACGTTGAATAGAAATTATTTCGAGAAACATCGTACCCCAACATTCAAAAGATACCCACAGAAATAATTTTAAAAATAGTTTATTCATATTCAGGGAAAACGTACTGTCAAAACTTGTATATCCGTTAAAATTTTAGTCAAAAATTTTTAACCAATCATAACAGTTTTTGCATATTGCTATGTATTAACCATAAAAATAAACCATAAATTTAAATGTGTGCACCACATTTAACAGAAATTATTTCTAGAGGCATCGTACCCTAACACTTAAAACAGACCCACAGACATAATTTTAAAAATAATTTATTCATATTCAGAGAAAACGTACTCTCAAAAGGTGTATATCCATTAAAATCTGAGAGTCAAATTTTTAACCCAATCATAACAATTTATGCATATTATTTATATATAAGAAATTAAATTAATATTTAAGTAAACCGGAAGCATATAAAACTAAACTGTGTGCGATGGACACTGAAAGATTAAAAACATTTACTTTATTCCAAAAACCTCTGCCATTGTATCTTTAATTTTTTTTTCTTGCAAGCTTCTATGAACCGAACCAATTGTTTGACTAGATTCCTTAAGATTATATTACAGCAATTAAGCAATTTAATTGCTTTAACATAATCAACAAGCCCTCTACTTCCAGTTTCATCCATATATTTTCATTACCTTTAAAGAATAAAATAAAGGAAAAAATTAAATTAATATTAAAGTAAAAGCGAAGCATATGAAACTAAACTACGACAGACACTGAAAGATAAAAAGCATTTACTTTATTCCAAAAACCTCTGTCATTATATCTTTCACTTTGTATCTTGCAAGCTTCTGTCAACCGAACTAATTGTTTGGCATGATTCTTTAAAATTATGTTATAGCAATTAAACAATTTAGTTACTTCAACAGAATCTAGAAACTGTGTATCAGATTAATGCTTTTCATTCATATTTTGACCACCTCAAAAGAACAAAATAAAATATAATGCCAATGGATATTTAAGAAAAATGACCCTTATTTCCAAATTCCATCAGAATATTTTGATTACCTCTAAACAATAACATTAAACTGTATATAGAAGACACTGAATGATAAACACACTTACTTTATTCGAAAAACCTCTGTCATTGCATCTTTCTGTTTGAATCTTACAAGCTTATATTAATAGAATCAATTGTTTGACAGGATTCTTTAAGATTATATTATAGTAATTAAACAAGCTAATTGCTTTAACAGAATCAAGAAGCTCTCTACTTCCAGTTTCCATCCATGTATTCTGATTACCTCTAAAGAATAAAATAAATGATAATTTGATTAAATATTTAAATAAGTGCAACATACAAAATTTAATGGAATATTCAAATATTCAATAAGTATAGCATATAAAATTAAATGGAATATTCAAACATAAAAATACGCATACTTTTATCGAGTGGCCTCTGCTAGTATCTTCTTCTTTCGCCATTTTCTAAGTTTCTGATAAATCTAATCTATTCTTCTATTAAAATCTGCTAACATTCTGTTACTCTCTTGAAGCAATTAAACAACTTTGATTGCTTGAAAAGAGTGTTTCAGTTCCATTCTCGCTTCCTCCCGTCCATATATTTCATTCCTTTTAAAGAATACGTTAAATTATTATCTGAATTAATTGTTAAGTGTAAATTCGAAAGTGTGCAGCATATAATTTAAACTGAATGTCTAACTATATAGCACTTTCAACCACAAACTGTATTGTGCTATATTTTACTAGAAATTTCATATTATCTCTCTGCAACTTAATTGCATTAATGCAAAAGATTTCGAATGCTTTTGTAAAATAACTTCTGCACACCAATGTAACTAAAATTAAGTGTAATGTAGCTCAACTCGACTTTCTCATATCAAATTCATTTCAGTAGATTTTTTTTTTCAAATTTTACAAGAAAGATTTTGATAAATAGGTATCGTAGTTCTAAATGATTACAATTATAGCGTGGTACCCTTCACTTTAAAGAACTTGAAAAAAAATCTTCCAAATGCTATACTCGACAATATACCCCTCGAGGGGAAACTTGCGTTCAAAAGGGAGTTAATGACGTCACAGACAAAAAAAAATATGTATCGTGGCTATCTTTCACAACAATGTTTAAAACTGTTAAGTCATGTGATCATTAAAACATAAATAAACCATTTTTATGCATGATTATATCAAATTTTGTCCTATGCTGCCATGTTAAAAAATATCAAAAATTAGAATCAATTTCGAAGTTTTCACTCGAATTTAAAATAAATTTCATCCAGTTCCAGATTTTTTATAACAAAGTCAGATATAAAGTTTCGTAAAACTCCATTAATATTTGTGATCGCTATCGGATGCACGAGTTATCCACCACAAACAGACAGACATCACTCCAAAATTATTCAAAACGTGTTCAGGAGGTCTTTAAACATATATTGGCATCAAAATCTTGAATTTGAAAATATTCGTCAACACAATACTTTCTCTATACTATATTTAATAGTATGAAACAGTAAAAACAACTATTGAATTAATATCATTTGGGATAGTTATATGTTGATTTATATTTTATTATTTTTGAAAACAAGTAATGACCTCCCTTGATTTACATACGAAGAAAATCATAAAACCACTTCAGTTCATTAACTTAAATATTTGCACCACATTTAATCGAAATTATTTCGAGAGACGTCGTACCCCAACACTCAACAGACCCACAGACATTATTTTAAAAATAGTTTATTCATAATCAGGGAAAACGCACTCCCAACACGTGTATATCCATTAAAACCTGGGAGTTAAAGTTTTAACCCGATCATAACAGTTTATGCATATTGCTATGCATGAACCATAAAAGTAAACCATAGAAATAAAGCCATAAACTTAAATGTGTGCACCACGTTTAATAGAAATTATTTCAAAAGACATCGTACCCCAACACTCAAAACAAATCATAGGCATAATTTTAAAAATAGTATATTCATATTCAGGGAAAACGTACTATTAAAACATGTGCATATATCCATTAAAATCTGAGAGTCAAATTTTTAACCCAATCATAACAGTTTATGCATATTTCTATGCATTAACCATAAAAGTAAACCATAAAAATAAAACCATGAAAGTAAAGTAAAAGAGTTAAAATAATCATTTGCTCTTTTCTCTTGAGGAAATAAAAGCTACCTGAACCTCTTTAGGAGTTGCTACAATTTTGAAATATTCTCTGAAAATGGCGTTCACCTGCAAAATTCTCTATGTTTAAAACATTCATTCTTTTGATGTGTATTGTTGGGTGAGTAACAGTGTTTCTGTAACAGTGCGATACAATTACATTTTTCATTATTTCGTAATTGCAACAATGACCAAATGCACATTAACATATCACATATATTTAACGTATAATTTAAAACACAAAAATCCCACATGTAAATTAAATTTAATGTAGAATTTTCTATTACTCCAGACAACACAGAACTAAAATCAATTGACATATTAAGTTTTAATAAACGTATGTTCTGTTTAGACCATTGTTTCCCAAACTACAACCCATGGGACCGATTCGGGAAATTTGTAATTAAAAATAATTTCTATGATAAATCGGAAATAATTATGATCCCGTATAAAACACCTATAAACATATGCACACCAAATATTGAAAAAAACGTTCAGATATCAACAAAACAGACAGGCACATTGCTTTAATTAGTTGTTTTTCAATTTGTGGCATATATATATAAGAAGGCTATCAAGTGGTGATAATTATTTACTTCCCCTTTCAAAAAAGAGTTGGGTTTAAACTAACTATTTCTCGTTTAAACATTGAGATTAAAAAAAAGATAATATTTGCATACGCTTCTATAGTATCGTCTATTTAGTACATCGTTTGTTTCGTAATTTCCCATTCATTGTATGTAGTCCGGCTTCAACCTGTAAATAATATAATTATGATACATAAATGTATGAAATAATATGTAATTATGATACGTTCATAAATGTATGAAAAAATACATATTTATGATACATAAATTATGATACATATCACCACTCTGAAATGATGAGACAACATTACTCAACTTAAAATTTTATAAAAATCATCATTAGGTATTATTACATAATTATTTAAATTTTCATTTACAAGTTACAAATCGTATTAAGCAATTCTTGCGTTGCCACAAGAAAAAGTTGTAAAGATAGCTTTACTGATATTATGACAGGTGATAGTTTGGATTAACTTTAAAATGAAATTCATTATTAACTTCTTATCGGTCCGCAGAGACCAGCTAATTTCTCTGAGCCTCGTGAAAACTTACTTATAACACTGAAACTTTGCTGCAAAAAAATAACATTAAATTGCGCAATAACAATAGCGAAGTTTTAAAATTAAAATATTTATTTTAGCAAACATTACAATTGTTCTTACAAAAATCTGATGTGGGCAACACATGACTTTCCTTTTATAATGCAATGAATTTGCCACTAACAGTAAAAACTATAGGTTATTCTTATAGTAGATATATTCTTTCCACGATATTGAATTTTCGTCAATGAGTCGTCTTTTTCACTGATTTAACCTTATTTTTATCCATTTGACGAGTTTATCGTTAATTTAGCAACATTTACACAAGTCGCCAAGTTGGCGACATTCCAACAAATTCGTCGCCAAAATCTCGTCAGGAGTTATGGATGGAGAAATAAGTTATTCTTATAGCAGATAAATAACTTTTGGCGTTCAAATACAAAAGTATTACTCAAAGTATCTTTTTTCCATGAATGAAACGAGCTGGATCTACGAGAATGATGTCACCCAATTTATCGCATGATATTACGTATGAAAAGTGAACATGTTTCTCAATAGGTAATACTTTTTTTTTATTTTACATGATTTTTTTATAATTTTCTTTTAAAAATGTGCAATATCTCCAGAACGGTTCATGCTAGCGTTCTAACATTTATATTAATCGTTTTCTAATGAAACATTACATAAGGAAAGTCTATTGGCGTAACTTTATTAACGGTTTTGATTTCTTAATGATTTTTTCAAAATTTCACTCGAAAATTCAGGGGGGTTCTGAACATTCGATTGCGTATAAAAACAATAAGCTTCCAGTGTTCATGGATTGTGATTGTTGTACCAAATTTCGTTCGAATCGGTCCATTCATTCCTCAGTTATCGTCTCCACAGACTCACTGACACACACACACACACACGCAGACATCACCTCAAAAATGTTTGATTCGTGATCAGGGATGCTTGAAACGTGCTCTCCCGTCGAAAACTCAAATTCGAATTTTCGACCCCGTCACAACACTTTCCTTATACATTATGTATATAAGGAAAGTAAAAATCAACGTTTGTGAAATTACTCTTCGTTCCATTGCTAACTTTCGTTGTCAAAATATTTTTATACCCATCATCCCTATTCAAGCCTTATGGACGTGGTCTGGCCTTTTTCTAGATAAATGAGACAACTCTCACAACATAAATTTATCTACATAATATGCACTGTACTGAACTGACTAAGAGAATGAGAACTGAGTGAATTGACTGATTGAGTGAATGAGGGGGTGATGCTTCAACATTGCACTTTCACTGTATCTAGAATCTTGGTTTTGATGTCATTCGATTAGCCTCAGTTTCGAAACCATGGGGAAAATCCGAAATTTTAAGAATTCGAATTATGGGTGACGGTGCAAAGGAATAACAGAAACTCAAAACCACTGCTTAATTTTCGAGTACTTCCACTCTGATTAGAGTTTTGGTTTTGGCCTCATTCGACTCGTTTAACGTCCAGGTCAGCGAAAAAATCTAATATTCGAATGAGAATTGCCGATATAAAGGAATAATTAAAATATTCAAAACTATTTTTCGAAATGATCGAGCCCTACAACGAAATCTCGGTTTTAATCGATTTCAGCTTCCAGATCAAAGAAAAAATCAAAATTTAGGACATTCGAGTTAGGAATAACGATACTAAGGGATTTTGAAAACTTATATGACTTTGCCTCTCAAAATCATAAAATACACAATTTAATATCCTTTCGCTGCCAATAATTGTAACTGGTTATCAACAGCTTTGATAAAGTGTGTAAGTGCCACGTTCAGTGACAACTAGCCATTGATTTCGTACGAAGCGTGAGTGAAATGTCTAATCAAATGATACGCTCCTAACAAATTTTAGAGCCTACCTAACATCAAATCAGAAGACATGTCGTCTCTAATATTAACTAACTTTGAATTTCATTTTCTGGCACTCATTAATCTATCGTAGCTAGTATTTACTTATTTCTAAAAGTTCGCTCACTTTGAATTTCATTTTTTGGCACTCATTAATCTATCGTAGCTAGTATTTACTTATTTCTAAAAGTTCGCTCACTTTGAATTTCATTTTTTGGCACTCTTTAATCTATCGTAGCTAGTATTTACTTATTTCTAAAAGTTCGCTCACTTTGAATTTCATTTTCTGGCACTCTTTAATCTATCGTAGCTAGTATTTACTTATTTCTAAAAGTTCGCTCACTTTGAATTTCATTTTCTGGCACTCATTAATCTATCGTAGCTAGTATTTACTTATTTCTAAAAGTTCAATAACTTTGAATTTCATTTTTTAGCACTCATTAATCTATCGTAGCTAGTATTTACTAATTTCTAAAAGTTCGCTCACTTTGAATTTCATTTTCTGGCACTCATTAATCTATCGTAGCTAGTATTTACTTATTTCTAAAAGTTCACTAACTTTGAATTTCATTTTTTGGCACTCATTAATCTCTAGCTAGTATTTATTCACTAATTTCTAAAAGTCCGCTGACTTTGAATTTCATTTTCTGGCACTCATTAATCTATCGTAGCTAGTATTTACTTATTTCTAAAAGTTCACTAACTTTGAATTTCATTTTTTGGCACTCATTAATCTCTTGTAGCTAGCATTTACTTATTTCTAAAAGTTCACTAACATTGAATTTCATTTTTTGGCACTCATTAATCTCTTGTAGCTAGCATTTACTTATTTTTAAATGTTCACTAACTTTGAATTTCATTTTCTGGCATTCATTAATCTATCGTATCTAGTATTTACTTATTTCTAAAAGTTCACTAACTTTGAATTTCAATTTCTGGCACTCATTAATCGGTCGTAGCTAGTATTCACTTATTTCTAAAAGTTCAACTTTACTATTATTTCGCAAATCAATGCATGAAACTAAAATATCGTCGTCACATTAACAAAATCAGAAACTTACTGCTGTTTCAAAGAGAAATATATATTCTTATCTTTCCACAGCTTTAGCATTAAAAATATAACTAAATTTCCACAACCATCGTCCTTGAGATAGCAATATTGCTCCTAAACTGATTTTTAACACGTTTCCATTAAAGACAACCGAACTAATTAAACTAAATGTGCTCCAGAAATAGATTTACTCAAAACTTTTGTATCAGGTCATTTGAACTTAAGATAAGTTATTTCTTAAGTAGGATGTTTAATATTCTTTACATTATTTTCTCTACAAAATTAAGAATAATTTTAAAAATATTTTTCTGAGCTCCATATATGTATATATTCACAGTTAATCATAAGCAATTCAAGCCAGTACTGTCAAATATGGAATTGACAATACTGGCTAACTTTTCCATATTTAGAGCATTTTAGATTTTAATAACTGCTTACTTTCCCTATACAGTATATGATATCGTAAATAGAATATTATCTGGAGTTCCCCAAACTTTCATTTCGGGAACTCCAGAATACGAACCATTTTATGCAAACCGCGTCACATAATTGATCTCTAACCGTCATAAACCGCGTCACATAATTCGTCATGATTGATCTTTCTTGTATATATTTAAGTTTACTCTGCAAAGAGATTAAAATTTTTAAAACGCAGAGCTATGCTATATTTGAAATAAGGTAAGCGTGTGATTTTCACTATTTATTGATTTTTGCTCTTGCTATTTACATTAATTGTATTATCATATACTTCTTTCTTTTCATAATGAAATGGAAGCTACCAAGTTACTTAAAATTGCATCAAATTTCCAGTTTTTCAATTATTCCATATTTCAATTGGTTGTTTGTTGTTTTTATTGACTTTAAATCGATAACATTTTCCATAAACGGAAAAATTCATCGAAACTGTTTATCTTAGCATATTGGAATTGATTAATTGGGATTCTTTGTGAAAAATTTCACACAAAACAATCATTTGCTAAATACAGATGTTTAAATTTTACTCTTATTTCAATATTTTGAATTTTTTCCGGTATATAAAATTAAAATGATCTACTTCTATTGTTGTTGGGTTCTTTTTAAGTTTATAAAAATTTAATAGACACCTGAATAAATCACCAACTGTAAATTTGATAAAAAAAATCAAATAGTTTTTGAGTTATAGTTGACGTATATTACATTCCAATTGCACGAACAATCACAGAGCTCACGCTCATAAACGGAAAGAGAAAAACCTCTGTAAATAGTCTAATCGTATTCTAACATATACATAATATATAAATTTAACAAAAACTGGATTTCGAATACATGACTCAATACTTTTTCTATACATAATATGCATTACAAAATTTTTCGTATTCAAGGTATATTATGTATTGTAATAAATATAAATATCTGATGTGGGCAGCACATGACTTTCCCTGCAGACTTATATTCACGTTCTGTTTATTTTATTTACGTTTCGTTTATAATATTTACATTTAATTCACTTTTAATTCAATTTTCGTTCTCATTTTATAACTGGACTTCTTTTCAAAGGTGGCGTATAGAGAGAAAATGCGAAAAAACTAAAATATCTCGAGAACGGCTAGTCCTAGTGTAATGCGGTTGGTCTTATTCTTTTCTTCGTTAAAAATTACGTATTAAACAAGCATTTTATGGATATATTTGAGCATACGTAGTCTTTTATTTTAGATTTTGGCGATTTTTGCGGGCCATTTAGCAAAAAAAGGCAGGTTATTTTTTCCGAATCATACCAAAATCTAATCAGCACCAGAGTGTCCCACAAGTGACTCACCTACCGTATTTTTTGGAATTCAGTCCATTAGTTTTTCAGCTAGAGTGGATACAAGCTTTTGCGGGCCATTTCGCGAAAAAAGGCGGGTTCTTTTATCCCGAATCGTACCCAAAACTAATCAGCACCAGATTCGCCCACAAGTGACTTGCCTACCAAATTTTATGAAATTCGGTCAATTACTTTTTTAGTTAGAATGGATACAAAATCTGCACAGACAGACACACAGACACACAGACAGACACACAGACACACACACAGACGTCACGCTAAAAATAGGTTTTTCGTATTCTAGAGGTCTCGAAACGTGTAGATCCGTCGAAAACTCGAGTTGCGATTTTCGGCATGATTCCAATACTTTCCCTATACATTACCATGTATTGCAGGGAAAGTAAAAATACGTTAAATGTAATGAAGCAAATATACTTAGGCTGCATATAGCTGAGTTCACAGGTTTAAATATACTGTTGAAAAAGAGTAAAATCTATTTCAAAAAATTACGCGAAATGTTGATGAGATGAGGAATAAAAACTCGTTATTAATTACTGATCTCCAGCATTTGACTACTTTGCCTATAAAAAAAATCTGATGTGGGCTGCACATGACTTTCCTTATATAATGCAATGATTTACTACTTTTACAGTAAAAAAAAAATAGGTTATTCTTATAGTAGATTATTATATTCTTTCCAAGATATTGAATTTTTGTCAATTATTCGTCATTTTCATTGATTTAGCATCATTTTTATCCATTTGGCAAGATTTTCATTAATTTGGCAACTTTTAAAAAAGTTCACACGGAGTACGATCACGTTAAACATGTGAGTCCGTAAGTCCTTCTGAGAAGTTGGTGGTAGGGGAAGGAGGGTACGGTCCCTGTGGATGCCTCCCCCACTGGGTTCCGGTCTAAATTGGGTGGCACTTTTCGACCGTCTAAGCAGTCACCTTACACCTTTCTGGTAGGTCGGACGGTCTGGGTCTCAACAACAACAAGAGCCTCTTGGACCATAGAAAATTTAATCTGTTGGTATGATTATTTAGATGTCTATGATTATTTAGTATTATGTCTATGATTATTTAGTATGATATTATTTAGTATTATGTCTATGATTATTTAGTATTACAAGGTAAGATCAAAAAGTTCGGAGACTGTTCTGATATCTCCAACCCAGATTGGAGGAGAGGGGAACTATTTTACCATGGCGTAGAGGCACATGTGAAGCGAGATGTGAAAAGGAAGAAGCAGGTGTTTTTCCAGACAATGCGTGTCAGTGAACTGTAGTCGTTTGCGTTCGTCGAAAACGGAAATGGCGTTTGAAGAACAACGTGCGAATGTCAAATTCTACCAGCGTTTGGGGAAATCGCCGACAGAAACATTGCACCTGCTGCAGCAGGTGCAATGTTACAACGCCATTTCCGTTTTCAACGAACGCAAACGACTACAGTTCACTGAAACGAGGTGCAATGTTTCTGTCTGTGATTTCCCCGAACGCTGGCAGAATCTGATTTTCTCACGTTGTTCTTAAAACGCCATTTCCGTTTTCGAAGAACGCGAACGACCATAGTTCACTGGCACGCATTGTCTGGAAAAACTCGGCACTGCGGACCTGCTTCTTGCTTTTCACATTTCGTATCGCATGTGCCTCTAAGCCACGGTAAAATAGTTCCCCTCTCCTCCAATCAGGGTTGGAGATATCAGTCTCCGAACTTCTTTATCCTACCTTGTATAAATAAAAACTACAGAATTTTTTTAGTTGAAACTTAAGAACATATAAACGTAAATTGGAGCAGTAAAACGCTTGCCTAATTAAAGAAGTTTTGCTAAGCACAGAGTTCACGCTCATAATGTCTTCCTTTTCTACTAATTGAATTTCATCACAAAAAAAAATGCACTGAAATTTCAGATCGTGGAGAAATTCGATGAACTTCTTGTGCGATGAATTTTGCATCAAATGAGCTCATTAGCCGACTTCATCTAATTAAGAAAATAAATTACAGAGTTTAAGTTTTGTCTATGCCGTACAAATGGCCCTTAATTTAGGTCCATAGTGTCCATTTCGACTAGTCTTTTTTCTAAATGGTGCTAGCGTTTTATGTTACGAGTTTTTTGTTATTACTATTGTTTTTTAAACTTGTCAAAGACAGGGAAACTAACACTTTTAAGAAATTAAATACCACTTTTATTAATGAGTTTTATTTTATTTAATAATATGTTACACTTTTTTTCGAGTATAATAAGTAGTCTTAATATGGCATTCAATTCCATTAGTTCAGTCTTCTACGTTATCAGGGGCTTCTGGGGATTTGGTAAAAACAAACATGTTAGGCGTTTGTTATATAGATTTACATCTCAAGAGATTTTTTTTACGTTATAAATTGTAGAAAGAAAATTACTCGACGATTAAGAACGTCGACTGATATCCACATATTGGTGGTTAAACTCCCAGCTGAGAGAAGATATTTTTGCAATGAAGCTCCAGACATTAAAACCCGCTTTACTAAAATTATATTTCTCCATAAGAAATAATACTATGAAAATATTAAAATTCCAATGATTTAAGTTCTGATCAAAGGAATTGTTTAAATATTATATAGCTCTAGTTTTTGACATAATGTACTAGAGGGTCTAATTCGATACAAATAAGTAATTTTCTATCAGTGCCTCAATGGTTAGGTCAGTGATTCCCAACCTTTTTTATTTAAAGAAACCCTTGAATTATTTTGGTAAAATTTAAAAAAAAAAGGAAAAAAAACCTGGCTAACATATTCGACAGAGCTAAATTAAAAGCAGATGTGTAAAAGAATAGGGTAAATAAATCTAGAGGTGACGAGGAAAAGCACGTAAGTCAAAAGTTAAAATTTTTTATAATATGCATATTTGGTTTAAAAATTTTATGAACTTTGTTGTGGAAAAGTCAGTTGGACTTTCAAGATGTTAAAAAAAGAAAAACCTTAAACACCCATTATATTTTGCACAGATATCACTGGGGTAATAAAATATAAATTACGAAAAATTATTATTTATTTAGCTTAAAAATAAATTGCAAACTCTATAAAAATTCAATCTGTATTCTGAAAACTAAAAATTTAAATTTAAAAAAAGTTCTCCTAAAAATATCAAAATGTTCATTCCTTGACATTTCAAAATCCTTGAATTAGATTTAAGTGCCTTTACCCGCCAGTTACCAGAAATAATAATTAATTCATACATTTAAATAAAATATTGCATGGATATTGGTTTTTATTTTCTATTTATTAATTATTTTTAATAACAATTATAAGCATTTTTAGTTTACGGTGTAGTTTCCTGGTAACATACACAAACATGTATATATTTTGTAATGATTTTGTGCCAATAAAATTGCCACATTAAAATCCTAAATTTTTTTTTACTTGAATACAAAATACTGAACACACAAGCTGTACTTTTCACGCAAGCTTTTGTAAATTCTTGTGGAATTTCAAACATGGATTCGCAAAACTCCAAGAGTTTCTCGGAGCCCTGATTAGAAAACAAAGGGTTAGAGCGCCAGTTGGCCAATTCAAAGATATATAATTCGAATCTAAGTTAAAGGTTTGGGACTGCCCAGTGGTTAACGCGCGAGGACTGTACTTGGACGACATTAGTTCGATTTCCGGCTGTGCCCAAACTGTCACCGTGTTCACTCGAAGTACGGGTACTTTAAATATGTGGGTCCGTATATCCTTCAGAGAGGTTGGTGGTAGGGAAAGGAAGGTACGGTGCCTGTGGATGCCTCCCCCACTAGGTTCGGTTCCGGTCTAAATTGGGTGGCACTTCCGAAACAGAAACTTTACACCTTCGGGTAGGTCGGACTGTCTGGGTCGAAGAGGAAGAATCTAAGTTGGGATCGTGAAACCTTTCCAGTATCTACATATGTTATTGTTACTAATCCACTACATCCACTAGACCCCTGGTCCCATGGCGAAAGGGAGAGAGATTTGCAGCTTCACTTTTATTGAGGCTCCTCAAGGGCGGAAGTCTGACTTTGCCTCGACAACACAATATCCATGCCCGCTGGCGGGATTCGAACCCACAACCCGGCAATCCAGCGATCAGGCGGAAACGCGTTCCCCTGACCTCTCGACCACCGGATAGGCAGTAACTACACATAATACTATAGCAATCGGAGCATTTATTCTTAAGCTATAGTGTCCACACCTTACAAACATACACACACATTTGCAAAAAAATACCAGAATGGATTTAGGAAGCCTTAAAACGTACTTACCCATCAAACTATTTAAAACAAAAATTTTCGGGGAAAAAATAACATTTTCTCTATACAGTAGCATAAAAAAGTAAAATTATGCCATGGGAAGAGATATAAAATTGTACAAGAACAGCCAAGATTTACATTTCATTGTGCTTATGTACCCCGGTTGAAGCCAACATTTCTCTGAGTCTCCTTTTATCTAATTGCGTCTAATCTGCAATGAACAATCGCCTGTAACGATAAACGTGGTCATGTTCTTCTGTCTCTTATTTTCCCGAGATGAGCCATAACCTCCCAGTGTTAAACGCGATTTGCTTCCTTTCAGAACGGACCGTAATTTGTAGCCTAAGTGCATCCGAAAGAAAAGGAGAAAATCGACACTTCTCGTACTTTAAATGCGATTCCTCGTACATACCTTCATTTCCGTATGCCATGTGGGAAAGACGAAGAGTGCATGGAGCTGGTCTGGACAAAAGATGAGCGTGTGAGAAAAGAGGGTGGGTTAGAACAAACAAAAAGATAGTATTTTAGTTTATCTCGATAGTAGTTTAGTTTGTTATTTAGTTATATTAAAATAGAAAAAAATCTGATCTGGGCCGCACATGACTTTCCTTATATAATTTAATGAAGTTACTACTTTTACAATTAAACAAAACCGATGTGGGCAACACATGACTTTCCTTATATAATGTAATGAATTTACTACTTTTACAGTAAAAAAAATAGGTTTTTCTTATAGTAGATACTAATATTCTTTCCAAGATATTGAATTTTCGACAATTAGTCGTCATTTTCATTGATTTAGCGTCATTTTTATCCATTTGGCGAGAATTTTGTTAATTTGGCAACAATTCAAAAAGTCGCCAAGTTGACGACATTCCGCCAAATTCGTCGCCAAAATCTCGCCAAGCGTTATGGACGAAGAAATAAGTTATTCTTACAGCAGATAAATGACTAATGGCGTTCAAATACTAAAGTATTACTCAAAGTATCTTTTATCATGAATGGAACGAGATAGATCCACGAGAATGATGTCACCCAATTTATCGTATGGTATTACATATGAAAAGTGAACATGTTTCTCAATAGGAAATATTTTTTTTTAATTTTATGACTTTTTGATAATTTTTTTGAAAAATGTGCAATATCTCAAGAACAGTTCATGTTAGCGTTCTAAAATTTATATCAATCGTTTTCTAATGAAACATTACATAAGAAATGTCTATTTGCGTAACTTTATTAGCGGTTTTGATTTTTTGACGATGTTTTCAAAATTTCATTCGAAAATTTAGGGGGGGTTCTGAACATTCGATTGCGCATAAAAACAATAGGCTTCCAGTGTTTATGAATTGTAATTTTTGTACCAAATTTTGTTCGAATCGGTCCATTCGTTCGTCAGTTATCGTCTCCACAGACTCACAGACACACACACATACACACACACACACATACTTTCACACACACACACACACACACACACACACACACACACAGACATCACTTCAAAAATGTTTGATTCGTGATCAGGCATGCTTGAAACGTATTCTCTTGTCGAAAACTCGAATTCGAATTTTCGACCCCGTCACAATATTTTCCTTATACATTATGTATATAAGGAAAGTAAAAAATGTTATTCTTATAGTAGATACTTATATTCTTTCCAAGATATTGAAATTTCTTCAATTAGTCGTCATTTTCATTGACTTAGAGTCATTTTTATCCATTTAGCGAGATTTTCGTTAACTTGGCAACATTTAAAAATGTCGCCAACTTGGCGACATTCCGTTAAATTCGTCGCCAAAATTTTGCAAAGCGTTATGGACGGAGAAATAAGTTATTCTTACAGCGGATAATTGAATATTGGCGTTCAAATACAAAAGTATTACTCAAAGTATCTTTTCTCGTGAATGGAACGAGATAGATCCACGAGAATGATGTCACCCAATTTATCGCATGATATTGCATATGAAAAGTGAACATGTTTCTCAACAGCTAATATTTTTTTTTAATTTATGGGATTTTTTGATAAATTTATTTGAAAAATGTGCAATATCTCAGGAACGATTCATGCTAGCATTCTAAAGTTTATGTCAATCGTTTTCTAAGGAAAAATTTCATAAGAAATATCTATTTGCGTAACTTTATTAAAGGTTTTGGATTTTTTGATGACGTTTTCAAAATTTCACTCGAAAATTTAGGGAGATTCTGAACATTCGATTGTGTTTTAAAACAATAGGCTTCCAGTATTCACGGATTGTGATTTTTGTACCAAATTTATTCGAGTCGCTTCATTCGTTCGTGAGATATCGTCTCCACAGACTCACTGACATACTCACACACACACACACACACACACACAGACATCACTTCAAAAATGTTCGATTCGTGATCAGAGATGCTTGAAACGTGCTCTCCCGTCGAAAACTCGAATTCGAATTTTCGACCCCGTCACAATACTTTCCTTATACATTATGTATATAAGGAAAGTAAAAATAACGTCGCTGACGCCACTGCTGTTTCACATTCTCTGTTTCGTACCGCAAAAACTATAGTATACAAAAATATTAAATTTGATGAATTTACTAGGGGTACATGCTGAAATAAACCGGTTTTTTATAAACCAGTTTTTATACTTTATTTTAAGATATTATTTTAATGGCAAAGTCAAAGGAAGAGAATTTGAGCTGCTAGTTCGCGTTCTAAACAGACTAGCAGTAGCAGAACTGCGACTTCTACAGGCATGTACCTACATAGTTGAATTTTTCAAAATCTATTCCTTTTTTTTTATTTAGAGTTAGTTTAAGTTATTCTATTTTTATACTCTTCTGAAAAGAGAAAATTGTTCTTTAGTATATGCAAAGTTTTAATTCAAACTGATTAGGAGCATGAGGGCGTTTGTGTTCGCCGACCGCGTTGAAAGAGCTCCCGAAGTGAGCTCCGGAGGTTGGTAACTGCAAGCAAACAAAATATGGACACCCCAACGGGCGTATTATGCTTTCGTAACAGGCACCATGAAAACGCTAGCGAAGCGATCTCATCGAGCGCCAGCGAGTAGGAGGCATATCCCCTAGTATATATAAAGTTTAGTCTGTTTATCTATTTAGTAAGCAAATCCACAGTTTTTGACGGATTTTTTTTCACATTTCGTGCGGTTATTTTCTACGTCATCGCGGATAACCTCGTCCATGTTTCGAGTTTGTAAGTCTAGGGGTTGTGGAAATGTTAATAAAACACTCTTCCATAAAAATAATATTATGCAGACGATTTTTTTTCCGATACTTTATTTGAAGAAACTGATATCATGTTACTTATACGTGCGGCAAACCTAACATAAATACATTGTGGTAACTACGGGAGCCTTATTATACTCAGTTTTATCTATTCATATATGCATGGCTAAAGTCCGATTTTACGTCTTCTAGATTAAACTATCGATCTCGAAATTTGGCGAAGAGGTTTTATAAAACACTATGGAAGAAAAGGCGATCAAGAGATATGATGGGTATCTTAGAATAGAGGCTTTCATGGTCAAATATATTTTTAATAATTCCATCGAAAATTAGTATATACTACTTGCCACCATATAAGGCATCTTCATATATTTCTTGCATAAAGTATTGATTTTATGAAAATTTTCAAATTCGAAATTCTAACATATAAACGCGTTTTAAGACCCCCAGATCAGTAGTTGGAAAAAATACTTTATTGTAGTGATCAAAAACTATAATTATATTATGACAAATGTAGTTAACTACAACTATTTTTTTTTAAAAAGTGACTACAAACTACTTTTAAAATGTAGGCACTACATAACTACTTTTATAAGGCGAATTTTGCCACAGCTTCAATTTTCACAAAAAGTTGAGGATATGGGTATACTGCAGTAATTTAACATACCTATATTCTGATTAATTAAAATTAACTGATTTCCAAATTTACTGATCAACTTACCAATCTTTACTCTTTTACCCACTTCTGAAAGCAGTAAAATAAAATAAAAGCATAAATTTTAAAATCAAAGACAACCAAAAATAGATTTGAAAGTCCGCCACTGACGAAGGTTATTGTGATGTCCGAAAGCGCTTTGGCCGTCGAAAACCCAGACCACCCGACTCGTCCGAGGACTTAGAGTAACCGTTAGAGTGGCCGGAGCGCTTTGGCCGTGTAATTTTTGTACGTCAAGGAAAGGAGATTTTATTAAAGGACTTTTAAATCTATTTTTAATTGTCTTTGATTTTAAAGTTTAATTACAGTTGACGTGTATCCACTTTATTTATTAAAAGTATAAAATAAAATAAAAGTAAAAAATATTTATTTAAAAACATGTTTGTTCATTTTTAGTAGAATTTCCAATCAGATAAGCAGGATCTTTTGGGAAATGACACATCTGAATATATCCATATAAAAAATCAACTTCATGAGACAATGACCTTCCTAACCCTGCAGCCCTTCATCGTACATCGTTGCGCAGAACACTAAATTTCATACAAATTCTCATACAAATGAAGAAAGGGTGATTACATGATATGTAGAATGGCACCTTGTTTGTTTACTGAAGTAACGTTAAAAGTAGTGTCAAAACTCGATACAAACTGGTGATTATTGTATCGCTCTACTCGCTACACTACTTATTTTTAAAAGTAGCGCGTTACACTACAAACTACGAGAAAAAGTAGCGACTACTGTAGTTTCGCTACTTGTAGCGTGCTACTTCCGACCACTGCCCCAGATCACAGTTTGAATACTTTTGTAAATATATGCACGTACGTTTGGGGAAGGGGGGTCTAATTAATGTGCTACCTACATCCATTTTTTTACCAAAGTGAAAATCAATTAATATTCATATGTCAACTGTCAAAACATTTTTTGCACGCAATAAGAGATAAGAATCTCCACCAGCTTATAAACTCAATAAAGCCATTCAAAATAGTGTCATCATATTCTCTCTCTCGCAGCTACCCCCAGGGAAAAGATCGTAAAGCACCAATTCCCAACCTCTCTCCCAAAACAGTCAGTAGCTGGCAACGTGAGCGCATCCAACTAGAAAAAAAGCACTTCTACTTCTACTATAAATGCTTCCTCGGACGCGGCTTCATTTCCGTATGAGGTGCGGACAAAGAGCCACGGAGAAGTGGATAGCGTTGGTCATAGAGAGAGGTGAACGTGTGTTGAAAAGAAAGTGTGATAGCTCTGGGTGGCTTTGTGGCATTACTTTTGTTATGCTCATAGTCGGAATATATGGAAGTTACTTCTGAGTCACAATAAATTTCTGGAATGCAATATGAGGAAAATATTATAATGGGATTTAATTAAATAATATCTGGAATGTGTATCTCTGTTTGAGTATTCCATAGTATTTAGTTCTATTTGTATCACAATCATTATCAAAATAAAAAATAATATATATACAAGGTGATTATAATTAAAGTTCCCGGTTTGAAAATGGTCTCAAATAAAAGGCACTAGTCAGAATGATTTGAAATTTTACGTGAACACTCGTGAAGCAATAGAATTTTGTTTGGTGAAGAAAAAAACAGTAGTTCAAAAAGTCGCCGCTAGGAGAATAATTGGCGCTTTACTACACTAGAATGCAATACAAAAGTAATAAACGTTGACTTACTCATTGGCTAATGACGTAATAAATGTTCAATATGCTGTCCTTCGAATACTGAATTAAAAGTCGATATTTCATCATCATATGCATGCAAGTACTGAAAAAAAAATTTCATCCATTGAAACAATGTTAAATTTTAAGCAAATGTAAGCCGTATCTTTTTTCACTAAAAGTAGATTTAACTTGTTTTGCATAATTGATCTTCGTATGCGGCTACAAATTTGCATAAGACAGTGACGTTGCAATAAACGTTTGCTATAAAAAAGGAAGAGCGGAACTTGTTTCTCATAACTTAATTAAAAATCTCTATTGTTCTGTCGCAATGACTCTATCATTAAAAGATCGTGCTCTTCTTGTCAAATTGTTTTATGAGAATAACAGCTCTTGTTTAGTAGCTCTTAGAAAGTTCAGAACGTTGAAAAAGTTAAAATCTGATCCTCTGTGTGGCAAAAGCTTGCGCAAAATGATTTTAAAATTTGAAGAGACTGGCTCTTTGGACATCAAACCTGGCAGGGGACGGAAAGCTGTCGATGGAGAGATAGTGGAAGACGTAGCTATAG
Organism: Amaurobius ferox; assembly: GCA_951213105.1. Taxonomy (NCBI): domain Eukaryota; kingdom Metazoa; phylum Arthropoda; class Arachnida; order Araneae; family Amaurobiidae; genus Amaurobius; species Amaurobius ferox. The sequence continues at coordinate 94,494,778 of OX578153.1, forward strand.
AGTTAGAGGAAGAGCGTAACGCTAATGCATCTACTAGTGCACGTGGAATTGCCCGATCATTAGACGTACCCTCCAGTACGGTGCAAAAAAATTTGAAACACATTTTGAAATGTTATCTTTACAAACTGACCCATGTTCAACAGTTGCTACCTGCGGATAATGTTGCACGTGAAATGTTCGCACTTCAATTTCTGGCTCGGATAGAAGTGGACAATGAATGGCCCTGGAACGTTTTGTGGACTGACGAAGCACACTTCCATCTCCACGGAACTGTTAATACGCAAAATTGCAGAATCTGGGCAACTGAAAATCCACAGGAACTACGCCAGGTGCCTCTTCATTCCCCCAAAGTAACTGTGTGGTACGGATTCGCAGCAGCGTTTATTATCGGGCCTTTCTTTTTTGAGGAAGTTGGTCCTCATGGGCCCCGTCACCTGTTCTGTCAATGGCCATCGATATGAACGTCTTTTGAAAAGTCACGTTATACCCACACTGCAAGAGCGTCAGTGTATCGATAACACTATTTTCATGCAGGATGGGGCTCCACCACATATCGCAAAACCAGTCGAGCGGCTACTTCGCAGTCATTTTGGAGATGACAGGATCATCAGCCGCCATTTTCTTGTAAGATGGCCAGCACGTTCCCCAGACCTCAATCCATGTGATTTTTGTCTTTGGGGGCATCTGAAGAATGTGGTGTTTAATGGACATATTACCAATTTAGCGGAACTTAAAGCTAGCATCACGCATCACATCCACAACATCTCTACAGAAACACTCAAATCTGTTGTTGAACACGCTATTTTGCGCTTTCAGCTTGTTTCAGAATGCCAATGAGTAAGTCATTAGCCAATGAGTAAGTCAACGTTTATTACTTTTGTACTGTATTCTAATGTAGCAAAGCGCCTATTATTCTCCTAGCGGCGACTTTTTGAACTACTGTTTTTTTCTTCACCAAACAAAATTCCATTGCTCCACGAGTGTTCACGCAAAATTTCAAATCATTCTGACCAGTGCTTTTATTTGAGACCATTTTTAAACCGGGAACTTTAATTATAATCCCCCTGTATATATATATATATATATATATATATATAATATTCACCAGACTTTCACAACATGTAATCCTTTTTTCAATTGCTTCCTTTATATATGGAACAGGGAAAGAGGGTATTTATATCTATTTAGAACCTGTTTTATTTATAATGTTTTATTTATTCTGAATTTTTTCTTCAGCATGTAGTAGAGTCTTTGATTTGATTTCAAATTTTCATTTCAGACCATTTTATTTTCACCTTAGATTTACAGAACAATTTGAATAAATGATAAACAATAAATATTAGATCACTAGTGTTTTATATTCCAAGTAAAATAAATTTCTTAAAATAAATATATATATATATATATATATATATATGTATGTATAAATTGTGATGTATAGCAACGAATATAAGAACGAATGTTTAATTTTTAAATATTTGATTTTCTATTTTGATTTGCACCAATTTCTTTTCCTAGTAGTATATCAGTAAAATACGTTAATGATAAACGCAATACCCTTTATGACTCGCCGTTTTTTTTAAGACATATTTCGGTAATCTGAGTCGTTACGACTAATACACTTCCAGGTAATTACTTTATACATCTAGAAGCTCCAGTCTTATTGCTGAAAGCTTTCTTTTTTTTTAAAAAAATTCGCTAAAATTACGATTTCAAAGGTTCTAAAAAAACCACTCATTTGTAGAGAGTCCATTTAAATCAACGTCATTCCCTGATGATCATTAATGGAACTCCACCCAGTTAGATGCATAGGGGTCAAGTATCAAGCTGGACCCATTCGTACATTAAAAAAAATTCATTAGATTTTATCATTCAGAATTTATCTAAAATTAAATAGGTTATTAATTTTTAATTCGTCAAATTAATTCATTCAGTTCCTCAAAATTCTATCTTTTACCGGTTAATGTTACGGGGTTTTTCATTAGTAATTTTTTACGTAAATTGAACTTTGATTAAATCAAAACATTATAAACCACTTTCTTGAATGATTGGCAAAGTTTTTTAAAAGCAGAAGTACCTATTTTACAGCTAAATTGCGTATCAAATTTTAGCTCGCGCCATTAAAATAACACAGGCAGACGATAACTGACAACCGTTTGGAGCTGAAATGGCGGTTGCGTTAGCCTGTATATTTAAAAGCCTTGTGATCGGCTGAAATCGGAGCGTTACGAAAAATTGTAAACGCTTTGAATGCTTGTAACTACGAATTCTACAAATAAAAACAGATGGGTTTTATGCCAGCCACGTATAAAGATTGAATTTGTCAGTTTCCATAAATGTTCGTAAAAATTGTGACTTATAGCAAGTTTTTTGCTGCCATGACAGATATCAGTTTTTTCATGCTGACGAACTGTATAATAAGCGCGAAACAGGTCCATGGATACTGGTATCTGCAATGAGTGTCATCCGTATTTATTTAGTCATAAATAGAGTACTCTTTCTGCATATTCAAAAATAATTTCAATATTTTAATATATATATATTCCCCCTCCCCCCGAAAAAAAAATAAAAAATTTGTTCAAGCAAATTTTTGCTTCACTTTAATTACATTTACTCGAAATATCTTCTAATCTATAAAAAATAGATATAATAAGTGAGCAATAAAATTGTTCAGCAAGAAATTCAGTTTCTGGGTCAATATATATATATATATATATATATATATATATATATATATATATATATATATATATATATATATATATATATATATATACAAAACTCTTATATTCATGGACGCCCCTAGAACCTTTTCCAGGATAAGGGGCATACTCAAGAATAAGACGTGAAACATCGAGTAACATGATGGGGATAATCAATTAACATGATGGCAACTGCCCCCTCCCCGCTTAAGGGAGGAGAGCAGATGCCCCCTTGCCCTCCTTTATTGGCGTCCAAGCTTATAGTTTTTTAGCAATTGGTTTGTCAAGTTGACGATTGCAAACTTTCCATTTTTAAAGTTTGTAATGCTTATATCTCGAAAACTAAAGTACTTTGAATACTAAGGCAATAATTTTTAGTTCTTTAAAAGTCCTACAAGGATAAATTAATGGATTTTAAATTAGGTTGTTATTTTTTTTAATATGGGGATTATAACTTGCATCATACACTATAAAAAATTTATGTTAATCGTTTTGTAATGAAAAATTGCATAAGAAATGTCTATTTGTGTAACTTTATTAGCGGTTTTGATTTTTCGACGATTTTTTCAAAATTTCACTCAAAAATTTAGGGGGGTTCTGAACATTCGATTACATTTAAAAACAATAAACTTCCAGTGTTTATGGATTGTGATTTTTGTACCAAATTTCGTTCGAATCGGTCCATTCGTTCGTCAGTTATCGTCTCCACAGACTCACTGACACACACACACACATACTTTCACACACACGCACACACACACACACATACTTTCACACACACGCACACACACACACATACTTTCACACACACGCACACACACTCAGACATCAGTTCAAAAATGTTTGATTCGTGATCAGGGATGCTTGAAACGTGCTCTCTCGTCGAAAACCCGAATTCGAATTTTCGACCCCGTCACAATACTTTCCTTATACATTATGTATATAAGGAAAGTAAAAACGGTTAAATTTCGTTTCCAATATGACTTGTTCGCTGAGAGTTCATTTAAATCAGCTTCATTCCTGACGATCATATTATTGGGACTTCACTCAATTAGATGTATTTGGGGGGGGGGGGGGGGGGTGAGTATCAAGCCGGTACCATGCCTGCTGTTTCATCTAAAGATCTTTCGAAAAAAGTTGATATAGATTAACTTGATGGTGATTTCAGATGTTGATTCCTTTGATTCTTTTACTTTTTACTTATTCAAAATTTTACTTTATGCCAGTTAATGTTACGGTTTTTTTCCTTACAGATTTTGTTTTTTTAAATTTTCAAAAGTTTTTCAAAATATTTTGATGTAATATATTTGTTTCGTTTCCATCATCAAAATTTCATAACAGTAATTATGTATAAAGTGTTATTAATACAAATAATATTTTGAAATAGCGCAAACAAATCCAAATCGTCGAACATGTGCATATGCTTGTCGCCATTCGGCAAACAATAATAACGTGCGTAAATATCCTCACTCGAAATTATGTTTAATTTTAAAAGAAAATTTCCAAATATCAGCATACATATAGATATATAGAAGTCAGACCGTTAAGAAGGCAAAAATCAGGCTTCTTCTTCAAGACAAGCAAGAAGCGCAAACTCACTTATTAAAATAAGTTCGTAAACTGCGGTAGAATAGAACACGATTCTAAAAGTTGCATTAAAGTTGCCATTGGCGCGGGGGAAATGAAAGAGGAAAAACCAATGAGGCAGGAAAACAAGAAGTAAGATACCAGGAATAAACAATAAAAACTACAGATTTAAAATCGAATAACAGAAAATAAAGAATAAATGCAAAGAAAACAAGATGGTAAGAGAACGAATAGCAAAGCTAATTGAAACAACTGAATACTGAGCGCTTAAATCTAGTAAAACGGCAACAAAAGACCACGGGATATTTAAACTAGCTGTAAAAACTACAAACAAGAAAAATATATAGAAAATATTTGAAAACGACGGCAAAACAATAAGAACAAACAGGAAATTAATATCAAATGTGAAATAGCCATTCAAGCCACCTAGTTTCGAAGACTAAATAAGCTAACTCCGTCAAATAAAATAGTGGGAAAAAAACTAACATCTGAGAAATGGAAAACAAATAATGAAAGAAACTTACCTGAGTAGAAAATTACACTAAATATTTTTTTATGACTTTTATTTGTGTTACACCTTATTAAATTTTTGTATTGGTCTTACTTGAAAGTTTATATATTTTTTCTCAATCAATCTATCTTCTTAACGATAACAGTACTTTTATCCTTTCCGATTGGAAATATCTGGTGTTATTATTATATCTGGTCCATTCCTGTTTACTTCCTTCAATTTTTTGGTTATTAATCTTTTTATTTCCTGATTTTAGTTATTTTTCGTAATTTTATTTAAAGAAGTTAGCTCATATGGTCTCCAAAACAAGTTGATCTCTTTTCATTTTTCTCATTTATTCATCTTTTTTTTTCCAATTTGTTTTACAGTCATTTTGTGTAATTTTCTACTTATTTTTCTTGGTTTCTTTCAGTTCATTCTTTATTTTCTACCATTTTTCTTTCCTCCTGATTTTACCGCTAATTCGTAATATCCTGCCACTCGTTTCCTGCTTCCTTCATTTTACATCTTTTTATTTCCCTTAGCTTCAATGGCAACTTTTCTCCTTTTCAACCACGTGTGCTATCCTGCAGCAGGTGCCGAACTTGCTTGAATAAATGACTTTGCGTTCCTTGCTTGCCTGAAAAAATGAAATAGAAAACAGATATGAATAGAAATATGATGCAAATTAACCGGAAATATTAATTAATAATTATATTTAAATATATACATATATTTATTTATTATGGAATATATTTGAACTAAAATTGGAATAATTATTCAGAAGGAAATATTAGATATTCTGTCCCCACCGCTTCCAATTGGGCAATACGCTCAATTTGAATTGTAAATATCTGAAAACTAAAGACGTGATTTAAAATTATATCTCTATGAACCGGCTCCTATTATTTGAGTTATTTGAAAATATCTAAATGGCTAATTTGTTGCTCTGTAATGTCCTGTGCACAAGAGAGATAAGAAAGATAAGGACGTCGAAGGACATTTTAAGAATGGTTCCGGACAAGCATGAAAAGTTGCACAGAATAATGGCCGTTATCGGAGATGGTACATTTAGGTCATTCTCATGGGATTGGCTATGGAAACATGTTGGAAAACAGTATAGAATATTTGTTATATTTACATAATTGCTTAAAACAAATCCTGAAGCAATTGCATGAAATTTGTGATGATGTAGCTTATAATCGATAAATAAAAAGTTGACTTGCAAGTATCAGTATCATTTTTTTCTTCTCTACTATCAATGTAATTCAAAGGAAAAACAACTTTTACCGGTTTTGAACCAATTATTAATTCGATGAAAGGCGGAATGTGTAAACACATAAGTTTAACGACAGATCTGGAGACCTCGACAACACATTTTGAAAAATATCTCAAAATGGCCGACTTTTTGCGACTTTCGATAGTTGGAGAATTGAAACGCGAAGTGACGTATTAAGCGAGTTCATGGAATATTTCATAGAAGGTATTTAAAAAGCAGCCGCGATGATGTCAAGTTAGATTTTGTGAATTATTGCTTTCCCTACATACATAGTATAATATATAGGGTAAGTATTGTGGCGATGTAAAAAATTCCAATTCACTTTTTTAACGGAAGAGCACGTTTCAAGTACCACCGATCTCAAATTGGACGTTTCTGAGGTGATGAAAAATCAGCCAAAAAATAAAACATATATAAACAAATATAATATAGTAGGATATTAAAGGAAAGGGCATATGAAAACATTAAAAAAAAGGCTAATTTTCTCTTTGCGCTGGGGGCAGGGGGCTTCAAAAACATAACATTTTCGTTTTATCTTCGTTTTGGAATAAGTAACGAACGAAAAAGTCTGAAAAAGCTTTTAATAAACCCAACCTAAATATGAGAAAAAAACAGGTGCGCTTTAGAAAAATAAGTCGATCAAAAAAATAAGAGAAGGAAGTGAAAGAATATGAGGGTTTAAAACTAAAAAATAATAATAAATATCGAATCAAGTGGGGTATCAGAAAATCGGACATCGAGACTATGAGAAAATCACCTTTTTTTTATTTTTTCAGTCACTGGAGAAAAATGGGGGGAAGAAAAATTTCGTTTATTCTTTATTTTGGAAAGTAATGCACGAAAAAATTCGTAGAAATTTATTTGGCGACAAACCCAGACCTTAACTCAAACGCAGGAAAATTATCATGGACACTTCAGGTTAATTACAAAGGGAAAGAGAGAGAGAGAATAATAAAATGGTGTGGGGAGAAACATTGAACGAAAGTATTCGAGTAAGGTATAAAAAATTGGGCACATTTTTAATTTTTTGAGAAGAAGAAGAAAGGCCAAATTTTTGTTTTTGTTTTCTTTGTAAGAAAAGTAATAAACAAACACATCTGAAAATATTTTCAGAGACAACCAAATCTATGAATAATAACATGGACCTTTATGGTTGATTAGGAAACGCGGAGGTAAAATATGTAAAGGGGATGGGAATGTAAGAATTAAAAAATATTTTTTAAAAAATGGATCATTTTAGACAAAGAAGAAATATGATTTATTTCATTTGTTCCATCACTGAAATTGAACAAACGTATCTGAAACTGTACTAAGACTGTTTCAAAACTTTGCCCTTTCGACATATAAATCCTGGTAAAAATAATTTACCTAATCATTCCCTACGTGCTGACATAAATTTTATGAGCTAAACGATTACGAATATGGTTAACGAAACTAACGACCTTTGTTTCAGGTGGGTGGATTATAAATAATAGCAAAGCGACGATTGAATAACAAAACAACGATTGAATTTTGGCGATTGAAGTTGTTATACGTAGGAACTTTACTTTTTCAACCACATAGAACAATATATTATTCTTTAATAAACTTTAGAATGTTGAATCTGACATGCAATCTGAACCTAATTTGTGTTGAAGCATGATATATTTTATTTTATCTGGAACTAACATACTAAAACTTCTCCTACTCGAAAAAGACGTAAATGATTGATTTGTTACAAAGAAAAATAGTTCGTCTGATGAGCAATAGATGGCGCGGTCTTTCCGTAAACTTATCTATAAATAGCCCCATCTATTGTGCATCCGGAGAACTATTTCTCTTAGAGGTAAATCCATCATTTACATTTTCAAGTCAAAAAGTTTATACTTGTACAATTTGCAACGTTTAGCTATACACTGAGCTAATCTTAAATCTGGAAATAAGAACGCTATGCAACATAAACATGTATACACGCAGTTTGTTTTGGTACAAATGGGAAAAAATATATTTTTTAAACAATTTCTAGTCTGCAAAGTATTCTATATCGAATCTACCTATATGGTATAAACCTTTCAGTTTTGCTCTTCGCGCCTAAAGTCTTTGCATTTTTCGCAACGTTCAGATTTCAGCTGGAGATATTCACAGAATAAATGCATTAATTACATCAAAAACATGTTTTAAAACTGTTTCTAAACATTGCACTTTTGACAAATAAAACCTAATGAAAATAATTTGACTAATCATTCCCTAAGTGCTGGCATAAATTTTATGAACTAAGCGATTACGAACATGGTTAAAAGAAATATAAGAATATATTATTCGTTTATATAGAATATTATTTTATTTCTAATAAACTAACCTCAGCTGACCTCCCCTGACCTTCGATAAATACCCCCATGAATACAATTCTTTTATGGGCGCAACACGGATTTATTTTTAGTCACATATGACCAAGCATGTTGTGATAACTAAAAATTATTTTTTATTTTTTAGTGCATTTTTCTAAAATAGTGTAACTTAAAAAAAAATTTAAAAGATTTTTTTATCTTTTTGACGTCGAAGAATTCGCCAATAATCATTAATTTCACTGGCCATTAATTAACTCTCAAGTGCATTTTGATGAGGATGGATTTTTACACGCTAGAATGAAAAATTAATTCTATTTGGAATAATAACTTGCCAAAAGCACCGAATTTCAACTTGTATAGCGTTAAATCAGAGCAAAAAAGCATTGTGCGTTAAATCCGGTTCATCATAATTTCACTATGAAAAAGTACGGTCATCGTATTATGTAGAGAAAGCAATGTGCTGCCCAAATCAGATTTGTTATTAACACACTGAGTGAAAAGATTCCATAAAATTCGCATGAAATCGAAGAACCTGAAAATGAAGCAAAAAACGTTCATTCCGGAATTCCCAGAAAGTTTCATTTCTGTTAAATCAATTTACCGAAAGGAATTCGTGTTCAATCGAGTCGTAGATGTTATTGAGTTATCTTCCAAATGTCTTGTATTCTGTGCTGAATAGCTCCAGTTATTTCAGTATGTCAGAAATACTCACGATTGAACTAAACATATTAAATTTGCTATTTATTTCATTTCACTTATTATTATGATTTATTTAAAGGTCATTGATGGTCACGCTAAAATCTTATATATGTGTGTATGTATGTGAATAGTATTCTGGAGTTTTACGTTGCGTATGACAACAAATACCGAAAACGCAGCTGGATATTGAACTCATTTTTAATTTATTTACAACAATGGATATTGTTATAATACCTCCATTTGTGTTGCGGTTGCGCAGACAGTGATTGAGTGTTATCTTTTATTACAGTAAAATCTTATGAATAACCTGGTTTTTTAATTATTATTACTATTATTACACTGTTTTATTTAGGTTGGTTTTTTTTTTTGGGGGGGGGGGTTAAATCTTGAAATGAATTCGACCAATAATTCTACCCATTCTACCCAAACTGATTTTCTTGAAATTTTACACACATGTATTTGCAATGAGAATTCAACATTTCATCAAATTTGAGTAGATTGCTTCCTCAGAATCTGACCCCCTTGGCGATAATTAAATGTATCTGCGCTAGATTTGTCGCCATGCCTGACAAACAGACAGACAAAGACATTAACTTTACTTATGCATATCACACGCATAATTGAAAGGACTCTGCATATGTTTTATTTACATTTATTTCAAGGCTACTTAAACTTTCATGTCCAGGTGTTAAATTTAACTCGCAACATTTAATAACACTCCTAACAACTGTGAAGATATCTTTGATATAATTAAGAATATTTAATTCAGGTTGAATTAAATTGCATATTTATTATGGCAGAATAACTGCAAATTATCATTAAAATTTATTGCATAGTTTGCAATATAGTGGGCATGTATGTAGCAGAGTTTAAAGGGGGGTGGGGGGGATTGTGCCCACCTAAGCAAGGTTCGCTATTGTGATTTATAAATTATAGACATGTAGATAACTTAAACATGTAGATAACTAAAGCAAAAAAGAGCCTTTGGCATTCTACTTTTCTCTCTATATAAAAATGTTTGGAGTGACTGAATAAAAATGGTGTTCTCCATTCGACTATCTCAAACATTCATGTTCCATTCATATTCCATATCAAACATTCATATGCAATAATTCTATGCGTTTTACTAGCCATTCCCCCCACCCCACCGAAATGGTCACTAAATGTGACGCCTAATTAATAGAAGTTCTGAATATCAAAAACTGTTTGATT
>OX578153.1:95132573-95135073 GCA_951213105.1 Amaurobius ferox
ATCCTTGAAATTGACAAACTTCCCAAAACATAAAATAGTCAAAAACATTCTAAAAGCTGTGAAGTATCCGAAAACACTGAAATAAGGAAAATAATGTTCCATCTGACTACATTCCTTAAATGCATAAATGCATACAACTTACAAAAATGGAATCGAACCTTTAAAATAAAACACCAATAAAAAACACACACAAGTCCATTTTCAAAAGATAAATGTGCATTAGAATTGAATCTTACTTTTAAGCAAATTAGTTTATTTGATTTTACATTTTATTGAACAACCAATTTCAACATCCTAAATAACAGGTCCAAATAATAGCAGAGTACAAACGTTGGAATTCATAAAAATTAAAATTATTTAACAATTAATTATACACAGCTTTATTAAATAGCTTTCATTTTTTTTCTACTACTGTAAACAATGCAATTAATATGACATCAAAATTTCTACAACCATATGTATAATAGCAAAAAATATTGTGTGACAATTCTATTTTTACATATAATTAGAAATATTTTCCCATTGCTGATGAGAAAAATCACTTCAATTGATTTCTAATAAATATTACAGTTTTGAATATTGAATACTTTTAATGCAAGGAATACTTTTTGCCTCTCAATGTTAGATGGATATAATAATTTTAATGTTAACACAATGCTAACACGCGAGAAAATTTAAGGAGTTTATCTTTTTCAAAGTTGTATAAATTCCGTAAATCAGAAAAATTTGCCTCTTTAAGATTTTCCTTATTTTGGACATCAGGGTACTGCAATTTAGTGTCTTTTACATTTAACCAATTATTTCTTATATATTTTAATAAATGAACAGGATCATACATCAAATACAGAGGTATATCAGGATGACTTGGATTATATACAGCATCATTAAATTTATCGTCTTTCTTAAAAAAAGCAAACATTCTTCTATTAATATTGTTGTTATCAGTGATAACAGACAAGACATTAAGTTCAAGTTCTTTTAACGTGCAAATTAACATAGATGCCAAATTATAGAGCTTTTGTCCCGTAAATGTTTCGTCCCGTAAACTGGGGCAACTGCTATTACGTCTTTATAATTCAAAAACGTAGATGTAATCAAAAACACTTGGGCCGTTTGTGCTTTTACATTACTATCAAAACAATCACCGGTAACTTTACCACATTTAAACGTATACCTAGGATCAACATAAATCTCATCAATTAAGAGAGAGACAAATTTTTGGTCTTCGTTTGAACATTGTACCCTACGTTTTAAATAACTATTACACGGATTAAAAAATCTGAATCCACTTTTAACTTCTTTGAAATTCTACTTAATGCTCTCACATGAGGCAATGTCAACACCTTTGAATTTCTAAATACCTTATAGCACGAAAAACTAGATAAGTGTATTTTAAAGCATAGAATAAAAAGTTCTTGTGAAAATCGAAGCTGATTTTTTGGCTTTTCTAGCAGTTTTACTTGTTCAATTAAAAAGTCTAATTTGGCGGTGCAAATTTCTAAACATACCTGCTTCTGTTTCTCCAACAGCTTCACTGCGACTTCGATATAATTAAGTTGTGATGGAGTAAAATGTGCACAGTTTCATATGCACTTATTAATAAATCCAGATCATGTTTATTTCTAATTAGACTAAATTGTATTCCACATTTTTGTAGCTGCTTCTCACTGCACTGGAGATTTTCAAAAAACACATCGAACGTTTTTTCTTGGCATATGCTGATACTCGCAATAACACAGGGCACAGATGATGCATTAATGCGAACTTTAAAATGATACAGCTTGTCATCGATTGAAAGGTGGGTCCAATTTTCTCCTTGAATAGTGCAAAAATAAACCGTGATATCTTCTAAAGTTGGCAGGATGTTGTTCTGCTGCTCTTGTTGAAAAGTCATTATCCTTTTAGAAATTGGCGTATAGTTCGACCGGTAACCTAGAACGGAACACGTGCAAGACATTGATAATTACGCAGATATAAACTATTTAAAAAATGGCTCTAAAGCAGCCATGAACGTTAGTTAAATGACAAGGAATTGCGATTCAGAAGTTATGATTTTCGCGATCATTTCAATAATATTGATATTGCACAACTATACCTTATATTGAAGGAATTACATGAGTTACATGATTTGAAAGAGTACATTACATATCGAAAATATATGGAACTTATCAATCTGGTTTTGAGGGAAAATATACTTTTTGACGGAAAGTGCTATTATAAACAGATTAAAGGAATTCCAATGGGAGGAGGTTGCTCATCAATATTGGCTAGACATATATCTCACTAAATATGAGCATGGAACACACCTATTATATGAGATATCGTACTTTTGTTATGTTGATGATGTGCTGTATGGATATTATGAAAATGCACCAGTATTGGAATTCGATTTTTACCCCAATGGCTTGGAATTGGTTGAAAATAAACGTGCAGAGGATGGATCGGTGAATTTCTTGGATATCACCATTAAGTACAATACAAGGAATGAAATTTATACGAG
>OX578153.1:95137573-95165073 GCA_951213105.1 Amaurobius ferox
AGTGTAGATCCTTTTGTACCAATAAATAGCAAAATGATGATTTATTTATGTAATCATTGCTTTCTTTCGTAATTTGTGTATGATCCCTTAAACGGGATCTGCCGACATGATTTTTCCCCTCTGAGAATGCATGTCGATGCATAGAAAAGTGGTTTAAGGCAGCATTTTTGTCTTTTCATATCTTTGGAACTTTTTATGATAAAATGCTGAAATTTTGTACTTCACCTTATTAGAGTATGGGGCACATTTTACTCATTGGAAATGTTTTTTGTACGGGGACCGTATAAAAATTTAAATTTTGTATTTCTTAAAATGTAATTCTTTAGAAATTTTAATTGATTTCATAAAATTCTGTACCTTTTTTTACGCAACTTTGCAATTTATTATATATGTCGAAGATCAATATGTAAGGAATAAAAGCCGAGGTCAATGGTTTTGGGACACCCTGTATACATAGTGTCCTAAAAAGATCGAAACGCGCTTTAATTCTTTAGCTGAAGATAAGTGGGCAATGTAATTTGCAAAAATGTTGAAAGTAAGGTAGGAAATAAGACTACGTTAATGAGATAGTCCTCCAATTCATTATCAAAAAGTTACACTTTTTAAACTTTTATACGACCCCTTTAGACTAATTTGGTCAATCAGAAAATTTTTATTTTTAATGCAACAAGATTAATAAAAAAAAAGCGTATCTGTATCTTTAAAATCAACAGAATTATGATAAAGGAAAAAATCTGATTTATTCCACTTTTCCGTACCATGTGAATGGCTGTTTCAACAGTGAAAATAGGGATCATGAACAAATTGACGACGGAAATTGTTTAGATCAAAAATACATTAATATGTGTCAAAATTTTTTATGACAAATGCATCTAAATAAAGAATTACACAGACAGAGATTATATAAAGCAGTGGTACTCACTACGCGGTTGGGTATGTTATGTATTATCATCCAGTTGTATCTTTTTTGTGATATGTCACAAATTTATATTTCTAATTTGATATAGGATCACCATTCACAAAGTTCAATTTTCAATTAAATATAAATCGCTCAATTTTAAAGATACAGATATGCGGGTTTTTCTAATGATCTTGTTGCATAAAAAATAAAAATTTTCTGATTGACCAAATTTGTCTAAGGGGATCGCATCAAAATTTAAAAAATATAACTTTTGAAAATTAATGGGAAGACTATTTCATTAACGCAGTTTTATTTCCTACCTTACTTTCAACATTTATACAGTGTACATTGCCCTCTTATTTCTAACAGGTAAAAAATTAAAGTGCGTTTCAATCTCTCCGGGACACCCAGTATAGTATACATAACTCTTCCCTCTGATTCAGGGCGTGGTTAGACTATATTAAATATTTATTTTGAAAAATATTGAATATCTTTGGATGTGATGCAAATATTTCAGTAGCACTGTATCACATCAGATTTTAGAATTTTACTGTAGCGATTTCATTATACAGAAATCCTAAAAATGTGATTGGAACTTGAATATATAGGTTAAGCATGATTATAGTAACGTGACCATGCCCAATTTATTAAAAGAGATTGCCGCGCCTCTAGCGGAGAATTTAAAAGTTAGGATACCAAACTTAGCAACAAAGCAAAAAAATCTGATGTGGGCAGCACATGACTTTCCTTATATAATGCAATGAATTTACTACTTTTACATTAAAAAAAAAAGATTATTTTTATAGTTGATATTTATATTCTTTCCAAGATATTGAATTTTCGTCATTGAGTCGTCATTTTCATTGATTTAGCGTCATTTTTATCCATTTGGCGAGTGTTTCGCTAATTTAGCAACATTTAAAAAGTCGCCAAGTTGGCGACATTCCAACAAATTTGTCGCCAAAATCTCGCCAATCGTTATGGACGGAGAAATAAGTTTTTCTCATAGAAGATAAATGACTATTGGCGTTCAAATACAAAAGTATTACTCAAAGTATCTTTTTTCATGAATGGAACGTGCTAGATCCACGAGAATGATGTCACCCAATTTATCGCATGGTATTACACATAAAAAGTGAACATGTTTCTCAATAGGAAATATTTTTTTTTTATTTTATATGACTTTTTGATAATTTTTTTGAAAAATGCGCAATATCTCGAGAACGGTTCATGTTAGCGTTCTAAAATTTATGTCAATCGTTTACTAATGAAACATTACACAAGAAATGTCTATTTGCGCAACTTTATTAGAGGTTTTGATTTTTTGATGATTTTTTCAAAATTTCACTCGAAAATTTAAGGGGTTCTGAACATTCGATTGCGTATAAAAACAATAGGCTTCCAGTGTTTACGGATTGTAAATTTTGTACCAAATTTCGTTGGAATCGCTCCGTTCGTTCGTCAGTTATCGTCTCTACAGACTCACTGACACACACACACACCACTTCAAAAATGTTCGATTCGTGATCAGGGATGCTTGAAACGTGCTCTCTCGTCGAAAACTCGAATTCGAATTTTCGACCCCGTCACAATACTTTCCTTAAACATTATGCGTATAAGGAAAGTAAAAATCTGATGTATGCAACACATGACTTTCCTTATATAATGTAAGAAATTTACTACTTTTACAGTAAAAAAATAGGTTTTTCTTATAGTAGAGACTAATATTCTTTCCAAGATATTGAATTTTCGACAATTAGTCGTCATTTTCATTGATTTAGCGTCATTTTTATCCATTTGGCGAGATTTTCGTTAATTTGGCAACATTTCTAAAAATCGCCAAGTTGGCGACATTCCGCCAAGTTCGTCGCCAAAACCTCGTCAAGCGTTATGAACGAAGAAATATGTTATTCTTACAGCAGATAAATGACTATTGGCGTTCAAATATAAAAGTATTACTTAAAGTATCTTTTTTCATGAATGGAACGAGATAGATCCACGAGTATAATGTCACCCAATTTATCGCATGGTATTACATATGAAAAGTGAACATGTTCCTGAATAGGAAATATTTTTTTTTTATTTTATATGACTTTTTGACAATTTTTTTGAAAAATGTGCAATATCTCGAGAACGGTTCATGTTAGCGTTCTAAAATTTATGTCAATCGTTTTCTAATGAAAAATTACACTAGAAGTGTCTATTTGCGTAACTTTATTAGCGGTTTTGATTTTTTGGCGATTTTTCAAAATTTCATTCGAAAATTTAGGGGGGGTTCTGAGCATTCGATTGCGTATAAAAACTATAGGCATCCAGTGTTTACAGATTGTGATTTTTGTACTAAATTTTGTTCGAATCGGTGCATTCGTTCGTCAGTTATCGTCTCCACAGGCTCACTGACACACACACGCACACACACACACACACACACACACACACACATACACTTTCACACACACACACAGACATCACTTCAAAAATGTTTGATTCGTGATCAGGGATGCTTGAAACGTGCTCTCCCGTCGAAAACTCGAATTCGAATTTTCGATCCCGTCACAATACTTTCCTTATACATTAGGTATATAAGGAAAGTAATAGACGAAAAAAATTAATTACAAAGTTATAGCGTTTGTTTAATTAATAGGAATTGACTTCAAGAATGCCCGAAACGTGTATATGGAAAGCAATAAACATCAGTTGCTTGATGCGCAGCGACTAATAGTAAATTGTTATTGTGTAATATTCTTACTCGATTTCAAATGTGTATTATTGTTAACAGAGGACACTTTAAATAGATTGTACACTGGATTCCTGTGCATATAACTGTTGTTTATCGTATTACTGCTTGATAGAACATTCATTCCCTATATCCATATTGCATTCAATAAGTTCCTTTAATAAATTTTTACTGTCACTTCCCACTTATTAGGCAATGTTCTATAACTTCGTGATTGATATTCTTCTTCCATTCCACTTTGTGGTCTGTTATCTTAACTTCTTAAATTCTTCTCTAGGAAGGCTGTAATCCATCGCATTCAATCGAGAGTGGCCTCTATAGATAAACCTAATGTGCACACTCACGGACCTTTCCTTGCAAAGTTATTGAGATGCATAAGGATTTTCCAAGGAATCCTGTCTTGGTTTGCAACCTCAAGAAACAGTCACAGACTAAATATAATTTTAAAATATAAATCTAATCAGTTTTCTTGTAAATTAAGAAACAGAAAATAATTCATTATTCATACTTATTCCTTACAAATTTCTCTCACGCTCAAGTATTGTTCCTCGTCATTCATTTCATCTAAAATTGAACAATAACGCTCAAGTTATAATTCTGTCTGAATCTCTAATTTTTTTTTTTATTTCAACATTTTCAGTCAGATTTTGAGAAGTACCAGAAATAAAAAGTGTTCTCATTACGATTCATTAAGGAAATTATTAGATGTAATAAAGGCGCCACTTCCTGTTATTATTCGGTGTAATACGTTAACACAGAAAGATAGTGCAGATGTGTGAAAATCTAAAAGATTGAAATTTTTGTTTTCTGAATATGCGTAATTTTGTAAAAGCAAAATAATTTTTTTCTGGTTAGCGTTCAGTAATCGAACAAGTAAGGAAAAGGTGCGGTTTATATGTGTCACAGAATACATATAATAATCACTCTATTTTCATAGGAAAAATGTAGATGTTATGATCGACTTAAAGGATGATTACAACAGGAATTCTCCTTCATTAACAAGAGGTGGAGGTTTAGGGTTTGGATTAAAGACTGATTTAACCTATCTTATTAAAAATTTACTCACTTTTGGAATTTATTCAGTTTAAAACAAATTATCGCCAAAAACGGGATTAATACCGATGTTTGACATTTCCAATCTGCAATCATATTTTGAACGCATAGCTAAAAGCAATATCTCTTTGATGTAACGTTACCATATGCTTACGCGAAAGTTATTTTTAGTAACTAACACACATGCTGAAAAGTTTCAAAACACATATTCCTAATAAATCATAAAGGTCCCTACATCTGTTATGTTCAAAAATTATTCTTAAATGTTGTAAAAATTAAGAACCTTCCCAAAACAAAAAATTGTCAAAAACATTCTAACAGCTGAGAAATATCTGAAAAAACTGAAATAAACAAAATAACGTCCTTTCTGACCACATTCCCTAAATGCATATATGCATACAACCTTCAAAAATAGAATCGAACTTTTAAAATTAAACACCAATAAGAAACGCACATAAGTTCATTTTTAAAAGATTAATATTATTAGAATTGAATCTTACTTTTAGGCAATTTACATATCATTTAATTTATTTCACATCTCATTGTACAAGTAATTGTAACATCTTAAATAACAGAACCAAAGAATAGCAGAATACAAACCTTAAAATTCATAAAAACTTAAATCATTAATCAATTATTTAAATATAAAAATTATAAGATGAAAATTCCGAAAGATAATTTAGAATAAAAAAGGGAAATTATTTAGCCGCCAAGACATTTTTAGCATCAGAATGTTAAATTTAGCATATTAGAATGTTAAGAAAAACGTGAACTAAAATAAATTTACTAAAATAGCTTAAATGACTTATATATTTTAAGCTTTTTAAATTCACTTAAGCAAAGTTGTCTTACTCCTACTTATCAACTTATAAAAAAAAATCAACTTATAATACAAAACATTTTATCTAATAATATTTAATAACATCAGGTAGAAATTAATGCAGAATTAAATCGAACATGTACTGCTTGTGAAATAGTATTTGAAATTTATATAAAGTTCATTCTGGATGAAACAAGCTGTATTTTAAAGCAAGAGTTCACCATTTCCTGTCCTTGATGCAAATACTAATATAGTACATCTGAGGTTTGACGTATTTCCAAAGAAATATATGACAATTGACTTTTTGGATTAAAAAGATGAGCAGATATGAATATTGTGTGTGTTCACCTGGGTAGATGTCATATAAATAATATTGTGAATCAACTCTTATTTATAAGGAATCTAATAACATGAGCATCATAAGAATATATATATATTTCAATGTAACATCGACAACTTTAACCTTACACACATATGTGTAAAAAATATGTTATGAAGCGGTCAAAATTTATAATTTAAAATCTGGGCAATGAAACATGTTTTGAGCCGACTGAACACAGAAAGTTTTTTAGACAATAATTGCATGCAGGGGATTGTGTGAGTAATATTTTCTTTGAAACATAAAAATCTATTCAACGGAAGGGTATGAATAGATAGCCTGGTGTCTACCATTAGTACAAATGCAGTATTTTGGAACAATCACTGATTTATAAAGTATTATATCGATGTCAAAATGCGATAAATACTGTGAAGTAATTAGCCTAAGGCTACATAGCTGATTTCTCAGATTCAAAACTACTGTTAGGAAAGGATTTCCAAAAATTGTACGAAATGTGAATGGGGATATGAGAAATAGGTCCATTAACAATAGCGGGACTCCAGCATTTGCCTCTTTTGTCTGAAATAAAAAATTGACATGAGAATACAATTTTCCATTTTTTTTATTAGTTGAACATTTAGCGTGCGCAGATTTATTGCTCCCGCTTAGCGGTCGTATGTATCGTTAATGGTGACTGTGAAAAATCATCCTTAAGGAGCAATTGCTAAAAAATGAACCACTAACTACGGACATCTCAGCTAAATTTTAAATCACGTTTTAAATATAGATTAGAAGAAAAGTTAAATAAAAATTTACAGTTTGTTTGCATTTTGAGAATATTTTAGAAATACGAATTACAAATATAAACATGCTGATACGCTTTTGTCAAAAGTCACGTTTGATTATTGATAATTTATGTCAGAGCGCTGGAAATTTAAAATTATTAAATTCCTTTTATTTAAAGGCGTGTTGGGTTCACGAATCATAATATTATTTCACCGACTGAAGCGGTTCGCGACGCAACTTAAGAGCTCTGCAGAAGCAAACACATGTTATATACGTAATATATATACTTCTAAAGGTACTTCTTATACATAATAATGGTCAGTTGTTCTAAATTAGCATTAGAGGAATTCTCAAATCATATACACTAGACTAGACCTTCATGTCACACAACGGCACGGAGTTCTCATAGTTAACCAGTGCTATCTGTGGTGTTTTGTTCTATGGGTTTCAATCGGCTGCAGCCTTGCTCGGTGGCAGCTTTCTGGATTTTGTTACCGGCAATAATATGGCAGTGCAATTTTATGAAATAAATTTTTTACGTAAAATATACTTTTAAAATATTATCGGTACACATCGATATTTTACAAAATATTTCATTTTTAAATTCTCGCAATCGCACACTCTGTGGGGAGATAATATTTTCCGTTTTGGGCTTAACTCAAAACTGTTGTTAGACTATAAACTAAATTAAAATGGAATTTGGACTTGAAATGGCAGAATTATTGCCAATATAAAATACGCACCGAAAAGTTATTTACATTTTTGCATTGTTACTTAATCATTTTTCAGAGACTTGTTACGTAGTTATTGTTACTTAGTCATGTTTCAAAAGAGCATTATTTATCAAATGCATTATTTATTAAATTTACCATCCTAGACCTGCGATTATGCATTGTGTTCGGTTAATTTAATTAATTATGTACGATTTATCATATTTACTACTACGAATTGGCGACTCTGCATAATCACAGTAAATGTGATTAATTTGCAATACATGAACTAAATGTATCAAACTTAACAAAATGAATAGTGATTATGCATAATAACAGATAATTATGCTGCATAATCACCGGATTTATCACTTTTATCGTAACACGCACACGTGTATATATATATATATATATATATTTATAAATAAAAATTAAAATTATTAATATGTATATAAATATATATATATTTATATATATATATATATATATATATTTATATATATATATATATATATATATTTATATATATATATATATATATATATATTTATATATATATATATATATATATATATTTATATATATATATATATATATATATTTATATATATATATATATATATATATTTATATATATATATATATATATATTTATATATATATATATATATATATTTATATATATATATATATATATATTTATATATATATATATATATATATTTATATATATATATATATTTATATATATATATATATTTATATATATATATATATTTATATATATATATATATTTATATATATATATATATTTATATATATATATATATTTATATATATATATATATTTATATATATATATATATTTATATATATATATATATTTATATATATATATATATATTTATATATATATATATATATATATATATATATATATATATATATATATATATATATATATATATATATATATATATATATATATATATATTTACATTATATATATATATATATATATATATATATATATATATATATACATAATATATATATATATATATATATATGTAAATATATATATATATATATATATATATGTAAATATATATATATATATATATATATATATATGTAAATATATATATATATATATATATATATATATATGTAAATATATATATATATATATATATATTTACATATATATATATATATATATATATATATATATTTACATATATATATATATATATATATATATATATATATATTTACATATATATATATATATATATTTACATATATATATATATTTACATATATATATATTTACATATATATATATATATATATTTACATATATATATATATATATTTACATATATATATATATTTACATATATATATATATATTTACATATATATATATATATTTACATATATATATATATATATATATATATATATATTTACATATATTTACATATATATATATATATTTACATATATATATATATATATATATTTACATATATATATATATTTATATTTACATATATATATATATATATATATATATATATATATATATATATATATATATATATATATATATATATATATATATATATATATATATACTTCTTAAAGGTCTTTACAGAGTAGTTGTCAATTGCTCTAAATTAACATTGGTGAAATTCTCAAGCAACTCCATACGTTGGATATTCATGTCGCGCAAAACCTATATTGGAATGTATCTTTATTGCCATCTAATACTATCTGAGACGTGTGCTTGGTCTGTGCTACTAGAGTTATTTGTGCCACTAGATTCTAATTGGCTGCAAGTTTTTCTCGGCGCAGTTGTTTGAATTCTATATATTGCCTCACTATAATCAATAAAATAACATCGTTTCTTATATAAAAAAAAATTTAAATATTATCGACGTTACAAAAATAGTTCACTTATTGTTTTTCGCAATCTGATACTCTGCAGTTGAGATAGAATAATGTTATCCGGTTTGGGCTTAATTCAGGGCTGTCTAAATGGTTGCCATCGCAAAAATTATAGCTAGTCTTATCGGGCTATAAATAAAAAAAAATTGAAATTTAGTTTTAAAATGGCAAAATTAGTGCCATTATAAAAGTCACTCCGGAAAGTCTTTTTAATTTGTGTATTTTTCCTTAGTCATTTTTGCACCTGCGGAAACAGCGATTTAAAATGAAACTAGTTGATTAAAAATCCCTCCTTTATATTTATTGCAAAATAAAGATTTTTTCAATAACCTAAAAAAAACTTGGGAGTGGACAACTAAACATAGTATGGTCGTAGTCACCATACATATAATTTATGCATGTCCCAGTAATTCGTAATTAAATATTGCAGATATTTTCCGAATAAGCTTATTTTGTATAATTGAACATAATTGACATAATTTTCAATTTGTTTAATTTTTTATAGGAGTCAAGGACCTTGCCTGGGCTCCTGTACAAAAGTGAAATACAAAGCCCCCTTTACACTTATTAAAAAAGATATATACACTGTACTCCAAACATTTCAGCATGGAATATAAGTGGCAATGTAAATCGGATATGATTTATGAAGTTCTGCACAGATTGATTCTAAATGTTGCAAGAAATTACTCTGAATTATTTAGTTATGAAATAATGAGTTAAAAAGTGTACATCTAGGAGTTTCATTAACCCCTAAATGTCTATAACAGAATAATGCATAAGGAGGATATTTTTGATTTTGCATAGAGAGACTATTTGTTGCTTAATAAGGAATATATTCACCTCGGATACTGATATAAGCTTGCTACTGGTGATTTATCCTCTCAAGCAAGGGGAACATAGGGCAATGGCTGCCATCCTTGTGTAAGGGCAAATTGCAATTTGTGAAGGATGGGAGGGGGTAGGTGGGAAAACAGCTCTTTCGAGGGCATCCGAAATATTTTCGATAAAATTAAGATAAGTGGAATATGCTGGCCCCTCCAGACGTTCAGTCTCTATGTTCTGGAGGTAGGCAGCCCTCCACTAAGTTCGTTCTCTATTTGAATAAACTTGCTGCCTAATAAACAAAATTCCAGATCGACTGCAGCTGCATATCGTCTGAGAAAGGCATCAAGGAATTCGACGATATTCCTTTGCGCTACAGTGCAGTCCGACTGCCTCGTGACAAACACGAAGATCGATGAGGTCTCCCAATAAAAATATAGTCGACACCATAACAGTTTCACGACCAAAAGCTTGGCGTTGAATGATGTTACTGAATTTGTTCCGTGTTCCTTCCTCTCCCTAGACAACTGACGTCTACTGTCGGATAGCAGGTAAAATGTAGATTCGTATGTGAAGAGAAGATTTCCCCATTGTGTTTGGATTCAAAACACATTCTCACTTAACCACTGTAAACGTTCTATTTTGGACCTAGAATTCAACGGGACACATGCGTTTGGCATGAGTGCAAAAATACCTTTAGTACACAGTCTCCATCTCATAGCTCTGGTCGATATAGGCCATCTTAGGGAAGTAGCAGCAACTGCTTATAGACTTGGTGTTGTTATTTCATGATTACATCTCGGCAATACAGTGATGTACCGGTCGTTGGAAGGTGTTGTTATTCTTGGACATCCCGAAACAAGATTTTTAGTGACGATTCTATTCGCTTTGAATTGCGTTCATAAATGAGAGCGTACGGAATGGTGCACACAAAATAATTTTTTCCGCCTCCATGATGGATTGTCCGGATCCAAGTTTCCAACAATAAGTCACGGTTTTTTACAAAAATGGTCTTATTGAAATGAAAGCATTAGACGCGAGCGTATCGTTTTTGCCGAAAGGGTCATTTGTGTATTTGGCTCAAAACCAATCGCCTTTTACCTGGTGGTTCGATATTTTCGTATTTTACTCGAGAACCAAAGCAAGTTTTACGCAATATAATCCTTGCTATATGAAAATTTATATTTCGTGCTTGGCTTCTGGAGAGCAGTGTAAATGCAAATTATTGATGCATTTATCAATATTATTTCAGGAAGCGACAAGAAACTCTATATAAGTTTCACTCCCCTATTGCGTTTTCTTTTAGAAACATAGATTTGATTATAGAAAAAATATTTTTTATTTTTTTTACAATAACAATTTTTATGCATACAACAAACAATTACAAATTTTTATTCTTTCTGTTAAAATGTATGCCAGAACAAATTTTAAGAACACTGTTAAAATATCTAAAATTTAGCGTACAATTTCAGCTATATAAGCTGCATTAAATATAATTGCAAATTTGAAGTAGATAAGCGAATAGGCATAAAACACATGAAGAAAATATTAAATAACAAGAAAGATCAATCATGCATAAGCATTGATTATGAAACACTTTCCAACTGAAATTTAATTTCATTTAAAAATTTCTAAAATGTGATTCATTCAGTGGTAATATCTTTTACATTATCACAGTACTACAGTAATTTATTATACTTAAATATTTAAAACTGTATCGAAATATAAATCATCTGATTCTTTATGCAAAATCAATGAATATTTCATTCATATAACTTGTATTCCAGACTCCAGAGCTAAATAATTGTGTGTGAAAAAAATTCAGCAATTCTTATGTAATTCATCTTACAATCGCTTGAGATATTTGCATTCTGCATATGTTAAAATTAGGCTTCCTTGAAGAAATAATAAAAGTTTAGGGATCATTTAAAATCACAACTATTGTAATTGCATAGGCACGGAATTTAGATACACAGATAATATATATGTGTATGTGTATGTACTCAAAGTATTGGAATCGTGCCGAAGATCGGAACTCGAATTTTCAAAGGATCTACACGTTTTGGGACTTCTAGAACACGAAAAAACTAGTTTTAGGAAGACGTCTGTGTGTGTAAGGGTGTATCTGTGTATGTTTCTGTGTGTCTGTGTGGATATTACATCCACTCTAATTGAAAAACTAATGGACCGAATTTCATACAATTTGGTAGGTATGTTTTTTGTGGGAAATCCTGATGTTCATTAGATCATAGTACGATTCGTAATAAAAGAATCTGCCTTCTTTGCGAAATGGCCGCAGAAATTGCCTTTATCCACTCTAGCTAAAAACTAATGAACCAAATTTAACAAAATTTGGTGTATAATATTTCAATAACCTACAAGTGATTTATATACCAAATTTAACAAAATTTTGTATATAAATCATTTGTAGGTTATTCTACTACGATTCGGGAAAAAGGAACGGGCTATTTTTGCGAAATGGCCAGAAAAAATCGTTATATATAAAAATAAAAGACTACGTGTGCTCAATTATATCAATTAAATTCCTATTTTATATGTGATTTTTGACAACAAAAGAATAAGACTAACCCCATTACTCTAGGACTAGCCGCTCTTGAGATATTCTAGTTTTTTCGCGTTTTCGCTACGCCACCTTTGACAATAAGTCCAGCTATCAAATGAGAACCAAATTTAAGTTTAACGTGTAAATTCAATGTCATTTAAAATACTTATGTTGTGCAGATAAACTCAAATTATCATTGAATAAATAAAGAGAACGAATATGAGTCTGCAGGGAAAGACATGTGTGGTCCACATCAGAATTTTTAACAATATTACAACAATGATTTATAGAAGTGAACGGGGATTATTTTCAGGCCATTTCGAAAAAAATGTATGATCTATATTTAAAGATCCATCAAATTTTTGTCGAATAAAATGTTCAACAAATTTAAGCTGTGTACCAAATTTTAACTCTCTAGGACGTAGGAAAGTGCATTTAAAATACCATTAATTAAATTTATCATGAAGAGTTATATAAAATTTAAAAAAAATGAAAAATTGCTATCTACCAAATTTATTTTAAAATATGATGCCACTCCCATATGCAAAACGTTTAAACAAATGGAGAGATATTTATTATATAATATCTCTCTCTTTTCTTTCTGGAAGATATCCCAAAGTCAGAATTTAATTGAATTTGTTTTTTTCCCTATATTAAATAATTTTTTTAATTAAAAAACTACTTAACATATTTTACTGAATTTTTTTTTATATATTCTATGGGATAATGTGAATATTTCCTAAAAATTTCGAAGCAATTCGAGAATTTTAAATTTACTTAAAAAATGTTTGAAAAATTCGGTCCCATAGGGTTCAATGTATTTCATTTTTTCAACCCGGGTTCAATAAAAAACTAATTGGGTGATATTATTTATTTATATTCCCATAGGTCCTACAGACCGTCTGAACAACATACTAAAATTTCATTTTGATAAACTCATTTTTACGGCAGTTATCGTGCTAACGGACAGACAGACAGACAGACAGACAGACAGACAGACAGACAGACAGAATGAACAAAGTCATAAACACTTTTCAACTTTGTTGTAAAGTGTTAAAAACAGTTCTATTCTGTAGTCCGAAAACCTTTTGGAATCAGGCATTCAAAAGATTGAGATCATATTGTCAGTTATGCAACAGAATAAATGTTTCAGTGTTTTATTTTATCAGTGGAGGTCCTCTGCAGTGCAGTAATAAAATTGTTGGCTGCATTGAAAGGATTTGTTATGCATCAGTGTCTGTGTTAACTGTGCAGAACTACGTTAATAATTATATTTTGAGGTACTCATATTTCCCTGCTAATATAGTTATCGACAATTATATAGTTAACGCTATTATATAGTTAACGCTATTATGTAGTTAATGTTTTTATATTGTTAACGCTATTTGCTACGTAACAGTGGCTGCGTTAACTGCACAAAATTAGATAAACCACATTAACAATAATATGTTTAGGTACATATATTTCCATGTTACTATAGTTAGCGACAATTATATAGTTAGCGTTATTATATATTTAACTTTATTTGCTAGGTAACTGTGCCTGCGAAGTGTACGAAATTAGATAATCTAAGTTAATGATATTTTGCGGTACGTATATTTTCATGTTACTATAGCTAGCGGCAATTATATAAAGCTGTTATATAGATAATGCAATTAAATAGTTGACATAATTTAATAGTTAACGTTATTATATAGTTCACGCAATTAAATATTTCATATAAATATATAGTTAACATTATTATATACTTAACGTTATTATATAATTAACGCAATTATATATAGAGTTACACTATTTGTTAGGTAACAGTGTCTGTTAACTGTACAAAATCAGATGAATTACGTTAATAATGATATTTTGCTGTACGTATATTTCCGTGTTACTATCGTTAGCTGCAATTATATAGTTAACGCTGTTATATACTTCACACAATTACATAGTTAACGTTATAACATATTGAACGTAATTATATAGTAGTTAACGCTATTTGCTAGGTAACAGTGTATGTGTTAACTGTACAAAATCAGATAGACCACGTTAATAATGATATTTTGCAGTACATATATTTCCATGTTATTATAGCTAGCGGCAATTATACAAGTTAACGCTATAATATAGTTAACGCTATAATATAGTTAACGCTATTACATAGTTAACACTATTATATAGTTAATGTTATTATATATATAACGCAATTATATAGTTACAGCTATTTTCCAGGTAAAAGTGTCTATGTTAACTGCATAAAATCAGATAAACTACATTGATAATGATACTTTGTGGTAAATGTATTTCACCGTTATTATAATTATCTAAGGGCGTATCAAAGGGACTCATATATGATGAATTTCGCGCGCGTTGCACAATCGGTATGATTGCGACTGTGAAAAACGAAGTGCGATAACGATTTTGCCTCAAACCAGTCGATTAGAAAATTTAGTGGTGTTATCTGTATTTGCATTTGGGTCTCGTGCAATACCGAGTAATTCGAAGTAGTATGGAATAAGAAAGAATAGGAAATACGAACGGAGATTCATGGTATATATATTACGTTCTTATGTGTATTTCCTGTAACCTTCAGATAATTTTTTTTTTAAATTTGATAGTTTGTGTTTGGAAGGAAATCAAGGACGAAGTTTTTAATTTGAAAGAGAGCTTCTCAGGGAAAGTGGGGCAAAATAAAAAGTGACGAATGAAATTTTACTGCAGCGATTTTATTATACAGAGATCCTAAAATTGTCCATAAACACCCCAAAATCCTTGTAAGATTGGATTCTGAATGTACAGGTTAAGTCTGTTTATAGTAACGTGACCATGCCCGATTTAATAAAAAAGATTTCAGCGCCTCTAGCGGATAATTTAAAAGTTAGGATTCCAAAATTTACAACAAAGCAAGATAGGTGAAAAAAACTTATTACAAAGTTATAGCTCTTGTTTAATTAATAGGAATTGACTTCAAGAATGCCCGAAACGTGTATATGGAAAGCAATAAACATCAGTTGCTTGATGCGCAGCAATTAATAGTAAATTGTTATTGTGTAACGTTCTTTCTCGATTTCAAATGTGTATTATTTTTAACAGAGGACACTTTAAATAGATTGTACACTGGATTCCTGTGCATATAACTGTTGTCTATTGTATTATTGCTTGATGGAACAGTCATTCCTTATATCCATACTGTATTCAACAAATTCCTTTAATAAATTTTTACTGTCGCTTTCCATTTATTAGGCAATGTTCTACGACTTTGTAATTAATATTCTTCTTCCATTCCACATTGTGGTCTGTTATCTTCTTAAATTCTTCTCAAGGGAGACTGCAATTCCTTGCATTCAATCGGGCTTGGACTCTACAGATTGACCTAAAGTGAACACTCACGGGCCTTTCCTTGCAAAATTATTGAGATGCATAAGGACTTTCCAAGGAATCCTGTCTTAGTTTGCCACTTCAAGAAACAGTCACAGACTGAATGAAATTTTAAAATATAAATCTAATCAGTTTTCTTGTAAATTATAAAACAGAAAATAATTCATTATTCATACTTATTCCTTACAAATTTCTCTCATGCTCAAGCATTGGTCCTCATCATTCATTTCATATAAAATTGAACAATAACGCTTAAGTAATAATTCTGTCTGAATCTCTAAATTTTTTTTTATTCCAACATTTTCAGCCAGATTTTGAGAAGTACCAGAAATCAAAACTGTTCAAATTACGATTTATTAAGGAAATTATTAGATGTAATGAAGGCGCCAATTCCTGTTATTATTCGGTTTAATAACAAGTTAACACAGAAAGGTGGTGCAGATGTGTTAAAATCCAAAAGATGAAATTTTTGTTTCTTGAATATGCGTAATTTTGTAAAAGCAGAATAATTTTTTTCTGGTTAGCGTTTAGTAATCGAACAAGTAAGGAAAAGATACGGCTTATATGTGTCACAGAATATATATAATAATCACTCTCTTTTCATAGGAAAAATGTGGATGTTATGATCTGCTTAAAGGATGATTACAACAGGAATTCTCCTTCATTAATAAGTGGTGGAGGTTTAAGATTTGGCTTTAAGACTGATTTAACCTATCTTATTAAAAATTTACTCACTTTCAAAATTTATCCAATTTAAAACAAATTATCGCCAAAAACTAGATTAATATCGATGTTTGACATTTCCAATCTGCAAGCATATTTTGAACGCATAGCTAAAAGCTATATCTCTTTCATGTAACGTTACCATATGCTTACGCGAAAGTTATTTTCAGTAACTAACACACATACTGAAAAGTTTCAAAATACGTATTCCTAATAAATCATAAACGTCCCTACATCTGTTATGTTCAAAAATTATACTTAAATGTTATAAAAATTAAGAACCTTCCCAAAACATAAAATAGTCAAAAACATTCTAACAGCTGAGAAATATCTGAAAACACTGAAATAAACAAATTAATGTCCTTTCTGACCACATTCCCTAAATGCATATATGCATACAACATACAAAAGTAGACTCAAACTTTTAAAATTGAACACCAATAAGAAACGCACACAAGTTCATTTTTAAACGATTAATATTGATTAGAATTAAATTTCACTTTTAGGCAATTTACATATCATTCAATTTATTTCACATCTCATTGAACAAGTAATTGTGGCATCTTAAATAACAGGACCAAAGAATAACAGAGTGCAAACCTTAAAATTCATAAAAATAAAAATCATTAAACATTTATTTAAATATAAAAATTATAACATGAAAATTCCGAAAGATAATTTAGAATAAAAAGGAAAATAATTTAGCCGCAAAGACATTTTGAGCATGAGAATGTTAAATTTAGCATATTAGAATGTTAAGAAAAAGATAAACTAAATAAAATTCACTAAAATAGCTTAAATGACGTGAATTTAAAAAAGCTGAAAATTTATAAGCAAAGTTGTCTTACTCCTACCAAGTCAACTTATAATACAAAACATTTTTATCTAATAATATTTAATAACATCAGGTTGAAATTAATGCAGAATTAAATCGAACATGTACTGCTTGTGAAATAGTTTTTGAAATTTATATAAAGTTCATTCTGGTTGAAACAAGCTGTATTTTAAAGCAAGAGTTCACCATTTCCTGTCCTTGATGCAAATACTAATATAGTACATCTGAGGTTTGACGTATTTCCAAAGAAATATATGACAATTGACTTTTTGGATTAAAAAGTGAGCAGATATGAATATTGTGTTCACCTGGGTAGATGTCATATAAATAATATTGTGAATCAACTCTTATTTATAAGGAATCTAATAACATGACCATCATAAGTATGTATATATTTCAATGTAACATCGACAACTTTAATCTTACACACATACGTGTAAAAGATATGTTATGATGCGGTCAAAAGTTATAATTTAAAATCTGGACAATGAAACATGTTTTGAGCAGACTGAACACAGACTGAACACAGATTGATTTTAATAAATTTTAAATCACGTTTTAAATATACATTAGGAGAAAAGTTAAATAAAAATTTAAAGTTTGTTTGCATTTTGAGAATATTTTAGAAATACGAACTGCAAATTACATGCCAATACACCTTTGTTAAAAGCCACGTTTGATTATTGTTAATTTAAGTCACAGCGCTGGAAATTTCAAATAATTAAATTCCTTTTATTTAAAGGCGTGTTGGGTTCACGAATTATAATATTATTTCACCGATTGAAGCGGTTCGCGACGCCACTGAATAGCTCTGCAGAAGCAAAGATATGTTATATACTCAATATATATACTTCTAAAGGTAATTCTTATACATAATAATGATCAATTGTTCTGGATTAGCATTAGAGGAATTCTCAAATCATATACACTAGACCTTCATGTCACACAACACAAGCATTGACATGAGTTCTCATAATTAAAAAGTGTTATGTGTGGTGTTTTGTTCTATTTGTTTCAATTGGCTACACCCTTGCTCGGTGGTAGCTTTCTGGATTCTGTTTCCGCCGAAGAATATGTGATACATTTTTATGAAATCATTTTTTACGTAAAATATACTTTTAAAATATTATCGGTACTCATCGATATTTTACAAAATATTTCACTTTTAAGGTCTCGCAATACTACACTCTGTGGGGATATAATGTTATCCGTTTTGGGCTTAACTCAAGACTGTTGTCAGACTAAAAACTAAATTAAAATGGAATTTGGACTTGAAATGGCAGAATTATTGTCTATATAAAATAAGAACCTAAAAGTTATTTACATTTCTGCATTGTTACTTAATCATTTTTCAGAGACTTGTTACGTAGTTATTGTTACTTAGTCATGTTTTAAAAGAGCATTATTTATCAAATGCATTATTTATTAAATTTTCCAACCTAGACTGGCGATTATGCACTGTGTTCGGTGAATTTAATTAATTATGTACAATTTATCATATTTACCACTACTAATTGGCGACTATGCATAATCACCGTAAATGTGACTAATTTGCAATACATGAAATAAATTTATCAAACTTAACAAAATGACTAGTGATTATGCATAATAACAGGATTTATCACATTAATCGTAACCCACACAAGCATATATATATATATATATATATATATACACACATATATATATATATATATACACTTCTTAAAGGTCTTTACAGAGTAATTATCAATTGCTTTAAATTAACATTGGTGAAATTCTCAAGCAAGTCTCTACATTGGATATTCATGTCGCCAAATACCAACATTGGAATATATCCCCATTGCCATCAAATACTATCTGAGTTATTTGTGCTACTAGATTTCATTGGGCTGCAGGTTTTCCCGGCGCAGCTATTTGGATTCTATATATTGCTTTAATATAATAATTAAATAAAATCATTTTTTTTTAAATAAATTTTTTAAATATTATCGATACCTATCGACGTTACAAAAAAATAGTTCCTTTTTTGTGTTTCGCAATCTGATACTTTGCAGTTGAGATAGAATAATGTTATCCGTTTTGGGCTTATTTCAGGGCTGTCTAAATGGTTGCCATCGCAAAAATTATAGCTAGTCTTATTGGGCTATAAATAAAAAAAATTGAAATTTAGACTTAAAATGGCAGAATTAATGCCATTATAAAAGGCACACCGGAAAGTTTTTTAAATTTGTGTATTTTTCCTCAGTCATTTTTGCACCTTCTGAAACAGCGATTTAGAATGAAACTAGCTAATTAAAAATCCCCCTTTTTTATTTATTGCTAAATAAATATTTTTTCAATGCCCCAAAAAACTTGGGAGGGGACAACTACACATGGTATGGGCATAGTCACCATATATATAATTTATATATGTCCCATATTGCAGATATTTTCTGAATATAGCTTATTTAGTATAATTGAACATAATTGACATAATTTTCAATTTGTTTAATTTTTTATAGCAGTCAAGGACCTTGTCTGGGCTCCTATACACAAGTAAAATACAAAGCCCCCTTTACACTTATTAAAAAAGATATATACACTGTACTCCAAACATTTCAGCATGGAATATAAGTGGCAATGTAAATCGGATATGATTTATGAAGTTCTGCACAGATTGACTCTAAATTTTGTGTGCAAGAAATTACTCTGAATTATTTAGTTATCAGATAATGAAGT
Organism: Amaurobius ferox; assembly: GCA_951213105.1. Taxonomy (NCBI): domain Eukaryota; kingdom Metazoa; phylum Arthropoda; class Arachnida; order Araneae; family Amaurobiidae; genus Amaurobius; species Amaurobius ferox. The sequence goes on from OX578153.1 coordinate 95,157,866, forward strand.
TAGTCTAGGGGGACAGAGGGATCATTATTTAGTTAAGAGATAATGAGATAAAACGTGTACTAGCATGGTGTGCCATTAACCCTAAATTTCTATAACAGAAGAATGCATAAGACGGATATTTTGAATTCTGCATAGAGAAACTAAATATTGCTTAATAAGGAATATGTTCACCTCGGATACTGATATAAGCTTAGTACTGATGATTTATATTCTCAAGAAAGTAATCTAGGGGAACAGAGGGCAATGGCTGCCGTCCTTGTATAAGGGCAAATTGCAATTCCTGAAGGGGGTAGGTGGAAAAACAGCTCTTTCGAGGGCATCCTAAATATTTTCGATAAAATTAAGATATGTGGAATATACTGGCCCCTCCAGTCGTTCAGTCTCTATGGTCTGGAGGTAGGCAGCCCTCCACTAAGTTCACTCTCTATTTGAATAAACGTGCTGCCTAATAAACAAAATTTCAGATCGACTGCAGCTGCATATCGTCTGAGATAGGCATCAAGGAATTCGACGATATACCTTTGCGCTACAGTGCAGTCAGACTGCCTCGTGAGAAACCCGAATATCGATGAGGTCTCCCTAGAAAAATATAGTCAATACCATAACAGTTTCACGACCAAAAGCATGGCGTTCAATGATGTTACTGAATTGGTCACGTGTTCTTTCCCCTCCCTAGACAACTTATGTCTACTGTTGGATAGCAGAGCAAATATAGATTCGTATGTGAAGAGAAGATTTTCCCATTGTGTTTGGATTCAAATCACATTCTCACTTCACCACTGTAAACGTCCTTTTTTGAACCTAGAATTTAACGGGACACATACGCTTGGCATCAGTGCGAAAATACCTTTATTACGCAGTCTCCATTTCACAACACTGGTCAATAGCGGCCATCTTAGCAGCAACTGCTTATAGACTTGGTGTTGTTATTTTATGATTACATCTCGGCAGTACAGTGATGTACCGGTTGTTGGAAGGTGTTGTTATTCTTGGACATCCCGAAACAGGATTTTTAGTGACGATTCTATTCGCTTTGAATTACGTTCATAAATGAGAGCGTACGGAATGGTGCGCACAAAATAATTTTTTCCGCCTTCATGATGGAATGTCCGGATTCAAGTTTCCTACAATAAGTCACGGTTTTTTGCAAAAATGTTCTTATTGAAATGAAAGCATTAGACGCGAGCGTATCGTTTTTGCCGAAAGGGTCATTTGTGTATTTGGCTCAAAACCAATCGCCTTTTACCTGGTGGTTCGATATTTTCGTATTTTACTCGAGAACCACAGCAAGTTTTACGCAATAAAATCCTTGCTATATGAAAATTTATATTTCGTGCTTCTGGAGAGCAGTGTAAATGCAAATTATTGATGCATTCATCAATATTATTTCAGGAAGCGACAAGAAACTCTATATAGGTTTCCCCTATTGCGTTTTCTTTTAGAGCCATACATTTGATTACAGAAAAAATATTTTTTATTTCCTTTACAATAGCAGTTTTTATGCATACAACAAACAATTACAAATTTTTATTCCTTTCGTTAAAATGTATACCAGAACACATTTTAATAACACTGTTAAAACATCTAAAATAAACCAATGATTTCAGCTATATAAACTGCATTAAATGTAATTGCAAGTTTGAAGAGAATAAGCGAATAGGCATAAAACACATAAAGAAAATATTAAATAAAACAGTTCTATTCTGCAGTCCAAAAATCTTTTTGAATCAGGCATTCGAAAGATTGAGATCATATTGTCAGTTATACGACAGAATATATGTTTCAGTGTTTCATTTTATCAGTAGAGATCCTCTGCAGTGCAGTAGTAAAATCGTTGGCTGCATTGGAAGGATTTGATATGCATCTGTGTCTGTGTTAACTGTGAAGAACTACGTTAATAATTATATTTTGAGGTACACATATTTCCCTGTTACTATAGTTAGCGACAATTATATAGTTAACGCTATTATATAGTTAACGCTATTATGTAGTTAATGTTTTTATATTGTTAACGCTATTTGCTACGTAACAGTGGTTGTGTTAACTGTACAAAATTAAATAAACCACGTTAACAATCATCTTTTTAGGTACATATATTTCCATGTTACTATAGTTAGCGACAATTATATAGTTAACGATATTATATATTTAACTTTATTTGCTAGGTAACTGTGTCTGCGAAGTGTACGAAATTAGATAATCCAAGTTAATGATATTTTGCGGTACGTATATTTCTATGTTACTATAGCTAGCGGCAATTATATAGTTAAAGCTATTATATAGTTAATGCAATTAAATAGTTGACATAATTATATAGTTAACGTTATTATGTAGTTAACGCAATTAAATAGTTGATATAAATATATAGTTAACATTATTATATACTTAACGTTATTGTATAATTAACGCAATTATATAGTTACACTATTTGTTAGGTAACAGTGTCTGTTAACTGTACAAAATCAGATGAATCACGTTAATAATGATATTTTGCTGTACGTATATTTCCGTGTTACTATTGTTAGCTGCAAATATATAGTTAACGTTGTTATATACTTAACACAATTATATAGTTAACGTTATTATATATTTAACGTAATTATATAGTAGTTAACGCTATTTGCTAGGTAACAGTGTATGTGTTAACTGTACAAAATCAGATAAACCACGTTAATAATGATATTTTGCAGTACATATATTTCCATGTTATTATAGCTAGTGGCAATTATACAAGTTAACGTTATTATATAGCTAGCGGCTATTATACAAGTTAGCGCTATTATATAGTCAACCCTACTTAATAGTTAACGTTATTATATATAACGCAATTATATAGTTAAAGCTATTTTCCAGGTAACAGTGTCTATGTTAACTGCATAAAATCAGATAAACTACATTGATAATGATACTTTGTGGTAAATGCATTTCAGCGTTATTATAATTATCTAAGGGCGTATCAAAGAGACTCATATAGGGTGAATTTTGTGCGCGTTGCACAATTGGTATTAATGCGACTGTGAAAAACGGAGTGCGATAACGATTTTGATTCAAACCAGTCGATTAGAAAATTGAGTGGTGTTATCTGTATTTGCATTTGGGTCTCGTGCAATACCGAGTAATTCGATGTAGTATGGAATAAGAAAGAATAAGAAAAACGATCGGAGATTCTTGGTACAAATATTACGTTCTTATACGTATTTCCTGCAACCTTCAGATATTTTTTTTTTTTTAATTTGATAGTTTGTGTTTGAAAGGAAACCACGGACGAAGTTTTTAATTTGAAAGAGAGCTTCTCAGGGAAAGTGGTGCAAAATAAAAAATGACGAATGGAAATTTATTTCGTCGAGTAAACTTTGCATTAGGCGATAAAGGTTTGCAAATAATAATAATAATAATAGTAATAATAACAATAGTTATAATTAAGGGTGAAACAGCTCAGTGTGTAAGCTACAGGTATTGCACTCGACGATCCGAGTTCGATTCCCGGCTCTGGCCAAACTGTTCACTTGTTCACGCCGAGTATGAGCAAATTAAATATATGGTCCATCAGACCTTCCGAGAGGTTGGCGGTAGAGGAAGGAAGCTAAGGTCCCTGTTTATGCCGTCCCCACTGGGTTCCGGTCTAAATTGGGTGGCACAATCCGGACCGTCCAAGCTGATACCGTACACTTTCTGGTTGGTCGAACAGTCTAGGTCGAATATACAAGTAAACAACACATTTCCGATTAACACAGTTCTCTGTTCACAGTCAGACAACGTATTCTGGAGAGGATAGTTTGCGTCTGCTTATTCTGCCTATTTTAAGTTGCTGCAGCTTTATTTTGCGCAGCTTCCTGGATGCCGTCTAGCTCAGGGTAGGAAAACCGATTGGGTAATTAAATAATATAATTTCTTACATTGAATATACTTTTGAAATACTAACGGAGGGTACACCAAAAGGTTTCAAATTTAATTTTTCATAATCTCATACTTTGGGGAGATGGAACTGTGGACTTGTCAACTGGAACTGTGTCAAATGGCAACAGAACTGTTGTCAAATGGCAACAGAACTGTTGTCAACTGGAACTGTGTCAAATGGCAAAGAACTGTGTCGAATGGCAACAGTTGAATATTCTGCCCGTGTCCTGTAGGTCTGTAAATAAAGTACAGTAAAATTTAGACTTGTAATTGAAGAATTATTGCCAATATATGATATTAATAATGGTATATAAAACAATAGTTATAGTAGTAGTAATGATAGTAACAGTAATAATAGTAATAGCTATAGTAATAATATTAATAATAATAGTAACTATAATAGTAATAATACTAATACTAATAGTGATAGTAATTTTTTTTCCCCAATGGCCAGGGACTGACTTCTTCATCTTCGCCTATACATCGGCCAGAACCGTGAACCTCTTAGCCATCATATGACGTTGCCCCAGCGCACCAGTGGGGATGGGAACACATTGCGCCCAACAACACAAACATCCATGCCTGAAGTGGGACTCGAACCCACAAGTCGAACAATTACGAGGAAACGCTTGCCTTTGACCGTTCGACCACCACGTCGGCATAGTGATAGTAATAATAATAATAATAATAATAATAGTAACTATAATAGTAATAATACTAATACTAATTGTAATAATAATAATAATAATAACAATAAATCTAAAGTGATTACTGTATTAGATTATGTAGACTTGATTATATTTATATACAATACAAAATTCAAACATACTTACATCAAGATAATTTGGATACGGATGACTAAAACTTCCCTGAATCGGTAACTTGGTTTTTCTGACCTTAAACGCTCGACAACTCTGACAGTATCATAGCGTTATGGTGAAATTTTTATTATGCAGTAATAAATGCCATTCGCCTTTCAAATCATTTTTTAAAGAATTGGAAATAAATTCCAATAAAGGGATCCATCAAATACTATTGTTCCCACAACGCATTTTAATGTGTTTCTCATCGGATATGAAAAGGGAAAATGTCACGTGCTGTTGGGTGTCTTTTCGGTTGAAGAGAGTCACCCGAAAAGCATCGATGAATTTGTCCTTGACTCCTTTGCCAGTATGCATGAATAACACTTTCTGAGTTAAATGAATTGCTAACCTATTGAATCTGCGCGTGTAAATACGTATATGCTTAACACATTTTTGCGGAATGCAATGTGCCACCTCGAAAGTACGAAGTTTCCTATTTAAGCATTTAGGGAAAAAAATCAAATTAATGTACTTCAAGTTTCAATACGTCAGGAATGATACTTTTTTACTTTCCTTATATACATACTGTATAAGGAAAGTATTGTGATGGGGTCGAAAAATCGAATTCGAGTTTTCGACGGGAGAGCGCGTTTCAAGCATGCCTGATCACGAATCAAACATTTTTGGAGTGATGTCTGTGTGTGAAAGTATGTGTGTGTGTGTGTGTCAGTGAGTCTGTGGAGACGATAACTGTCGAACGAATGGACCGATTCGAACGAAATTTGGTACAAAAATCACAATCCGTAAACACTGGAAGTCTATTGTTTTTATACGCAATCGAATGTTCAGAACCCCCCTAAATTTTCGAGTGAAATTTTGAAAAAATCGTTGAAAAATCCAAACCGCTAATAAATTTACGCAAATGGACATTTCTTATATAATTTTTCATTAGAAAACGATTGACATAAATTTTAGAACGCTAATATGAACCGTTCTCGAGATATTGCACATTTTTCAAAAAGTTATATAAAATAAAAAAAAAAATTCCTATTGCGAAACATGTTCACTTTTCATATGTAATATCATGCGATAAATTGGGTGGCATCATTCTCGTGGATCTAGCTCATTCCATTCATGAGAGAAGATACTTTGAGTAATACTTTTGTATTTGAACGCCAATAGTCATTTATCTGCTATAAGAATAACTTTTGGCGACTTCTTGAAATGTTGCCAAATTAACGAAAATCTCGCTAAATGGATGAAAATGATTCTAAATCAATAAATACGACGACTAATTGTTGAAAATTCAATATCTTGGAAAGAATATAAATATCTACTATAAGAAAAACCTATTTTTCTTACTGTAAAAGTAGTAAATTCATTGCATTATATAAGGGAAGTCATGTGTTGCCCACATCAGATTTCTTTTTTTTTTGACAAATTGGCAAACATTGAATTCGTGCGAAAACAATGATAGAAATGCATCTTGTTATTACTCGATCTGGATTAAAACAGTTCCTAAAAAAATCTGATGTGCGCAGCACATGGATTTTGCTACACAATGAAGCAAAGACATTACTTTTTTCTCAGCGAAAATATGATGTGCAAAATCTATAGCAGGATGCTTTTGGCATTGAATTAACACCACTTAAATTAAAATTGATCGCTTTTTGCAAATCATTAGTCCACGAAGAGTGGTTTATTTATATTCACGTGCGAAATCCTCATCAAAATGCAATGGACACTTAATTATTACAGCGTTAAATAAATGACTATAAGTGAGTTATTTGGCATCAAAATATTACAAAAGTATCTTCTGTAGTGAATGAAATGAACTAGAACCACGAGATTGATGTCAAAAGATTTATCACGTAATATTTTCCATGAAAAGTGAACATATTTAATGATACTAATTTTTTTAAATTTTATGCATTTTTTTAACTGTCTTTCAAAAGTGTGTAATGACTCGATAATTGTTTAAGCCAGCGTTCTAAAGTGTATGCTGTTCGTTTTAAAACGAAAATATATATGAAATGATTAAAATGATTATTTATTTATCAGTATTGATAAATCGGATTTTTAATGATATTTAACGAAAAAAAACATATTTGTAAATCGTGCAATACCTTGAGAACGATTTATGCTAGCGTTCTAAAGTTTGTGGCATTTGTTTATAATGAAAAATTAATTCTCAAATGCTTATTTATTTACCATTATTAAAGGTTCTGATTTTTTTATTTAATTAATTTTTGGCTTTATTAATTTTTAGTTAATATGATTTTTTTTAAAATCTCATTCGAAAATTGGGGAGTTCGAAACCTACGATTGCGTTTAAAATAAGGTTTCAGTATTTACTGATTGTAATAATCGTGCCAAATTGATTTCCAAATGCTTCATACGCTGGTGAGTTTTCGCGTCCACCCACCCACATACACATACACATAAAAAATGTTCGATTTGCGTTCAGGGATGCTTAAAGCTTGTTTTACCGTTAGAATCTCGAATTTG
>OX578153.1:95170073-95322461 GCA_951213105.1 Amaurobius ferox
TGAGATACGTTTGTTCCACATCTTTCTCGTTGATCTAGTTCGTTCCATACACGAGAGAAGATGCTTTGTGTAATAGTTTTGTACTTTGACTCTTAAGAGTTCTCCAACAGTCGTGTATATATAAAACATGCTCTGATGTCCGTTTGTTTGTGATATTTGGCGATGAATTTGGTGAATTTGGCGATTTAGGAAAATACTGTAAATTTGGCGATAGTTTGTCTCAGATTGACGAAAATATCCTTAAATTTGCAAAAATGACACCAAACTGATGAATTAATTATTAAACTGTTTTAAAATGTGGACTGTTTTGCTTATTGTGGATGCTATCAATATTGATAATTGTTAATTTAGGACTGCATGAAGTATAAGTTGATTCAGTACTTCGAAATAGTTTAACATGTTGTCATTTAGAATAGTGCAAAATTTACAATACAACATAAAAACACTGTGCCGTTGATTTTATATTCCATTTATTCACTGTGACAGAAGTAAATTCATTGCATTATATAGTGAAAGTCATGTGCTGTCCACCTCAGATTTTTTTTTCTTATTTTTAAACATTTCAACTAATTCTCTGTATATATTATGAAAGTGAGCTAAATTGCATTATATAGTGATTGATTGCATTATATAGTGAAAGCCATGTGCTGTCCACCTCAGATTTTTTTTCTTACTTTTAAACATTTCAACTAATTCTCTCTATATATTATGAAAGTGAGCTATTTTTAAAAGTAATTTTGGCAAAACAATTTAGCGCAATCATTAAAATTTCTAAATATTTATTCGATCTCTGAGCCAAACTATATACTTTTAACCAAATCTGCATTCACATCTAAACAATATACACAGTTTTTCACCCAAATTCGGTTGAAATAACTGCAGTGATTTTTAACACTTCCCAACATAGTCGAAAAGTGTTTATGGCTTTGTTCATCCTGTCTGTCTGTCCGTTCGCCCTATAACTGCCGTAAAAATGACTTTACCAAAATGAAATTTGAGTATGTTGTTGAGACGATCTGTGGGACATATGAGAACGTGCATGAATATTGAATAATATCACCCAATTAAATTTGAAAAAGTAAAATACATTGAACCCTATGAGACCTAATTTTTTTAATATTTTTTAACCAAAGTCCCAATTCACAAATTGCTTCGAAAATTTTAGGAAATCTTCAAACTATCCCATAAAACATAAAAAAAAAATTCAGCGAAATATGTTCGGCAATTTTTTAAATAAAAATTAAAATAATAATTACACCCATATTATAAAGATATCCCGTGCCCAACTTCAAAATTAAATATGGCATCTATCTCTTTTTTTCCTAGAGTAAAAATCATGATTTTTAAAGTTCTTTGAAATTTATATTTAGTTGCATCCGTCCTGAAACCGCTTTATTTTTGCGTATTTCCTGTGCCAACTCAATTACAATATTTTTGAATTTAAATGATCATCAAACTTGATTATTTTTGCAATGAAGGCTAATTTTAATAGATGCAGAATGTAAACAAGTGATTTTGAGATGATTTGTATAGGAATTGCCGAATTATTTTCCTGCAAAATTATTTAACTCTGGAGTCTGCAAAAACATGTATGAATGAAATATTTACTGCTTTTACACAGAGAGCCAAACGATTTATATTTCGATGACGTCATTTGAATAAAGTTCAATTTTTTCGATAAAGTTTTCAAATAAAATAAATTATTGTGGTATTGTGATAATTTAAAATATCTCACCGCTGAATGTATCGCAGTTTAGAGATATTTAAATAAAATTGCATTTCAGTTAGAAAGTGTTTCGTAATCAATGCTTTATTCATGATTGATCTTTCTTCTTGAATTTACAAAGTGTCACTCATGCATTTTGACAAAATTCAGATTAATAGCTAAATTATATTTATTTGTTGAATTTTTTTTTTTTTTGCGTCCATATCTACATAATATGTGAAACTTGCCAAACTTGCTTTATCAAACTTTGTACCAGGTAATACGATTGTATCTTCTTTTGCATATTAAGTTCCAAGTTCATAACTTCTTCATAGAATAAGGGGAAAAAACTATGTAATTCTTTTCAAGAACATCTATAAACAATAGCTTTTATGTATACAAAGAAACTTCTATCTAACACGGAAACCCTTTATTTGAAGATGGAATCTAAGATATCTTAAATTAAAAGGCACAAAATTGATATATCGTGACTTTCTAGAAATCCCTTTGCCAACAGAAACTTAAATACGGCACAAAATAATACAACAAATTATTTTCCTTGACCCAGTAAAGTCATGGATACATGCATCTCAGCTAATTATTTATGGTTTAGTGGCAGTTAGAATTAACTAATTAGAAATGCAAAAGCCGTCGCTTGCTGCTTAATTTGCATTCTTGGAGATGTTGTGGCTATGAGATGCATAAGGAAATGGCTGTGATGAAGATCAAAGCGGTCAAAAAGCATATCATTTAAGGATGCGAATCTCTAAGCCATTGAGGTAAAGAGATGGAATTAGAAGTCCATGTAGGGAAAACGCAAAAATCGTCTGAGACAATAATTCAAATGGCGCTGATGTAAGATAAGACCTACTACATTGTACACCATGTATATTTTTATGGCGAAAGGCTCGTATCGAATTAAATAATATTTATGCAAACTTTTATTCTTGTTGAAAAGATATCAGTGTAATGCAAATAACATCTCAAACGAAATAGAGTATTAAGAAAAACTAGAGCAACGTTAAATCATAAATAACACAATAATGCAGCATACAGTTCTGTAACTCTTTTCACATTCTTCGTTCTATTCCTTTGGGGCTCTTATGTGTCGTTTTAAGTTATTTTTCGTCTTGTTGGGCCACATTTATTCTTGTTCTGACTTGGCTCGTCCTCGTCTTGTTGAGATATTTCTGTTGTGTTTTGGCGCACGCCAATCTTGTGTTGTTGTTGTTGTTGAGACCCATACCGTCCGACCTACCAACGCCAATCTTGTGTGTTACTTCTCAATTCGAATTAGCTAGACTGTTTGCTCCTTGCACTGCTTTCTGAATTGCTCTCTCTCTCAATTCAGGTCTTGGGTATATAATTCCTTCTGCTTCTTCCTTTAGAATGCATTCCCTTTTTAGACGAGTTTTTTTACTTCGTTGGTTCTCTTGCACTGACGAAGAGGATTCAGCGTATGCTCGAAACAACTATATGCTGTATTGTTGTGTTATTTGTGCTTATTTACGTTGCTCTAGTTATCTTTATCCTTCGCAATTCTTTAGTTTCCCTTCTTTGTCCCTCTAGTCTCTCTGTCTCGTAACCCAAAATATGTAGTTTACAAAAATATGAAATTTAGTATATTTGTAGAGAAATGGTAGGAAAATACACTGACATAAATCGATTTTTGATTTAAAACAGCTCGCAAAGCGAACTTAGCTAGCACCAGCGAGTAGGAAGTGAAGCCTCTCGACTCGCGAAGAGAGTTACGGGGGCTGGCGAAGCCTAGATAGCAGGGGTCGAAACCCCCTTAGCATACAGTAAAATAATTTCAACGTGACGAAAATAACATCAATACAATATATTAAAAATTCTAACGTGGGTAGCACTGGATTTTTCCAACACAATGCGATGATTTTACTTCTTGCAGAACGATGGCGTACAAGATACACAGTACGATGTTTTTGGCATCGAATTAACTTGGTCGCTTTTGGTAACTTATTAGTTGAAACAGATTCAACTCGAGCCTCCACCGCGACTGAGAGGTTTACGCCGAAGGAGAAAAGGAGGTCGAAGGAGCTATCCTCCACCAAGCCAGATTGCGGGCGAGAGATCGGCGAAACCATTCACTGGACGGGAATCGAAAGACGATCCCGTCAAGTACCGACTCCAGTCGCCCACGGGTTTGTAAAACTGGTTATAAAGGACAGTCCCTCTCTACGACCTGAAGGAGACCGCTTTGTGAACCCGAGTGAAAACACTTGGAGAACCCTCCACGGAATAGTGCGTCCCCTTAGAGGAGATGGGTCATAGGCTCAGAGCCAACGCCCAATACACCGAGGCGCCTTCTCCCATAGGGGTAATTAATCGACAAAAATATGTTTTCGTACTTACGTGCAAAATAACCATCAACATGCAACTGACATTTAATTAATATCCTGTAAATTGGATGACTGTTGGCGAATTCTGTGACGCCAAAATACAAAACGATTATAAATGGCATCTGCTTTCGTGAATGGATCGAAGTAGATCCACGAGAATGATGTAATCAGATTTGTTGCATTACATTGCATATGGAAAGTGAATTTATTTAATGATATATATTTCTTTTTTAATTTCATGTAATTTTTTTAATGAATTTATTTGAAAAACATGCAAAATCCCAAAAACTGTTTAAGCAAACGTTCTAAAGTATGTGCTATTCGCTTAATAATAACAAGAAAGATCAATCATGCTTAAAACATTGATTATGAAACACTGCCCAACTTCAATGCAATTTTATTTAAACATCTTTAAAATGCAATACATTCCTCGGTAATATTTTAAAACTTATCACAATACTACATTAATTTATTATATTTGAAACCTTAAATCTTCATCGAAAAAATGAACTTCATTCAAATGACGGCATTGAAATATAAATTGCCTGGTTTAAACATCTCTAAAATGCGATACATTCCTCGGTAATATTTTTTAAATTATAATAATACTACAATAATTTATTATATTTGAAAACTTCATCGAAAAAACTGACATTCTTTCAAATGACGTCATAGAAAAAATAACGCGTCTGGCTCTCTCTATAAAAGCAGCATTTCATTCATAACATTGTCCCATTCATTTCATTCATCATAGTATTAAAATAATTTATTTTATCTAAAAACTTAAGACCATGGAGCTACAAGTAATTAAACTCTATGCTTAAAACTTCATCGAAAAAAATCGTCCTTCTCTCTGTAAAATCAAGAGAATATTTCATTCATATCAGCTATGCAGACTCCATAAGCTAAATAATTTTGCGTTAAAGAAATACAGCAATTCTTTTACAACTCATCCTACATATTTTGCTGTTTACATTTTACATAAGTGAAAAATAGGCTTCATTGTAGAAATAATCAAATTTGGATGATCATTTAAACTCAAATATATTGTAATTGCGTTGTTTCAGTAGGTAGATGTACAGAATTTAAGCAAAAATAAAGCGGTTTTAGAATGAATACAACACTCAACATGAATTAAAAAGAACTTTAAAAATCACGATTTTGAGACAAGATGGATGCCATATTTCATTTTGAAGTAGGTCACGTGATCTTTTCATATCATGGTCACGTGATCGCTTCATATAATAGGCGTAATTATTATTTTAATTTTTATTTCAAAAACTACTGAATATATTTTGCTGAAATTTTTTTATATATTTTATGGAATAATTTGAATATTACCTAAAATTTTCGAAGCAATTTGTGAATTTTAAATCCGCTTAAAAAATGTTTGAAAAATTAGGTCCTATAAGGTTCAATGTATTTCATTTTTTCAACCCGGGTTCAATCCGAAACTAATTGGGTGATATTATTCATTTATATTCCCATAGGTCCTACAGACCGTTTGAACAACATACTAAAATTTCATTTTGATTCATATCATTTTTACGGCAGTTATCGTGCTAACGGACAGACAGATAGACAGAATGAACAAAGTCACAAACACTTTTCAACTTTGTTGTAAAGTGTTAAAAATTACATATAAAATGGTTACATATTTATAATTATTAAAAATAATTATATATATATATATATATATATATATATATATATATATATATATATATATATATGCAACACCATGAAAGAGCAAATAGAGTGCGTGATAAAGGACAGGCATACAGAGATGGCATGTATAAATAAGTTATGTTAATTCCAGATGGATAATGCAATACAGTAATGGTGTAGTCGGGGTGATCAGTAAAGAGTAGGACCACCTCTTGCGGCGATGCAAACAGCAACCCTTCGCGGAACAGATGCAATGAGCGTGGTCATAGTTTCCTGAGGGATGGATGACCATATGCCGTCATCTTCCACAGGTAGTTCCTTGTTTCAGGCGGGTGCAGGGCTTTCAAACGACGGCTAATGATGTACCATACTTGCTCGATGCGTGAGAGATCTGAAGACAGCGGAGGCCAAGAAAGCACCTGGATATCTTGCAAGGCTTGTCTGATGATGGTTGCCGTATGAGGTCACGCGTTATCTTGCTGAAAAACCGCATTTTGCAATAGTTGAAGGTAGGGCAGTGCAACCGGCCGTAGCACCTCATACATATATCATCGTGCCGTCATTGTGCCTTTGATACGAGCCAGAGGTTACCGGCAATCGAAGCCGATGGCACCCCAAAACATGATGCCGTTTTATCAAGTTGTTAATAGTCGCAGCAGGCTGTTAACAGTCGCAGCAGGACTGAATCTGTTTCCACGTCGCCTTCAGGCGACTGTCATTTGACAAACAGAATCGAGACTACCCTGCTCCATTCAGTCGTCCAAGAGGTCCGGGCCCTACACCATTGCAATCTCTCACGTCGGTGTCTTGTCTTCAATGGCAGTCTTCGTAAAGGGAGGTTTCAGTGCAATCCGTTTTCAATCAATTGTCGAGAAACTGTTCTCGTTGATATCGGGACATCCAATGTAACCTGCAAATTCTGCAGAATGTCGACAGCCGACGCTTAATGTCGTCGATTGCGTCGATCAACGTGTGCTGACATGCGTTTAGATGGACCTGTACCACTGCGACGATTCACATGCCCTCCTTTAATTCATCTTCTCCAAATCCTTTTGCACAGTAGACGCATCTACGCCTGTTTCAGCAGCGATACAGCGGTACGACCAACCAGCCGTACGCAGGCCTAACATGATTCTCCTCGCACCGTCGTCCAAATGCTGAAACGGATTTCAGTGTCATCGGCGAGACATCTCTTCAACAATACGTGTTTTCTGAAACAAAAAAACAGCTCGGTAAACGGATTTCCGTAGGCGATAGACAATAAGAACTGTTGGCTCATTTGACGTTTCCATCCTTTTTAGCCAGCGCTCTAATCATGTGATCTTCTTGCATTTCGAATAATTTGCGTACATCGGCCAGATACAATTGTCTGGCAATTTGCTTCATTTTATGCCCAAAGCTTCATGGTGTGCATTTTCTATGTCGGGTAATATATATATATATATATATATATATATATATTCGGGTACATAGATACATACACACACACACACACACACACACACACACACACACACACATATATATATATATATATATATATATATATATATATATATATATATGCTATAATACACACATAGGCATCAACTGATAAACTTTTGATTGCATTCAGAGATGTTTAAAATGTATTTTTTCGTCGAAAATTCGAATTCAAATTTTCAACCTCGTCACAATACATTATACCCTGCACGTTGGGAAAGTAATAAACGTGTTTATACTTAAAACTATTTCAAATGTTGATTAGTTGCATTAGTACTATGCACTTATATTTTGTTTCGTTATTACCCGGTGCTCATAAAAAAAAAGAAATTTGAAAACACAAATGCTGTACTAATCTAACCTCAAAAATATCCCAACCGTTTGTTATTACATCGAAATCTCATCCTCGCATCTGACATACACTGGTTACTTTGAAAAGCCTTTTTCCCAAACGTAATATACGATACTTACGAGGATAACGAACTTAATTTCACGGTTTAACAGTTTCTTGCATGCAGACGGATAACAAAGATGCGTAACAAGCAATAGAAGAGTAGCAAGACGAGATGAGCGTAACTTCGTAAATGAGCATGGTCGGAACGATCTCTGATGATCGGATAAATCGTTTATCAGAGCTAGACCGGAGTTTTTTTTATTAAGAATAATTTTCGATTTATTAACGCTTATATAATTAGATTATTTTTCTTATCCTGTTTTGTCCTATTTTGTTGTATATTTATCTCGAGTATAACCTTATTTATCTCCAATAATTTTTTTCAGTGTAAAATCATTTTCTTCATGATTTACGTGTATGATTGCAAAAATGGTTTCAATTATATCACCGACGCATAATGTTTACAGCCAAAAATGCTTAGTTTTATTTCAGAGAATGTTAACTTGACAATACGATGAAAGCTGTGACCATGAAATTGTAAAGAAGAAAACAAAAATCCCATGTAAGATAGTTTGGAAAATACCATCATGCTTCAAGAATTATATTTAGGTGTTGATAGTGTTTGCAAAGTCTAACCTGTTCATATTTGACATAACAGGAATGCAGAGTATATAGTATAAGAATTTTTGATAATATTTAGATTTTTCCTAATTATGAGTAGAAATAATTAGTATTTTGCCCTAGATGTAGAAAAGGGTACAGAATATATGCAGATAATAAATTTAAATATTAATTAATACATTATGCTGTGCATGTACGGAAAAATAATACATTGTACTATGTAGAGAAAGTAAACATTATACAATGTTTGTAGGAAAAGTAATACATTATACTACGTATGTAGAGAAAGCAATATATCATACTATGTAGACAAAGTAATATATTATACTATTTATGAAGGCAAAGCATTACATTATACTATGTAGGAAAAGTAACACATTATACTATGTGGGAAAGCAATACATTGTACTATGTATGTAAGAGAATAATTACATTAAACTATACAGGGTGTCCCAAAAACATTGACCTCGGCTTTTATTCCTCAAATATTGATTTTAGACATATATAATAAATTGCAAATTTGCGTAAAAAAGGTACAGAATTTTATGAAATAGATTAAAATGTTTAAGGGAATTAAATTTTAAGAAATGCAAAATATAAATTTTTATACGGTCCCCCGTACAAAAACATTTCCAATGAGTAAAATGTGCCCCATACACTAATAAGGTGATGTACAAAATTTCCGCATTTCATCATAAAAAGTTCCAGAGATATGAAGAGGCAAAAAATGCTGACTTAAATCACTTTTCGATGCATCGACATGGGTTCTCAAAGGGGAAAAATCATGTCGGCAGATCGGGATTTAGGGTCCATACTCAGATTTCGAAAGAAAACAATGATTACATAAATAAATACTAATTTTGCTATTTATTGGTACAAAAGTATCTACACTGTGTAGAAATAATAACTTTACGCAAAAATTACAAAGCTTGTTCACAATGTTGTCCATCCATGGCAAATATCCATTAAAAATAAGATGCGGATATTATTTGCCTATGATTGCGTTGCGTCATTTGCACTCTTGCTGTAAACATTTACATTTTAATTTGTGATTAATCCCTCACCAACTTTGTTTAAACATGAATCGTGCTTTTCTGTCGAAATATCGACATTAAAGTTTCAACCCGTGTTACAATAATATCCCTATACATTAGACTATGTAGAAGAAGTCAAAAAATTCATTCTTAAATAATATACAGATGTCAGTAATGTTCACGGTGCACGATTTTACATTGTCGTGCGTTTAAGAAATGCTAAGTTATAATTTTAAACAAACTATTCGATTCATGCATTTCATGCACGACAAAATACATTAAACGTTATATGCAAATGGAGTAAGTGCTTTAAGCATCAATGCGCAAATATTTTTGAATTCGCAGTACTCTTTTCCGACAAACAAACTTAGCGCGAAGCCCAAATGTTTTAAATTACTGTCTACAGGGACGGTCATAGAAGACATAATTTGTAAATCACAAGTGTGAAGCGACCTACATTAGTCACCAATGCTCAAGTTTAACTATTTTTCTCCATTCGTCTTTATGGATTAGTTAGTATTCCATTTATGCCATTATACTAGCATAAATACATTTTATATAACGCCATTTGGAAGATTTGATGAATGACAACTGTATATATTGTTTTACATCTTATTGATTAGCACTATTTAGCATATTGTAAATAGCAAATATATCGATCCGAAGCCAAATTTCCATATTCTTACAAATTATATAGGAGTTAGATAGAACTATGTACAAAATTTATGAAATATTATATACTCAATATAAAATATCAGTGATAGTTTCAGTTCGATGCAGCTGGAATGGTTTTGCATGGATAATGACTTGTAAAATTAAAATCACCTTTTGAAAATTTTTCAAAATATTCAAATATCGATATTAGAACTACATTTTCAAAATAGTTTAAAATATTAAAATATCGAAATTAGAACTAGCTTTTCATATTTGTACAAAATATTAAAATATTGGATACACATTTTCAAAATAGCTCAAAAGAATAAAATATCGGAATTAGAACCATCTTTTCCAAATAGCTCAAAATATTAAAATACAAAAATAATTACCTTTATTAAAATAACTTTTCAAAATGGTTTAGAATATTAAAATATCGAAATTAGAACGACCTTTTCAAAATAATCCAAAATATTAAAGTATCGAAATTACAACTGTCTTCTGAAAATAGTTCAAATTATTAAAATATTAAAATTAGAACCACCTTTTGAAAACAGTTCAAAATACTGGAATATCGAAAATAGAACCATATTTTCAAAATAGCTCAAAATATTAAAATATCAAAATTTGAGCCACGTTTCCAAGATAGTTCAAAATATTCAAATATCGAAATTCGAACCATCTTTTCAAAATAGTTGAAAATATTCGAATATCGAAATTAAAAACACTTTTTCAAAATAATATCTATCTTTTGCAGTTTAGAAGATATGTTGAGTGAAAATAAGCAAAGTGAAACAAATCATCGTAGGACATAATGTTTAGTTTTTGAAAAAAAAAATTCAAAATATTAAAATATTGAAATTATCTTTATATATTCAAAATAGTATCCTATTTCCTAAATAGTATCCTAAGTAAATCTGGCTTAGATGAATATGTATAATATTTATTAGGTTCGGAAATATGAGTGTTTACAAATTTTCATAACACTCTGATTGAGCTGGATACTCTGATATTGTTCATGTTAAATGGAAAGCAGCAGAATCTCTACAGAAAAGCACGTTACATTAGATTCCCTTGACCATCCATGGAGTTACTATAGAGTTCATTCATAGGCTTTTGTAGCGTGGTTGCAAAGGATAGCCCTAATGCAATCTACTATTGGGGGAAAATGATATTTCCTTCCTGAGAAAGCGAAATAATTAGAAAAAGATAAAGGAAGTCCAAGAACAAATGTACTTTCCTAAATAAGCAGTTTTCCTGAAGAAGTTCAACAGTTGTACTTAACGCTCTTAAATACACAGGGTGGCACAACATATCTGTATTTCCAGTCAAGCAATGGCTGTAAATGGCGAAAATATTGTTACTGCCTCAACAATCCTCGGAATCTTGAGGAAATTCAAACATTCTAGACTTCTTTTCTCAATAATTGGTATAATTGGTATCATTTTTTTTGCAGGGTATGCACCCATTTTACAACTAAATTGTTTATCAAATATCAGCCACGTAACACGACCGCGACATTGAAATAGCACAGGCAGACGCCAAATGGAGTAAAAGCGGCAGAGTAATGCTCCATTCTGTATATTTAGGAGCCGAATTGTTGTACCTTAATCTAAGATACCTATTTCGTTGGTACACAAGGTTTACATTTTGAAGATTAATCTATTAATGGCCATTGGTGTGTTATACCATCAACTACAATTTACAGTACAAGATTACTGCATTTCAGTCCATTTTAACTCAGTGGCTGGTGTCATACCAACTTAGAAAACAATTTCCTAAATTTAAACGTTTTCTTCTTAAAATACACATATATCTCATTAGGTCATTATACATAGTTATTAATACAAATAAATCCATAGTAGTATTCTAATTGTGGACTGTATGTGGGTAAAGATCAATCTATTCACTTAAAACTATACACTTATGCAGTACTCCAAAATCAAAGAAAGACACATTTTTCGAAATGCAGAGTTGATCTATAAATGGCGTAGCCACGAGTTTTATTCAAAGTAAAAAACTGCATAATCTATTTACAATCGTCAAAAATTACAAGCCAATAAAAGAGGGCGCGATAGCCCTGCGGTTAGCGCGCGGAGGTTGCACTCGGTAGTCCCGGGTTCGATTCCCGCCGCTACCCAAACTGCCGCCGTGTTCATGCGGAGTACGATCACGTTAAATATGTGGGTCCGTAAGTCCTTCCGAGAGGTTGGTGGTAGGGGAAGGAGGGTACGGTCCCTGTGGATGCCTCCCCCACTGGGTTCCGGTCTAAATTGGGTGGCACTTCCCGGCCGTCCAAACAGATACCTTACACCTTTCTGGTAGGCCGGACGGTCTGGGTCGAAGAAGAAGAAGAAGCCAATAAAAGACCCCTTTAGAATATCAATATTGGTTTACAATATTGATATTCTATACCTTGGTATTTAATTGGAAATACTTCCGATGTTGTGCCAATATAGGGGACATATTGGTATTCTAATACTAAATCAATATGTATTGGGTCAATATATTTTGAGCCAATATATTGATCCAATATAATGCGAGCCAATTTGTTTTTAGCATTAGAAAACATTTCTAATGTAAGTATCAAATATTTGGGCCAATATAGGGGACATATTGGTATTCTAATACTGAATCAATATATATTGGGTCTATGTATTTCGAGCCAATATATTGATCGAATATATTGCGATCCAATTTGTTTTTAACATTAGAAAATGCACTATGTGACAGTGAAAATGAGACACCAAGGAGTGGGCAGAAAAATATGCAAATGCTGTCCTGCGCACGTTGCGCAGGACAGCATTTGCAGTCCAAATGTATGCTGTCCTGCGCACGTTGAGTGAGATGTAAGGGAAGGAACCTACATAATCGGCAATAGTCTCCGTCTGCCAAGGAAATCATTTTGCATTTTTTTGCCTCAGGGGAAACGTTTAATAGCAGAGAATGTCAGGACGCGGCCAACCGAGGCAGTTCCAACAGACAGACGATTTCACGAGGGGTATGGTGATCGAACTCAGGGTTCGTTGGTCCATGCATCAAATCGCAGCTGACAGCCATCTACATGCGTCCACCGGCTGTGGCGAAGGTGGTTGGAACAAGGGAATATAACACGTTTGAGGGGTGCCGGTACGGTCAAAGCGACGTCAGCACACATAAACCGACGCATCCGCCGAAAAGCGTTGGCAGCCCCGCAGACCACTTCTGTCGCCCTTTTGCAGCATGCGCAGTACACCCTTAATGCTCCCATATTGACCAGTACCATTATCCGTCGATTGATCGCCGGCGACCTGCTCTCATTTCGCCCGAGCACAGACATCTCAGTTTGCAATGGCGTCGGAATAGAGCCACGTGGAAGGCGGAATGGCACAGGGTCGTGTTCTCAGTCGAGTCACGCATCTGTTTTAGTAATGACAGTCGCCGCGTACGAGTCTGGCGCCGAAGTGGTGACAGGTTCAATCCGGCCGCATGTGTGGAACACCACACCGCGCGGCATCATGGTTTGGGGCGCCATCAGTTGCAATAGCAGGTCACCTCTGGTCCGTATTGGTGGCACTATGACGGGCCAACGATACGTGGATGACGTGCTGCGGCCGGTGACACTACCCTTCCTTCAGGGGTCGACCAATGCCATTTACGAGCAGGTAAACGCCCAACCACACACGGCACGCATCAGCCATCTTGCCCTGCAAAGTACCCGGTTGCTTCCCTGGCCATCAGTCTCCCCTGATTTCTTACCAATCGAACACGTCTGGGACGTGATTGGACGTCACTTGCGTGCGCTGCCACCGCCACGTTTAGAAGACGAACTCTCCCAAGTGGTTGCCAGGGAAGGGGCAGCCATCCCTCAGGATACCATCCGCACGCTCATTGACTCTGTACCTAGACGTGTTGCTACCTGTATCACCGCCCACGGTGGTCCTGCAAACTACTGATTAGACGGTGTTATCGCTCAGTGTATAGGTATATTATGTTGCAATAAAACACCACTTATTGCTCGTTGCTGTCTCTCTCTGTTTGCCGATTTTCATCACTTCCTGCCCACTCCTTCTTGGTGTCTCACTTTCACTGTCACGTAGTGTATTTTTAATGTAAGTATCAAACATTTCTAAGACAGCCTAGGCGAAAATCAGTGATATATCATATTATGCAATTCAGTCTCAGAATTCAAGTGACAAAGGTGGAACCTGTGCCGTAATTGGATTTCTAATGTAAAGAAAAACTGTGAGACTGAAAATGGCAAGATGAAACTGCACGACGAAACAGAACAATGAAACTGTTACATCAATACAAATGAGATGCAATATGAGATGCAATGCCCTGTCCAACCCTAATGGTTTCAGTCTCAGAATTCAAGTGACAAAGGTGGAACCTGTGCCGTAATTGGATTTCTAATGTAAAGAAAAACTGTGAGACTGAAAATGGCAAGATGAAACTGCACGACGAAACATAACAATGAAACTGTTACATCAATACAAATGAGATGCAATATGAGATGCAATGCCCTGTCCAACCCTAATGGTTTTTACCGGAAAACTCCGGGTTTCCATAATTTTAACGAGAAACTCCCGGTTTTTGTCAATTTTTACTTTCCTTATATACATAATGTATAAGGAAAGTATTGTGACGGGGTCGAAAATTCGAATTCGAGTTTTCGACGGGAGAGCACGTTTCAAGCATCCCTGATCACGAATCGAACATTTTTGAAGTGATGTCTGTGTGTGTGTGTCAGTGGGTCTGTGGAGACGATAACTGACGAACGAATGGACAGATTCCAACAAAATTTGGTACAAAAATCACAATCCTTAAACACTGGAAGCCTATTGTTTTTATACGCAATCGAATGTTCAGAACCCCCCTAAATTTTCGAATGACATTTTGTAAAAATCGTCAAAAAATCAAAACCGCTAATAAAGTTACGCAAATAGACATTTCTTATGTAATGTTTCATTAGAAAACGATTGATATCAATTTTAGAACGCTAACATGAACTGTTCTCGAGATATTATACATTTTTCAAAAAAATTATCAAAAAGTCATATAAAATAAGAAAAAATTTCCTATTGAGAAACATGTTCACTTTTCATATGTAATACTATGCGATGAATTAGGTGACATCATTCTCGTGGATCTAGCTCGATCCATTCATGGAAAAATATACTTTAAGTAATACTTTTGTATTTGAACGCCACTAGTCATTTATCTGCTGTAAGAATAACTTATTTCTTCGTCCATAACACTTGGCGAGATTTTGGCGATGAATTTGGCGGAATGTCACCAACTTGGCGACTTTTTGAAATGTTGCCGAATTAACGAAAATCTCGCCAAATGGATAAAAATTACGTTAAATCAATGAAAATGACGACGAATTGTCGAAAATTCAATATCTTGGAAAGAATATTAGTATCTGCTATAAGAAAAACCTATGTTTTTTACTGTAAAAGTAGTAAATTCATTACATTATATAAGGAAAGTCATGTGTTGCCCACATCAGATTTTTTTTATAATTCCCTAAAGTTAGAGAATTTTCAGTAAAGGTTCTCTGTTAAAATTAATTTCGATCGAACTTACGGCCGCCATTTTGTTTTTCCGTGCATGAACCTAGTACTAGTACTAAGTTGCATCATTTTCACTTTATTGATGAATACTATTTCATAAAATTGCGATTTCGCGTGTATAGGTTTTAAATTCTCGTGTAATGTTTAAACATCCTTTTCCACCCATCTTATTTCTGATAGAATCTCAAATTAGCTAAACAGTACTTTTACATCTTAGCATTTTAAATAAAAGGAAAATATGTTCAAAATGAGGGATTACATAGTGGAACTTTTCCCCCTTATCTTCTATGTAATAGAGTCCCAAAGCATTTTTCTATCCACATTCATCTAATTGAGTAAATTCCAATTTGAGAACTGAACATCTTTTGTTTGAGTGGGTCCCTCCAAAATTTTTCTTTGCTTATGCCATTGATATGTTTTTTGACACTATGTAAATACATTTTTCTTATGCAGTAAGCATATTCAATGTTATAGTGAGTTATTGTTTGAAAAATAAACATGCAGATTTTGTGTTGCAAAAAAAAAAATATCCCTATTTTCCCCTAAGTGATATTGAACAGGTTATACTCTGACTTGTAGCGCCATCTACCGTATTTATATTCTCTGATGTGGCAGGTATGCATTTCGCTTTGTGAATATAACGAATTTGGTCAGCTGAAAAAATAACCGCTTGAGAGAAAATTCTATTCGGACAATGAAGAGAACGGTGAAAAACCATACTGCGGACTACAGTCTGGTTGTGATATCATTATAACGTCCCAACAGGTTTTGGAAACACCACTACAAAACTTGTTGCCTTGGGAAACAAATGTTTTGGCATAAAACATTCTGCTTTCAGTGGTTTTTAAGGGTGCCCTCTAATTTAATCATAAACTCAAAACATGTTTTCGAAAGGTTAAACACATAATTTAGTGATAAAAAAGCGTTCTCGTCGAGATTTAATGGAATCTTTTACTCTTGCTTGTCTTCCTATGCACGTTTAACGAGTTCCAGAGGTTATAAACACATCAGCTCAAAAGTGTTTATCATGAGTAACATAATTTTTTGATGATAGCATCGTATAATTTAGCCACAATTGTGCAAAGATGAGAAAAAAATTGCTGTGACGTTTCATCCACAGCTCATTGCCATAAAAACATGGGTTGTAATAGAAAAATATGAAGATTACTACCACTCTATTTTTACTTTCACATACGCAGTATTGGGAACGTATTGTTTACCCCAAAATTTTCGATTTCGAAATTTTGATGCCCATATATGCTTTAAGACCTCCAAGACGTGCTTTGACTATTTTTGGAGTGATGTCTGTCTGTCTGTTTGATGTCTATGGTCGATTTCTTGTGTAGACAATAGCAGCCGCAAATATTAATGGGTTTTCACGAAACTTTATATTCGGCTTTATTATCAGAAAGTCTAGAACTAGATAGACTTTTTAAATTCGAGCGAAAACTTTTATTCAAAAGTTTATTAAAATTTACTTTTTATAAAATTAAAAATGTTTCTTAAATGAACATTTATTAAAATTTATATTGTTTTAACATGGAGGTATAATCCAAAATTTCACGTAATCATGCAGAAAAGGATTTATTTACGGTGCAATAATCATGAGACTTAAACTTAATAGTTTCAATTATTGTTGTGAAAAATAGCCGCGATACAATTTCTTTCTGCTCGTGACGTCATTACTCCCTTTTGGGGGAAAGTTAACCCCCGAAGGGGTACATTGTCAAGTATGGCATGAATCGAAAAATTTTTCAAGTCCTTTAAAGTGAAGGGTAACACGTTATAGTTGTAATGATTGGGAGCCACGATACCGATTTTAATGGATTTTTACAAAAACTTCATATCCGGTTTTGCTATCAAAAGAATCTAGAACTAGATTGACTTTTTTTTTAAATTCAAGCGAAAACTTTGAAATTTTATATTTTTCTACCATGGCAGCATAGGAAATAATTTAACATAATCATGCATAAAAGGGTGTATTTATGACTCAATGATCACGAAACTCCATAGTTTCAATCATTGCTGTGAAATATAGTCGCAACACAGTTTTCGTTTGTTCGTGACGTCGTTACCCCCCTCCCCCCCTTGGGCGCAAGTCACTTCCTCGGGAAGGTCATTATTAAGTATAGTGGCATCAATCTCTTTCAAGACATTTAAAGGGCAGGGTGCGACGCTTTGGTCAAGCGGTCAGGAGGCAGGCGTTTCCTTGAGATCGCTCGGTTGCCGGGTTGTGGGTTCGAGTCCCACCTGCGGGCTTGGGTGTTGTGATGTTGAGGTTAAGTCAGTCTTCTGCCCTAGTGGAGCCTCGTTCAAAGTGAAGCTGCATACTACCCTTCGCCATGGACCAGGAGTCCTTGGATTTGGTGTAGGCTTTCCCGCACCATGGGGATTTGTAACAACAACAAAGTCTAGGATAATACGCTGTTGTAATAATTTGGACACACGATACCGATTATTTAAATATTTTCTTGTAAAATTTGAAAAAAAAAATGAAGTCTGGCATGAGAAGGTCACATTAAGCCACACTTCAGTTAATTTCATGCATTATCCCAACCAGAAACAAAGTGAAAGTACATTTTTATGTGCTTTCGTTTACCAGCTTGCCCTTTCAAATATATACAGGGTGATCGGAAAATGTCTGGCCAAATTTTAAAGAGGGTCAGAGGGGACGAATATAAAAAGATTCGCAGTACAATGCGTGTCCGGAAACGCCGCGTAAATGCCCTGGAGAGTAAAGAAATTGGAAAGGTAAAAGGAAAGAGACACAAACAAATGTAACAAGCCCTTTATTAAATCGACGTGTCACAGCAAATGCTCGAAAGAGCGACCACCAACCATAATACAAGTTTCACATCGCCGCTGCATAGAACTGCGTACCTTAGCAAAAACACCAGCCATGTCCTGCACATCTCCAACAGCAACAGCCAATCTGGCGACGAGATCGTCGGCGGAGTCCACAGGGGTATCGTAGATAATGCTTTTCAAGTGGCCCCATTGAAAGAAATCCAAGCAGGACAGATCTGGTGATCGTGGCGGCCAGGGAACAGGTCCACCTCGACCAATCCACTGATGTCGATAAGTAGCGTCCAGGTAATTCCTGACATCACTAAGTGTGACGGTACTCCATCGTGCTGGAACCAGATACGTCTCCGGATGCACTGAGGCACAACGGCCAGCAGTTCGGGCAAGACCTGTTGCAAGAAGATGAGGTACTTCGGGCCGTCCAAGTGATGAGGTAGGATGTACGGCCCAATCACGCCCATCTACAACCTGCAAGCGGCATTTCCGGACACGCATTTTACTAGGAATCCTTTTATATTTGTCCCCTCTAACCCCCTTTAAAATTTGGCCAGACATTTTCCGATCACCCTATATATATATATATATATATATATATATATATATATATATATATATAATAAAAAGGTTTGAATGTCCAATGAAAGAAAAGTTAAAAGCTGTAACACGAAAAACCTAACTTTCTAACAGGCTTACAAAATAAAAGTATAAAACAGCAGATCTTCAAACAAATGGAAAAAAATACAAATTACGAATCATCAAGTCTAAGAAAAGTATAAAAAAAACTAATGTATGGAATCGATAAAAGAAAAACAGACGAAATCCAAGCATAAACTCTATATACGTGGACAAGGCTCTAGGCCTAAATCAGGATTTGTTCACTTCTTCAAAACTCGTTTTCAAGCCCAAGTGTCTTATAGAAGCAAACACGAATATGTATGTTTCTGAAGAAATAGATATATTATATCTATAAAATATTTCTACTTGGACTACATACATGAAGAAGAAAAATAAATGGAAAAATGGATACCTAGAATCTGACTGAAAAAATACACTAACCTAGTGAGCACGGGAACACAGAAAGAAGTGACAAATGTTGCCATTCACAAAGGAATAAGATATATTGTTGCCATTCGTAAGAAATAAATAACAGTAATGCGAAAAGACATGTACAAGAGATAATATGCAATCAAGAGGGGCAATAATAGAATGGCTAATGTGTAAGTGGATGGAAAAATAAAATATAATTAAAACAAGAGAAGGGAGATGTCAGGCTAATTTCTATTTACTCATTTTTTACATATGCATATTTGCAAAGTATCCTTAAATTTTTTAAGTTTGCTACGGTACTTATATATATATATATATATATATATATATATATATATATATATATATATATATATATATATATATATATATATATATATATATATATATATATATATATATATATATATATATATATATATATATATATATATATATATATATATAATACAAACTGACAACTAGTCAGTTAATCCATTCTATTGTTGCATTCAATTAATTTGTTTTAATACATTCTATTTTATTCAATATTTCATTCATAAATAATTTGACAGTATTAGTTACCTGTATTGACCATATTACCATTATTGTTTTAATTGTTTGAATTAAAAAAAGCGTCATTGTTTATGTAATGTATCGAAACCGAATTTCATAGCGACATTGTCACTTTTATTACAGTTGTCATATCTATACTTGACACACGGAGATAACGGGACTTGATGTATTAGAATTGCGATCAGATCTTAAAAATGTCCTCTGTCAAAATATTCGAATTCGAAAATTTTAGATAAGGCAATCTTTTATACAATATTTTGAGAATAGAAATAACTGGATGCTGGAAATATATTGACTTATTCCTGTTTCTTAACTTTCACGTTTATAGTATCATATTGTGTTTGATAGAAATATAAGGAGTTTTAAATTATTTAGGTACCTTTGTTGCAAAGTTTAAGCATAATAAGTACTTAAGAATGCAAAATAAGTACGAGTACATTAGCATATATTTAATTTTCCTTCTCTGGCTACATATTAACTAATTTTATTTTAACCAGTTTAATATGTACCAAGAAAAATTCGCTAATAAATAAATATGAAGATATATGCTTTTTAATTGGTAAAAATAATTTTTAACAGTATTTGAATCGCCAGTGGTATAACATTAAATTGATAAATTAAATCGATATATGGCTTTTTGAAATATGGCTTAAAATAAATAAGTCGCAATTTCTGTATTGCAATTTTCTTCTAAAAATGCATTAAAAATATAATTTTTTTCAGACCTTTATATTAAAATTAGTAAAGAAAGCGGCTAATTTAAAATTGCCTAAAACTGTCCATTTCCAAGGATGCATCACAGCCAATGAATTAGATATTTTTCTTTCACTGTCGCTAATAAAATTAATTTCAATGCAATTTTAATGCAATAAAAATTCAAACAATATTTTTTTACTTTTTGATTTCTATCAGCAAGGAAGAATAACTAACTATTCAACAATCTCTACACTTTATCCACTTGTCTTTTTAGACCAATGCCGTTCATGATAATGGAACACAAGGTTACTATATCTATAAGGTTGCGCCACTTCAGTTCTAGCCAATGAGAGCACGTAAAGACGCAACGTCACTTGGAGTTAAATGTCAGGAGCGGCCCGGTAGACTCCAATGTTAAAGGATGCTAACAAAGTTAATTTAATCCTTTTTTTTAATTTAAAATATGAAATAAATACTCAAATAACATTAATTTTACTTGAACACAACTTAAATATGCAGTGTAGGGTTTTTTGGAAGGGTACATATATAATAAAACTGTATTTCCCTTTCTGAAAAATATAAATCATCTGAAAGTTTCATTTCGCTTTTTGAAACCAGTCAATGTTATTACAGGAGGCGATGTTATTTTTAATGAATTTTGTTTTAAATACACGAATTTACAGAAATATGTTCGGAAAGTTTTCTAAACAACCAATCATTCTAAAATTTTCATTATACACAAATAAACATTGCGTAATTTCTTTCTAAATGCATATAAATAAAGTTATTTTCGATTATGTTATCTCTAATAATTGAAAATCAAAACAATACTTAAAACGCTAAGACTAAGAGTTTTATGTCTTTTTAGGGGGGGGGGGATGTACTTGTGCCTAACTAGTAAATGATTTATGTGATGCTTCTATAATTTATATGAATTTTGTTCACAATTTGCATGCACATACATGTACACAATTTGCAATCTGATTTAAAGCAGCGGTTCCCAACCTTTATCCCCTTGAAAACCCGCGCTTGTTATTTTTTTTAAATCGTACTCCCCCCCCCCTCCCATTTTTTGAATGTAATAAAATTTAATTAATAAAATGTAATGTAATAAAATTTAACTAATAAAATGTAATGTAATAAAATTTAATTAATATAAAATGTGCGAGATTAAATCCTGTTCGATTTTTCAAACATTACAAGAACATCATTAGAAAATATATAAAGATACAAATAACTTGCTGTAAAATGAAATGAATAAGTATACTGTACTTTCATCTTTTAAGATTTAAAAATCCTACATAATGGAACTTCATGAACTAAACTAATGTTTCAAGAAAGACGTGCATTTTCCCAAAATAATATAAATTTTACAATGTTGACTACTTTAAAAGAAAATTTTTGATTAAAATTTACATTATTCAACCTTAAAAAAGGAATATAAATAAATTTTGAAAATATAAATGTACTTTTAGTCATTAATTTCTTAATAAAAAATATCTTTGGTTTAATAAACGAATTTAAATGAGTCCTATTCTTCAGTACTGAAATTTTTGCATGTATCTGAGGCTGGGAAACACGACTCTAAAATATACATTATATTACGAAAAGAACACTTACTTATTCACATAAAAAAGCTAGCATTGCCTGAAATTTAAGATGCAAATCTTTGATTAAAATTCTAGTTGAACTTGTAAGAAGTCTTCGAAACCAATAAACACTTTAAAAATACACTTGTTTCAAACAAAAATAAAAAAAACCCGCGCGACATCTTGTGCCGCGCTCTGCAAGTAAACTGTAACTCCAACTGACGTCACAGATAATGTTCGTGGCAGAGGAGTGGCACCCCCCGAATGGAACAAGTAAAGCAAATAGAAGAAAAGTTAAAACTTATTTAAACATATTTTTTAATTTTTCTGGTAGAAATATTAAAATATTTACTTTCCACCCGATAGAATGCCTGATATTGTAATGAAAACGTTTCGAAAGAAAAGTAACATAAAATGATTAAGTCAAGACCTCAACCAGTTTCTGAGGCCAAGAAGAAACTCTTTCATCAGTGCTGTCCTGAAAAATTGGGAACTTTATTATCTCCGAAAGTAATTGATAACTTTACTCAGCTTGCTACCGAAGAGATGGGGTATTATACCACTCACAAATTCTTTCAAACGCCACTGCTCTGTAATGTAATGCAACGAAAAATGGAGGGTGCCCGATACATATGTACCAAACAGAATCTTTTGGGGGGTAATTCAGATGTAATATTTTGAATATGCTTCGGCATTTGCCTTCTCTTCATCAAAGATAAAATGTTTTAACTGGGGACAAATTATACTACCTTCTAGTTTACTGATTAATTGTTTTTCTTTACTAATGGTGGGTTTTCGCTAGTTTTTTTATAGCAGGTTAAATGATATTATTTACAAGACATTATTTTAGCTTTTCTCACCATTTGCAGCATTTCAAGCTCTTAAAGTTAGATCGGAACTATTTCTTGCCTAAAATAAGTGTTGCATAACAAGCAAGAAAGTGCTCAACTTAGCATATCTTCATTGTATTTGGCGCATGGTAGTAGTTGTCTGACGATCGGCAGAGCTGTTGCTTCATTGCAATCACTAATCTGCATGCTTAAAGTTGTGCGGACGGTATATGGGTCAACCATAAAGATCTACACGGTTGCTGGCGGTCAGTAAGTATTTTAAAATTTTTATTAGAAAAATTATTTAAGCTTATCGCTTGCTTACTAGCGATAAAAACTGTAAAAATATGGACCAAGAACATTGTCTATAATTGTCATACTATATTTTACAAAAATTGGCAAAATATCTTGACAGCTGTTTGTGGCAAAATATACACTTGCCAAATACTGACATGCTATCGGATAAGTATGCCATCAGAGTGAGACAGGTATTCGATAACAATCAGACATATTGTAGTTAACTATAAACTTTATGCAAGTCAGGTACCTATTATACCAAAAGATATATATGTTCATTAGATGGGAAATCGATATGCGATACAAATAAAGGTGGCACCCCATCAAGCGATATATATAACTCATTATAAGATAGGTAATTATTCAGAAAAGAAATAAGTCATTCTTAGAAGTGAGAAACACATTTCAAGGAATGTTGAAGAGAATTAAAACATTATATAAAAGTAATGCAGAGTGTTTTATAGAAACTTGTTCGAAGTGAGGTATGTATTGAGTGGAAGAAGTTAAGTTTTGTATCCCATCGAAAATAAGCAGACATTCAATAATCATGATCCAGGATTATATCGGCTCTCTACAAGTGAGGAGCCGATCTGGTGGTCGAGCGGTCAGGAGCATGCGTTTGTCTGATCGCTGGATTGCCGGGTTGCGGGTTCGAATCCCGCCAGCGGGCATGGATGTTGTCATGTCGAGGTCAAGGCAAACTTCCGCCCTTCGAGGAGCCTCTATAGAAGTGAAGCTGCAAATCTCCTCCCCTTCGCCATGGGACACCCTGGGGTTCTTGTGGACGTGGTGCGTAGGCGCTTCTTCACCATGGGGGAATTAGAAACGAACGAATATAAGTGAGGTGGGTGTTATAAGAGAGGTAAGTATTCAATAAAAATGAGATATATAAATTCTATTAATATTAGGCAGTTATTCAGAAACTGGATTTTATTGAGGTACATAATCCTTAAAATCAGAAAAACCTTCGATTAAAATAATACGATACAACATTAATAGTAATGACCGGTTTCGAAAACAGCCTTTTTCATCAGGACAGGCAAGCATTGTAACCTACACTAGTCAAAACGAGATCGGCAACGACTGTAAGAACAGCAAATCTAACTGAAGTAGCAAAATGAGGTTGCCAACGGTGACAGGAGATAAAAGAGGTATATAAAACCAAGGGGGAAGGAACATTATAAATGGACGGTGAAATACAAAAGAGGAAAGGGAACGTTCAACAAAACAGTCAAAGCATTTGTTCAGTGAGTAAAACTACAAACAAATGTTTCTTATTAAATTAAAAAAAGGTAAGAAACCGGTTTCGGGAGCCACAAAAGTCATCCAAACCAGAGGGAAAAACTAACAGCTCATAGACACATACGAAAAATGAGTAGAACAAAAAATGAAGAAACATTGCTTTTGAAGGATAAAAGATATAACTTCGTCAGCAAATATTTTTGGCGAATAACAAAAATTGCGGAAACAGCTAGAAAATTACCGAAAAAAAAGAAGGTAATAAACTATATAGAAAAATTAAACAAGGGCTTTCCAAGAAAAAGAAAGAAATGATGAGTATCATTAGTAAGTGATTTTGACTAAAAAACACCCAAGAAGAAATCAAGAAAGGCCAGTTCAGGAATGCAATTAGGAATCAGAATTATCTCAAGTTTCCGAAAAATTAAAAATACGATCAGAATTCCAGGAGTTTTCAGCAATTGCAGTCTTTGATACTTTTTATTCAGAAACATAGTTGCGTGCTTTTTTATACGAAATTTAAGAAATCTTTTTGCATGATCCACGTAACCAAAATTGCATTCGCATGGAATATGGTAATGATTAACACCTCCAGCGATTCAAGAAAGGAATGGGGTCTTAAAGAGAAGGGAAATAAATTTTGATAAGAGGCCACATCTAATATTGAATCACGGTGGAATATTGTGTTGGGTGTTGTGTTGGGTGTTGTGTTGGGTGTTGTTTTTTTAGTTCAATTACCTTAGCAGCAGCTTGAGTTGCACTTACATATTTCTTGACAGAAGTGTGGTAGATGTTTGACAAAAATGAAGCACGTTTTCCATTCAAGCGAGGAAGATCTCAAAAAGAATGGGGTAAGCTCTCCACAAAAGAAAAGTTGATTGACAAATGAATGGTAATTATTTATCTAGACATAAAAATTCGATCGCATTGAGATACACAATCTATTAAAAAATGAGGTAAGTATTCTATTTAAGTGATGCATATGGAAATGAGAGGCATTGTTGTTTTAAAAAGAGATAAAAACACAATGCAAGCTATCCATTTTTTCCATGAAAGAAAGGGGATATTCGACAGAAGGTAGGTAGGTATTTTATCGAAGTTAGGTAGATATAGATCGTAATGATATGAACGTTGGAATTCAAGGCACAAAAGGTTTTAGATGGAAATATTAAATGCGATGGCAACGTAGTCAAACAGTTTGGTTTTCAATATGGGTAAGGAGAAATAATATTGACAGTAAGAATGTGAATTTAAAGCAAATATAAAATTATATGGAAACACGTCACAATAATTAATACTTTAAAAGTAAAAACAACCAAAAAATTGGTCATAATTAAAAGTCTTTCATTAAAATCTCCTTTTACGACGTACAAAAATTACACAGCCATTTTAATAAAATACTTTTAATTACGGCCAGGTTTTTGGTTGTCTTTATTTTTAAAGTATTAAAGCAAACAGTTAAGAAAATGTGTTCATAGGGAAATGTAAGTTATTGGAAAAACAATTAGTTGAAAAATGCTCGGACATCATCTACAAAAATAGTGTTTTATGTAATTTTTTCTTATTCCTAGTGATATTTATGTACACGAGCAATTTACAAGTACCTAAATATTCCGTATGTACTAAATATGAAGTAATTTATCCCATATTCCACACAATCTGTTATTTTATTATTTAAAAATCATTTTAATTCACATAAACTATATTTCTCGAATCAAACCATTGAATGGCATAACACGGGCTTATTAAAAAGTGTTTGATTGAATTGAAGATGCCCTTTCCTCCTTTAATAATGGAGCAATATAAAATTGCTTCAAACATTTTTAAATTTTTATTTATTTTAGCAATCTTTATTTGGCTCGACAAAATTGTCTCTAGATGCTGTTGCAAAAATACACCTAGTTATTTAGGTGTGTTACGTGAAGATCCGGATGGACCCACTCCTTGAGGATGGTGCACAGATCTTAACTCTGTATCTCTGCTCTTCCCTTTTTTTCGGGGGGGGGGGAGGTACATAAATTCGACTAACAGGGCTGTCGAGCACCCCACCCTGCTGTTTGTGACTCTTTCAGGTGACGTAGGGACGGACTGTGTCTATTCATGACCTGAGCCTAAACCCGTCAGTGATTAGATGTCAAGACTTAGAGGGACTATCTTTGGACCTCGTCCGGTGAATGATTTTGCTGACTTTGCTCCCCTGGTTGTGTTCTCGTTGGGTGGGAGATTAGTACTTCGCCGCCTCCTATAACAAAAGCGTAAATTCTAGCTAGTCGCTCTGGAAGGCTAGTTTAACGTGATTACAATCGGTATGTTTTTCATATTTAGAGTGTACGAACACCCAGAAAACTGGTTGCGTATCCAAAAGGAAAAGATTTCATTTTTTATTCAAAATAACCATATTGATGGATTCTATTTATTAACGATTAACTAATCAACCATTAACTAGTTAAAATGATTAAATAATAAAAAAAATATAAGTAAATGTTAATAATAAAAGTTAAAAACTAACAGATTGGGGTACGAATTCCATGTAAAAGAAATATATGTGCCCCAAATGTGGGGGTAGTAATTTATCGATGTGGTGTAAACACTTAAGGAAGTACAGGAAAATTTTTGTACAGAAAAAAGTACAATCTTGTAATAATTTAAATTCGCCATTACATTCACACAACGAATAAACATTTATGCAAAGATATAAAGTGAGATAAAACGATAACACAATAAAACATAATATGCATATAAACATATTAAATGAGGATCTTGAATTCGAACACATACATTTAAATAACAAGAAAGATCCATCATGCATAAAGCATTGATTTTGAAACACTTTCCAATTTCAATGCAATTTTATATAAACATCTCTAAAATGCGATACATTATTTGGTAATATTTTTTAAAATTATCACAATACTACATTAATTTATTATATTTGAAAACTTCATCGAAGAAAATAAACTTCATTCAAATGACAGCATTGAAATATAAATTGCTTGATTTAAACATCTCTTAAATGCGATACATTCCTCGGTAATATTTTTAAAATTATCATAATACTACAATAATTTTTTATATTTGAAAACTTCATCAAAAACAAATGAACTTTATTCAAATTACGTCATCGAAATATAAGTCGCCTGTATATAAAAGCAGCATTTCATTCATAAACATTTTTCCAATCTTTCCATTCATCACAATACTATAATAATTTGTTTTGCTTAAAAATTTGAAAAATTGTTATCTACCATATTTATTTTAAAATGTGAAACTCCCTTATACATAAATAATTAAACTCTTGGAAAGATATTTATTATATAATATATATATTTTTTCTCTCTGGAGGATATAGCAGGAGTCTGATTTAATTGAATTTGTTTTTCTTCTTATATTAAATAATTTTTATTTAAAAAACTACCTAACATATTTTACTGAAATTTTTTTTTATATATTTTATATTAACAATTTGAATATTTCCTAAAATTTTTGAAGCAATTAGTGAATTTTAAATTTGCTTAAAAAATGTTTGAAAAATTAGATCCCATAGGGTTCAATGTATTAAATTTTTTTAACCCGGGTTTAATCCAAAACTAATTAAGTGATATTATTCATTTATATTGCCAGAGGTCCCACAGACCGTCTGAACAACATACTAAAATTTCATTTTGATAAAGTCATTTTTACGGCAGTTATCGTGCTAACGGACAGACAGACAGACAGAATGAACAAAGTCATCAACACTTTTCAACTATGTTGTAAAGTGTTAACAAAGTCATAAACACTTTTCAACTATGTTGTAAAGTGTTAAGAAGCAGGAAGCATCTACTTTAACGCCCTTGTTCCAAAACTCAAAGTCAGGTAGACGAAATGTGTAATCTTTCAGATTTGGGGCTTACTCTATATTTTAGTATCGACGAAGGGGGTCCTCCGTTTACTCAAACATTTAAATGAATATAAATACTGATTGTAGGAATACCAATTTTTACTTCATAATATTATGTGATATATGTAGTATTTAGAAAGTATTGCTTTCATGAAAATTTTCGAGTTCGAGATTTGGATACCAATATATATTTTAAGACCTCCTGAACATTCAATAGCTCACTGAAAAAAAAACCCAAAAAACATGGGTTGTAATAGAAAAATAATATCTAGAGTATAAACTACCACACTACTTTTGCTTTCTCATGCGTCATATTGGGAAAGTATTATTTTCCCTAAAATTTTCGTTTTAGAGATTTTGATGCCCATATATATTTTAAGACCTTCTGAACACGTTTTAACTATTTTTGGAGTGCTGTCCGTCTGTCTGTCTGTGGTCTATTTTTTTGTACACTACAGCGCCACAAATGATAATGGATTTTCACGAAACTTTATCTACGGCTTGTTACCAAAAAATCTAGAACTAAATAGAATTTTTTTAAATTCGAGCGAAAATTTTGAAGTTTATTCGACATTTTATATTTTTTTTTACATGGTATCGGACAAAATTCACCTTAATCATGCATAAAAGGTTTAATTTGAGGCTTAATGATCACGAGGCTTAAGACGTTCATGCATTGCTGGAAAAAATTGCCGTGATGTAAATTTTTCCTTTTCTCCCGTGGGGTCAAGTTACCCCCCCCGGGGGTACATTGTCAAGTAAGGTATGAATCGAAATATTTTTTCAAGCGAAAATTTTTTTTTATCACATTTACTTATAAGTAGAAATTGTATGTATTGTGTGTGTGTATTGTATGGCAAAATAAAGTTTACTATTATTATTATTTTTATTATAAGCTCTTTAAAGTGAAGGGAAATATGCTATAGTTGCAATCATTTGGATCCATAATACCGAATTTTTTTTTTAAATTATTGTAAAATTTGAAAAAAAGCTACTAAAAATGGATTTTAGTATGAAAATTAACTGAAAGTTGAGTCACATTCAGTTAATTTGTACATCTTTAAAGGGTCTTAGAACTTTCAAAATGCTAAAATTAAAACCCTTCATCATTTTCCACATTTTATATCTTATAAATTATGCAATTTAGAAACGTTTTCTCTTTCTAGTGATAATAAATCTATTTTCTTTCAATGTGCAGTGTTTTTCTAAAACATTATATGAAGAAATAATTTTTAGAGAGTATTGAAAACTGTGAACCTTTTGTCGAACAAAACGTTATTATGACAGTTTGCGCGCAATATTACGAAAAAATTTTTACACCTAAAACAAAAAGTTTTGGTATCTAACAATACTTCAGGAACATGTGCCTATTTTGAACTTAAATTAATTTGTAATTAAAGTACGTTTCTATGTTGTGCAACGTTGCACTTAGCTTTCACAAAATTTTCGAAATTTCAACGACATAATATCTTGAAAAATATTTTTGCAGCAAGAGAACAAGGGAAAATAGAATTTCACTTCATAGAGACTAATATATATTACGTATTCTGAAAATTCGATGTAAAAATATTCAGAAATTTAACATTAATTTTGCTATGTGGGTCCGTAAGTCCTTCCGAGAGCTTGGTGGTAGGGGAAGGAGGGTGCGGTCCCTGTGGATGCCTCCCCCACTGGGTTCCGGTCTAAATTGGGTGGCACTTCCCGGTCGTCTAAACGGTTACCTTACACTTTTCTGGTAGGTCCGACGGTCTGGGTCTCAACAACAGCAACATTCATTTTGCTTTCAATGCAAATAAATCACAAATGAGGCAAAATGACTATAAAGTTATTTCTTAATAAATTTCCTCATATATGACCCGAGACATTTTAGGCTGTAACTCTAGTAATTCCAGGAATTTTTTTTCTTGCAGTTTATGTTAAAATGTTAAAAAAATTTAATGTTTTTCATTTATTTATTTTATTTTTTTTTTAAGATATAGTAGTTCTATGACCTATTAGTAGAATGAAACATATGAAAAATTTTCAATTTTGATGTTTTTGCTTCTATAAAGGAAGTGCCTTGTATTTTCAAGACATCTACTTGTATTTTAATTTATGATTGATTATGTTTTGTATTTATTTCCTTGTTCTTTTGTACAGGTTACGTTTTCGTTCGTACAAGGTAAACTTTAACATTTAACTTTTTATAAATATGTATTAATTAATGAGTTGCTATGAATTAAAATAAAAGTAAAAGAAAAAATACAGCATTTAACTACAGTTTTCCCGTAATCCTACAGTTACAGCTTTCCTAAATTTAGAACAAATATCAAAAATGAAATTTTCAATTCACCGTCCGAAGAAGGAAAATTACTCATTACAAAATCGATGTAAAATGCAAATAATTGAAGATCTTTAACCTAATAATTTGCAAAACGTCGTCCTTGGCGCAAAAACAGCGTCATTACTGCAAGAGTTGAAAACAGGTAACTAGAAAAAAGTGATATTGGTTTGCAATTTATGCGAAACTGCAAGTCGCCATTTCGATGAAGATGCATTCATCACTGGAGGAAGGAAGTGAGATGAAATGTATGATGGAATAACAGTTGTCCTCTTCCTCAAATTTTCGGGAATAAACCAGTTCCGATTGTGGAACGACGATTATCGTCCAGAGTGACTTCTGCTTCAATCATTGTCTGGTGTAAGACAAAAAGGACGTTGACTTAATTCCCCAGGCTGGATTATGTTGTGTTTTCTTCGCCTCTGTTTTGAGGACATAGGCTTCTCCGGTTCTCGGCACTATTAATTAGAGACGAAAACGTGGGTTTTGATTTTTTTTTCTGCATATGAGTGGGCAGAGGTTGTTAGCGCATATCCCGGGGGCATCTTCAGTTAGGGAAGATGAAGTGACTGGGCCACACACATGTAAGAGAAAGCTGCGTTTTTAAATATTCTGAAGCCATATCTAGAGCAGTGGAATATATTGCTTATAACGTATATTTCGAAGTGGGGCTTTAATGCATTATTTGTAAAATCGTGCTTTCATTGCAGATAACATCATCTATGACCACGTTTGAAAGTATCGGCTGTCTGTGCTGATGATCCCATAATCAGCCCAAAAACCGGTCTATGGATGCTGTTATCTGCAAAAACGTGTAATCCTAAGAAAGTTCTGTAAGTACGACATTATTTGTGTTTTTCCAAAAAAATAAATACATATATATATATATATATATATATATATATATATATATATATATATAATATTATATATATAATATTAAAAAAGATATATAAAATATATAAAATATATATATACCTATTTAATATTATATTTCACCGTATTTTCATATTATATATATATATATATATATATATACAATGTGCTCATTACTGAAGTATCCTTTTTCAAAACCTTTTTCAAAGTACCTAATTGAGTGGGAATATCTGATTAGATACCTCTAATCGTATATTCTTAAATATGAAAACTAACACCGAAACCTTAAGGTATCAATACATTTGATTAATTATCCGAATTGAAAGTCACTACTAGTAACCGTAAAGTCTATTGAATACCGTAGACTCTATTGAAAACCATAGACTCTATTGAAAACCATAGAGTCTATTGAAAACCACAGAGTCTATTGAAAACCGTAGAGTCTATTCTCCGAATTCAAAATCACCGTTTGAAACTGTAGTGTCTATTGAAAAATCGAAATTCGTTGGTTTTCCAACCTCGGTGACCCAATCTAGAGCAAATAAGAGAATATAAAATTACCATTTAAACTCAGTTTTTGTACTTAAAATGTTATTTAACCTAATTATGAGAACACTGTTTGCCGCAAAATAAAAGGGTTTCATAATTAAGTGTGATTCTCATAGTTTAGACGAGGGATTACCAGGGGTCAGCAACCTACGGTTAGTGAGTGTGTCCGACCCTCAAGCAAAATTATAACCTTCATTACTGCAAATATGATTGCAAAAATTATCCCATAGTTCCCCGTTTTATTATTATTGCTTTCATTTATTGTCTATAAAACAGTTCAATAGATGAATGTGGTGGGCCATCAGCTCAGAGACCAGCGTGAGGAGAAACCGTTGCTGATCGCTAGTTTAAATGTTGCTAAGTTATCGATTTCCATTGTTGAAAGATAAATGATTCAATTGAGAAAACTATATTAAATTGTTTCTACGATATAACGACAATTTCAAATTAAAATATTTGGAAAACATGGATTTTTCTCTATTGACAATTTTTAATCTATTTACAAAAGTGCCATACTTACACCATATTACTGGAATACAAAAATAATTTGAACTGTATAGCTTTAAGGTATGTTCCATATAGGGCATAGGTGGACAAATTACGATCCACGGTCATTCGTCACCCATCGAAAAGATTTTGAAAATGGTCCAGCAAGTTGTTTTATAAATTATTTTAAATTTAATACGAAGAGAGAAATATTAAATAGCTATATAGGATGTTTCAAAAAGACTGATTAAGCTTATAACTATGGAACCGTTTGTGATACACATATTTTCAAATGCGAAATTGTTTTAAATCATATGATAAGGTTGTCAAAAATATTTTCAAACTGCGGAAAATATTTGTTTACTTATACGTCGATTTTAGAGAAACATGTCCTATTATTCAAAAACATTTATAAATTATTTTGCAACACACAAAAAAAATATATGTACCCACAAGAAATAGAGCTATAGCGTCGAAACGTGGAATGTATGTATCATTTCAAGACATTTGCCAATGATTAGAATTTTGGAGCAAAAGAAACCTTTTTATTAAGAAGTGGTGACAACAAGATGACATTTTAATAAGTGGCAAACTCTCCTCTGATAGCTTTACAAGTCAATATTCGTTGCGGCATAGAGTCAATTAAGTTGTTTGTATCCTTCTGAAGATTCTGCCAGATGCAACTGGTCAGCTAATTAAATGGCATTCTGAGAAGGTTTCAATTGCGGTTCCTGTTGGTGGCAGGTCTGGGTACCTGAATGGCCATGGGAGCATATTAAATTATCCAAAACATTGTTGACAAAGTCGTGCAGAATGTGGTCAAGCGTTGTCTTGTTGGTAAATGGAACCTGGGTTGCTTGGCCGCATAGGTAGAACAATCGGCTTCAGAATATCGGGACGTACAAGCGAACTGTCAGATTGGTTGGTAGAACAACTAGAGCAGACGGGATGCCTCTCCAGACAGTCACATCATGTCGAAAGCCCAGACCATCCGTCTCGTCCGAGGACTTAGAGAAACAGGTTGAATGGCCGGCAGTCACATCATGTGTGATAGCCATGTGCCCAACAAATGGGGAATCGGAACTCTGACCAGTCCGACCCCACGCATGTATGCGGCGTTCATCAGCACTGAGAGATAAGCGGGATTTGTCGCTAAAGTCTACATGTCTCCAATTAGACACTGTCAAGGCTGACCGAGCTCAGCACCAATCCAGATGGCTCTGCCTATGATTAGGAGTTAGTGGCAGGTGCTTTAATGGAATTAGACATATACTCCTACCTTCTGCCATTCGTTTTCGAATAGTATCCCTCGATGCAGGTTTCATGGAGGATGGCAAATACCTTAGAGTGGCTGAGTGGGACACCATTGGCGTGGATGTCGTTCCTTTCCAGACTGCACGATCATATCCAGCAGTTCTGTCTGGGGCATCCTGAGCCTCTGCGACGATTATATGTGCCTTCACTGATCCACTTTTACCAACACAGAGCAACTACCATATCGCTCCGACCAAAATGGCGACTGATACGTCTGTTGAACCAACCAACTTCCCCTAGGCCTGTGATGCAAACTCTCTCTAAATCCGACGATTGTTCGTAGCGCATTTGAGTATAAATGCATTTTTGTACACAACGTGCAGTATCAAAGCAGAAACTCTAGTTCCAATTTCCCGTGAATGAGAACACCGGTCATATTAAATGCTGCACGATGCGTCGTCCTCATGCACATTGCATGAGCCCTATAACATCATTGATGCTGACAGTTTGATCATATACATAACTCTTCAAACGGCATTTGCATGCCGAGTTTCGCGGCTGTAGTTCAATTTTTTATGGCTGCATATATGTTGTTACAACGGAGTGTGATTAGCTAATCTTACATATGTACTTCAAAGCATAGGGAATAAAACGTATTCTTAAAAATCCAAACTATATGTCAAGCAATTTTTCAAAAAATGCAGGGACCATCCACAAAATGAAGCTTTAGTGCACTTTGTGTGTTCGTTTTTGCTGCAAACCATTATTAAATTGATACAAGGTACCTAAAAATTTGTCTAATGAATATCACATCACTTAGAAACGTTATTTTTTAAGATATTCTGGATATATTCACATTTTTTATAAAAACGGCCTTTCTTCACTAAGGGAGCTGTATAAAAAGTTTTATTCTAGTACTTCGCATAACTTTTTTTTCTGTTTCAATAGCGTTCTTCTTACAATTCAAAACACTTTTATAATTAGAAGTATGTGTTTAGCACTAACGTTTTAAAATTTATAAGCCTGGACTGTCTTTTTGAAACACCCTGTATATATTTATTCAAATATATAAACTGAAATCAATAAAACTTGAGATGATTTTTTATGTACACATTCGATTTTGTGAACACATTTCCAATAAAAATCTATCTCAATCATGTCAAAGAGAAAACTGGTGCCTGACGCTGGTGTAATTATAAGAATTTGACTTTCTGAATAGTACAACGAAATTCCATTCAGCTCAAAATGCTAACACTCTAACCAATACTTACCATTTCTGCTTTTCCATAACGGGCACATTTAAGTATTTCATCCTATGAGTTAACTTTTCATTGCCAACTGGTAACAGCTACTTTTATTATGTACCCCACGTACACTTTCATCGTTCACAGAAGTGCTCTTCTAAATGGCTTAATCTCCATTTTAAGCCTTTCTTTATTAGCTTCTGTAGATAAGAATATAAAAATCGCAGATCAAAAGGGACGATTTCAAATTACCATTTAGACTCTATCTCTTATTGCTAGAAAGTTATTCACCTTCAAGACGGTAATTTCCCGAAGTTGACTTTTGAACATTAGTCAAACGAAATTAGTTTCCAACAAAATCAAAACTCTGACCAGTACCCACCGTTTTCTTTCCCCTGGAGCGAATATTTGACCTTGAAACATCATTTTCTAATCACGCGCGGACTTTTTAAGTCCCACATCCGAAAACCTGTTCAAATAAAAAGTAAATTGTGACAATAAAAATCGTCTGCGAAAAAAAATCTTTTGTTATCTAATTCGGCCACTTTTCTTTCAACATGTCTCTACAATTATTGTGCAGAAAGCATATTAACGAGAAGAAACAAGTGGTGATGTTTTCATTCTCTTTAGTTTAGTTTTGTTTTGTTTTGTTAAAAATATTTCCGGATATAACGAAATGTGTGCCTTAAAGTGGGTTAGTAAGTTAACGCTTGCTCCGTATGCGAGTCACAATGGGGTACCTTGTAATGAAGACTTAAAGTTCTTTTTACTCCAGTCTAGATGGTTTTTACGGTTGTTTTATATGGATGTTGTCGTTAGAAAAGGTGATTCTGAGGTTATTGACAGAGAAATGATCTATTTGTTGGGAGGCTTAAACTTACCCATATTTAGACTTTTTCTCTGAATGCAGTGTCAGTAGGATTTTAAAAGTGTTACAGCTGTTTAACTGAAAGGCAAAATTACTTGGGGTATTTTTTATTTAACACAGACATATTTTGTTGCATACTATTCTTAATATAGATAAAAAAGCACTTGTTTTATCGATTATCTCTCCCAATATATGTAACTTTAATGTTTATATTTCTTTAAATTGTACTTCATTTTGCATTTTGCTTTTAAGCATAAATTAGGCTGTCTTTTGCGACCCGAAACTAGCTACATGTTTCATAAATGAGACGTTTATTTCAGGAAAATAGTGAAAAACTCAAAATATCAAATACAAAGCATTAAATATCAAATAATGTACAGTCTAGTACAATGTTCTAAAATCAGAGACAACCAAATAAGTGGTTAAAAAGTCATTTATTAAAATCGCCTTATTAGGACGTACACAATCACATAGCCAAAGCGCTTTTGGACATTATTTTATTTCGCCACTAGAGAAGGGCATGATAAAGTGCGAACAAGTGCCTAAATATAGGCCATACCCGCCAGGCAAAATTTACATATATCAACTACATACAAAATTGCATACATCAATTTATATATTTTTAATCTTTTAAAAAACAACGAGATAAAGTAAATAATCATAAAAATACATATTACAATAAAAAATAGAGTTTAATAACCAACATGAATATCGAACAAATCGAAAAGCAACTGCTATTGAATTTTTAAAAAATCATGTAAATGCTGACCCACAGAGAGTCAAGAACGAGTCGCCAAGTATAACAATGGTACAAAGATAATTTGTACAATGGTACAAATTATACCAAAAAAATAGAAAATTCTGTTTAGCAAGCAGTTTTTAAATTAATTATTCCCCATAGACTTATCTGATCTTTGACCTCAAACATCTCAGTACATAGGTCGAAATTGTATATTCAGATTTCATCATGGTATAAACCATTATTTGTTCAAGCAATCTCCAAAATTATATTGGAATTGCTTTCGTTTTATCATGTTAACAATACTTTCTCACTCAAGAAGATTTGAGTCGGTGTTAAGGCTGCATTACACTTAGCAACTTACTTATCTGCTTTTTGATGTGAGCGTTTCTCATGAGGAATCTGAGTTTGTAAAGGGTAACACCACAAAGAGAAGACTACATGAAGAAATTACTGCGTGTAATTCAGCTTTTAAAAGCACTGTTGCCTCATGGGGAAGTTCACATCAGAAAGCACATAGTGAAGTGTTGTTACGTATAATGCGGCCTTTAGGGAAACTACGCTCAAAACTCGCTTAGCTTCAATAAATCAAAATTACTTCCACTTAGAT
Source organism: Amaurobius ferox (assembly GCA_951213105.1). Classification (NCBI taxonomy): domain Eukaryota; kingdom Metazoa; phylum Arthropoda; class Arachnida; order Araneae; family Amaurobiidae; genus Amaurobius; species Amaurobius ferox. Next base: position 95,207,437 of record OX578153.1, read on the forward strand.
AAAGAACATGCAATATCTTGAAACCAGTGATGTTGTTATTGTGATGCCATCAAATTTCTAATTAAGGGTAGGCTCGCCTAAGATGGATCTGCTTTGACTTTGTGCACCTATAAGGTAAATAACATATAGAAATCAAAATGCAAGATTTGCAGCCAGGCATTGTAATGAAAAATAACAAGCATGCATTAGACTGGAAGCACTGGATTTTAAAGTCCAGACAATTTGTGTCAAGTTGAATTTATTACAGCACATTAAAAGGTTTAGTCACTGGGCATGCCCGTGTGAGATGATTTTAATAACACGATTATTACGTAATCTTGCATGGCCATACTGCAAGCTAGTTATAAGCAGGTTACAAATGTGGACTTAGTTAACCAATGGTGAGCCCAAATTTCATTTGGATTTTTAATTTTTTTGTGATATGCGGTTAATGGAAACACACGAACGTTACGTACTCTTTGAGGTACAGCTTACAAGGCCATACTTCAAGACCGTTTTGAGCAGGTTAAAACTGTGGACCTCATCGAATCAATAGAGATCTCGAACTTCATTTCAATCTTTATTTTTTTTTTGTGTGTAATCCTGTTAATGGGAACACACATATACGTATAGCTTTCCTTCTGTTTTTTTTTTAATTCAGTAAGTTCTAAACATACTTTTGAGGTATTCTGCTGACGAGGAAACAAATAATATATTGATTCGTATAAAATATATTGATTCGTATACGGACGTAATGAAAATGTTTAATTCCAACAAATATCGAGAGTCGAAACCCACACTTGAGAGATCACCACAATATTTCTCTCTACATATACTATATATAGTATTTCAACATATTAGCATCGAATGATATTGTTTGCCTTAAATAAAAAATGTTACGAATGAAATGAATGTTTCATTAAAATTGGCGGAAGATCTTAAAATTGGCAATTATTAGGTACCAAAAGAAAATTATTAACTTTACAGTTTCTAGAAAAATTCCTTGAAATAAGTTTTTGAGAATATCTTTTAAGGTTTCCATGGATGATGACATAGCTGTTGAGAATGATTAATGGAATCTTAATGCATATTCATTACCATGTGTGTTAGAAATGGCAGTATCAAAAATGACGTATGTGTTTGATTTTGTTCCGCATGGAAATCGGAATTTACATTGGGTAACAAATTATACATTATCCACAAACTCGTTTGTTTTCGCGCTAATAGAAGACATCATATTTTTAAATTTTCATTCATATTAGTAATAACTAACTGTGTGTCAAAAATGATAGGTAATAAATATACTCATCAAGAATGAATAACAAAATTGTGTTTTCCTTGTTAATAAAATGCTCAAAAACTTCTAACATATGTGGAATAAAAATGTAAAATGCGATCTTCTAATGACTTACAATCATTGTTATCTTCATCATCTGATAAGTGAAAAAGACACGATTTTTCGGCCCATATAGTGTTGTCACCGACTCTCAGGAACAACTCGTAAAATAATGCAGTTAAAACTTTTAATAATAATGTTTTCATTTACAAATTAAAATACAATTTAAACTTCACCAAATTTTTTTTCTATTATTTGTATTTTTACTGGAGAAGTAAATTTAACACAACACTGTCGGCAGTGACAGAAATGACAAATTTGCACGTTTATGAAGTCAATATTATATTAAGTTTATATTATTTAGAAGCACGTCTTGTTGAAAAATATGTAGAACAGATTGCAATCTAAACAAATGCTGTCAAAAATATTTATCTTATTTATTATTACTTTTTAAAAAAACAATTGAGCCAAAATTGACAGTCATCTGGTATTCAACTATATAACATTTTTTTCAAATTTTGGAAAAAAATTGAGATAATTTCTATGGTATGGTTTGCCTGCAATATAATTGACAATTGGTGAGTACCTAATTCTATTTAAATCACTCACACTGTTCAAATGATATCGAGCGTACAGATTCATGAATATCACCAAGTCAAAAGCAATCAAAAATTTGCATATTTCACTGAGCCACAGAAGCAAACGCAGATCCAATAAGAATGATAAAAATGTGTAAATAAAAAATATTGAACACCAGAAAAATACATAAAATCCGAAAGAAAATGTACAGAAAAGGCGGAAAGACAAGATTTTTCAATACAAAGTTCAAACTTGAGATGATAGTGATCTACATCATTTTTTCATCGCACCTTTTACCTCGTGACTGCAGATTAGGTAAAGGCTACGATGTGTAAATAAAAAATATTGAACACCAGAAAAATATATAAAATCCGAAAGAAAGCGTACAGAAAAGGCGGAAAGACAACATTTTTCAATACAAAGTTCAAACTTGAGATGATAGTGATGTTGTACATCATTTTTTCGTTGCACCTTTTACCTCGTGACTACAGATTAGGTTAAGGCGCAAAGCGAATTTCACAATTGGAACCCAACTACTTCTAGGTAGCTCGCTCCCAGTAAACTCTATAATTCACTAACAACTATTCCTTTTGCTTACCTTTTCTGCTACTGTCGTCCATTGTCCAAGGTACTTTTTGACTGCAGTCTAAGCCATCTGTGACTGCATATCCAACAATTGCATCCATCAACATGAAATGCTTAGAACGATCTAATAGCCCCAAATTTAGTACAATAGCAATATTTTCGATGTGGAGATACATGAGTTTTCTCATAGGTGCCTCGGAATACAAAAGCCTTGGATATTTGGATTTTTAAAATGGTTAAATGCACAGTGTTTTGACTCTTATGGGACCAAGCATTAAAGGCCAACAAAACTAGGATTTTGATTCCATTCGCTATTACAGATAGAATGACGTTAGAGGTTAGAAAAAAGATTATAGAAACAGAATATTCCGATGGTTATTAACAGTGGGTTAAATAAAAGTTTTGTCAAACAGGGGAGGGGAGGTGACTTTTATGAATAATAGCCATAAACAAGATTTTTACAATGAGATCATCATGAATATTTGATCTTAGATAATATACAGTATAATAAAAATAAAGTATTTTTCATTCGTAGAAGATAATTTTAATCTAAATCTTTTTAATCAATCAAATTTGGATTGCGCATGTCTGTCTGACAATCAATCAAGTCTTAACCCCTTTAAGTTGACTGTTTTGATGAATAAGTGTATCGGACTTTACTGTCCATAACACTATCATCACGTCATCTATTGTGCGGTTGTACAACACAATAAAACGGCAAACCAGAAAGGGAAATGTAAATGGATTAAATGCATTATTTTAACTATTATTCTTTAACAATAAAATATATCTAAATCACTTTCAATTGTTCTCGTGATACTGGGGAAGTGCATCACAGCTTAGGCAAATTAGTTTTTAAGAGTGGGGGAAAATTTCAATTTAAGTTGGATTGTTTATTGCACAATTATTTTCCACACAATACATGGTAATGTATGGGGAAATTATTGAAAAGGAGTTTAAAATTTGAATTCAATGTTTTGATGAATTTACATTTTTGGGGCACTCAAGAATGCGGATATTAGAAAGGCCGAGCTGTTCCGATGCGCCAAGGTGGTCATGTTCGATTTCGTAGCTTGCAAGTGTATATTATATTTGATGTGATAACCTCCGATTTTCTGAAGTCTGTAGCTCAGTCGCTAAGACAGCAACAAATTAGATGATTTTCTTCTCTGTAATATGCTTACAAACATGGGAAAACAAATAAAAATTGCAATTGGTGCTATAACACTCGAGATAATTAACTTTGAAATGTTTAAATAATTACATTAAGGTATAACGTTCAAAATTTAAAATTTAAATATAAAACACTTTAGAATAGTAGTATTTATGTAAGAATAGTATTGTTAGAATAGTCGTATGTGATCATGTGTTTTAAACATGTTTTTAAATTCTTTTACTGAGATCAAATAAATACTTATATTCTAAAGTGCTTTATATTTAAACTTTGAAATGACATTTTTGACAATTTTCGTTCAAGCATTTTTTCCCCTTCAGTATTGATGGACCAAAAGCCTTAACTACTGAACTGCTTTTAAGGAGTAATGGTTCCTTTTGTGTGTTCTGGTAGGAGGTGTATACTACTTTTATTTTAAAATTCGTAAACAACTTAATCACAGTATAAGATTCTTAAAATTGAAAAAGTAAACATGGTTTTTAAAATTGAAAAGTAAATATGGTTTTTAAAATTGAGAAATTAAACATGGTTTTTAAAATTAAGAAAGTGAACATGGTTTTTAAAATTGAGAAAGTAAACAAGGTTTTTAAAATTGAAAAAGTAAATATGGTTTTAAAAATTGAGAAAGTAAACATGGTTTTTAAAATTGAAAAATAAACATGGTTTTTAAAATTGAGAAAGTAAATATGGTTTTTAAAATTGAGAAAGTAAACATAGTTTTTAAAATTGAGAAAGTAAACATGGTTTTTAAAATTGAGAAAGTAAACATGGTTTTTAAAATTGAGAAAGTAAACATGGTTTTTAAAATTGAGAAAGTAAACATGGCTTATAAAATTGAGAAATTAAACATGGTTTTTAAAATTGAGAAAGTAAACATGGTTTTTAAAATTGAGAAAGTAAACATGGTTTTTAAAATTGAGAAAGTAAACATGGTTTTTAAAATTGAGAGAGTAAACATGGTTTTCAAAATTGAGAAGGTAAACATGGTTTTTAAAATTGAAAAAGTAAACATGATTTTTCTTCAGCTATGGTGGATCTGCAGTCTAAACTTCTGAACAGATTTTAATAAGTGATATCTCATAGTGTGTGTTCTTAAAGAACGTACATAATTTCCTTTTAAAACTTAAAGATAAGTTGATTTAGAGTTTTAAAACCGAAAAAACTGAGAAACTCCCCGAAAGGAAGCACTGAAATTCGCCATACCTGCTATATCATTGTAGCATAATCATGTTAATAAATATTTCTACAAAAAGTATTGAAATCTAACCCCTCCCCCCCCCTACTTTATGGTAAAAAAACTCCCTGATAAGTACCATAAGTAAAAACCTCCTCCCACAAATGTCATGAGATTTCAAAATTGTTTGCGGCAGGTTTTCACAGAACAGGAGCTGTACTTTCAGGTGTAGGATACTCTACTGAAGAATCCTGACCTTCTTTCAATCACCAGTACCCCCTTTTTAGTCGTAGTCAATTAAAATTGACTGGAGTGTGAGCTCCACTCGACTTTCTCATAGTAGAATCCAGTTTTCAGTAACATTTATTTTTTATTTACTTATTTTATTTTTTCAAATTTTACAAGAATTTTTTTGAAAAATTGGTTATTGTGGGCCCAAATGCTTACACGTATAGCTTGTTACTCTTCACTTACACGAAATCGACCGAATATTTCTGATCGATACCATACTTGCAAATTCCCCCCAGAGGGCTAATGACGTCACGAACAAAAATAAATTATATCGCGGTTATTTTTCACAATAACAATGGAAACCATTAAGTCTCGTGATCATTGAGCCATAAATAAACCCTTTTACGCATGATTATGTAACAGTTTGTATTATGCTGCCATGTTAAAGAAATATAAAATTACGAGTAAAATTCAAAGTTTTTGCTCGAATGTAAAAGAAATTCTATGTAGTTGTAGCTTTTTTTGATAACAAAGTCAGACATAAATTTTCCTGAACATCTATTAATATTTGGGACCGCTATCGTGCACACAAGAAATCGACCACAGACATACAAGCAGGCAGACAGACGGGCAGATGGACGGACATAATTCCAAAAATAGTCGAAACGTATTCAAGAGGTCTTAAACATGTTGGCATCAAAATCTCAAATTCGAAAATTTTCGTGAAAGTAATTTAAATGAAATAAGCAATAAAACTTTATTCTATATAAATAATGTGAGAAAGTAAAAATCGAAAAAGGGAAATAAAAGAATAACCTATCATAAAGAATTCTCACGCTCAACGTAAAAAAAAAAGTTAATTTGATTTTTTATAGTTTATGACGGCATAAAACCAATAAATTCGCGTAGATGTTACGAAATTGTCATTCCACCACTGGCACAGTTTAGAAAATTCAGGTTTACATATTGAGTGAGTATTGGTCAAATATCACCCTGGCACTGAAATATTCAATAGAGGCATTCAAAAGCACCAATGCTGAAGCCATTTAGGAGCTGAAACTACCAATCTACACAATCTAGGCTTGGCCCATAGTTTTAGGCCCTGCCCGATCCGTGACAAAGATTTTTATTAAGTGATTCTGGGCCTGTCCAGAATTGGGCTTTGTTATTTTAAATTTCTAATATATCGGACCAAACCTATTTAAAGTTTGAAAAATTTATAAATGAAATTTAGTATAGAGTACATAATGTACCGGATTCAGAATAAAGCCACTGGATTCACATCACATTTATTATGTAAATATATTTATAAGTTTAAATACGGATTTCCATTCATTTTTGGGGACGTGCTTTCTTTCCGCATATATCTGGCTTCTTCTCCCGACACAGACTGCTCTCTGCGCATCGCCTTCTGCGCACGTCTTTCTTTGACGAAGTCCCTTACGATACAATAAATTTACAATGAATGAAGCTGCTATACTTTTGAGAATACAAAATCCCTGTCGTTTCTTGGTGAAAAGAAACATGCAAAAATTAGCGGGTTTGTCACACAATTTCTACGTGTCTGCGTCTATAAAAGAAGAACAATGATTTTATATACGAAATTGTTTTGTTAATTGCAGCTGCGCAAAGTTAAATATTTCAAAACGCCAGCTTTTACCATAATTCTGACCACAAAAATTGAACAAATTTATGTTCTGTGTGCATTGGATAGACATCGTTTCAGACTAAATCGGATAGAAGTTCTTTGTGTCTGATCTGTCTTTGATTCCACTTTTAAAAATACATTCGAATTCGGACAGTATTTGGGTAGTTCTGCCAGGTAACGTAAAAGTCTACAATTTTGTGTTGTGGAAATCTCTAACTACAACTTTCTAGATCTCTGCTGGCCACTGTCGTACTGTAACTCCATCGATTTTCAGTAAAAATATGGGCACTTTTGTCTTACTTCACTTCACCTCCAAGCAAAACCTCCAAACCTCCTCCACTCGATGATTTGCAAGTGCTTTTCTCAGGTATTACGGCGAGTCAATCGTTGTTGCATTAAGCTTCAGGGTTAAGTACCTGGGGTCTCTGAAAAGTGGGTCAATTGCTGCTTAGTTCTTAGGCGGGGAAAAAAATGAAACAGAGGTGTCTTGGTACGATTAAAGGTGATGCTGCATGGTAACTACGCACTTTTGTGGGTGAGAAATAAATAGTTTCTGGATAGAAATTAAATAAAAGTAGGGAAGTTATTAATGGCTAGGATTACCAACTGTAGTCGTTTTTGTACACGTACTTTTTAAGGTGGCAAACAACGCACTCTTATTTTTCATTTATGAAATATAAATACAATATTTTTGAAATAATAAAATAAAACAAATATTATCTACCACAATTTAAATTTTTATTTTATGTTTACTATTTAAAAAAAATGCTTATATTTCACCACTGACGTTGAGTTCAATCGTGCTAGTACCATATAATCCTGGAATTAAAAAGCTGAATCCTGACATAAAACTTCTATGTACCAAATTTAACGTGTCTTCGAAGTGGATGAATTGACAGTTCTTTTGTATTTAAAACTAATTAAAGAAAAACTCAATTATTGAATCGTTTCTAAAATGTTCCAATCATAGGAGAAACAAAACACCTGTTAACCGAAGTTCGAAGAAGGGCAAAATATTTTTTTAATCAACATTTTATTTTTACATTATAATTTTGTTCAATCCCGTTGCTTCATAATATCTTTTATACTTAATAAAGGATTTCAAAATATTTTTGGGGAAAAAAGAAAAGCATATCTTGTTCTGTCGAAAATTTGGGCTATTTAAGATATGCTTTTCGTGATAGATAGCCAAGTACTGTGTTTAGATGAAAGTTTCGATACACCCAGTTCTTGCTCAGATAATTTAGTTTCAGCTACAAGAAACGTTTACATAAAAACTTTTATTAATTTGTTAACATAACCAACAAAAGGAATTCGGCCTTGTGTTAGCAAAACGACAATCTTGAAGAACAATATTCTAAGGTAAGAAGTGCCAAATATTTTTCAAATAGTATAATGCTATAGGGATATTCTCATTAGCAATTTCATATATTCTTTATTAACTGAGATAAGTTTTAAAAATATCATGGCATTAATATTTTTACCTATTAAAAGGAAACTGACCAACCGGATAAAGGCAAACCCTCGTGTCTTGAGATATATCCTTCTGTTTTCACAATGCGGATTTGTCCGAGGCTGATGTAAATAGAGTTCATCAAATTGCCAGATTATTTTGAAATTTTGCCAGTCTTTGTAGTTATGGTGTATATAAGACTAGCAAATATAAGCGACGTTGTTCGTGATTCAAAATGTGTGCAAATTCCAGTAGAACTCAAAATGAGAAAAATTCTTCAAAAGTTTATTAAAATATTTATTTACCCTAAAAATAAGTATAAGAATCCCTGCTTTTTGCTATACAAAATTATTTGCACAAAAAATTTTGAAGAATAACATATCCTGGTCCAGAGAGAATTTACAAAATGTATGAAATATGGTCAACATATCTAAAATAAAGGTACTGAAATGGTAGCGAAAGATATATATACCCGCTCCATTTTTATCCTGTAGTAACAATCGGTTAAAATCAATGGAAACTATATGGATTTGAAAAATATTTGTCAAAAGAAAATAGAAGACTTCAAAAATTGAAAATATCAATAATCCCTTTCATCTTATCTTAAGACTGTAAATACCATAATCTAAAATTAAATACACATATCTGTGAGTTAAGACTATACTGAATTACTTGTCTTGATTTTTAAAGTATCAATTTAAATAAAACTTTCTCTGTATTTACAGTTTGTTCGTTTTCATAATCAAGCATTACCTTAAGACATAAGTTGATACAATTGTAATTTCCATATTTTAATTTAATTACAAATGTAAGTATAAACAACACTATATAACACATTTTAAGCAAAGCCGAACGAATTAATAAATGATTCATACAAATAAATTAAATTAAACAGGCATTAATAGTAATTAAAAATAGGTGAAGGAAATAAAATACACATATATACTATATATATGTGTGTGTGTGTGTGTGTGTAGAATCCTCTGTATATATGTGTGTATATTCAACTATCCTATTATTTTAATTGCTCATAATCTGCATATAATGTAGTTGATCACATATATTTCTGCTTTTATTTTAATAATTTCAACTTTTCTTTCAATGGTCCACCGGAGACACCCCCTCCCCCATCGCAGGCCCTGCTCTCTTGGGTGTTACACCACTGAGTTAAGGAAACCTTGATAAACATTTAGCCACTGATAATCGGTTCCAGTTCACCATTGATGAGGATGTTAAAATACAATCAGGCGAATGTTGAATTGTGAAATATTGAAACAAGAATATATATCACTTGCGTTAACGATAGCAAAGTTCATGAATAGTAAAGTCTGAAATAAAATTCAAAATTAGTTTTCACAATATGGGTTGATCAAGAATATACTAAAATTTCATTTAAACTCTACCACTAATATTATAATTCTTAAATTATAGAAAATTATGACGGATTTTATTATTATGCTTTCCCAAATAGTCTGCAACAATCTTGATCTAATAAATATTATTACTATGCAAATCAGATTATATATAAAATGAAATAAGCATAGTGTACCAAACACTAGTTTGTAAAAACTGTCACTTATTGTTTATGATTACAAATTAATGTTTGAACTTTCGTCAATTATTTACTATACAATATTTTTAAAAAAACCATCGTGTTTGTGGCTTACCTGAAATCTTCTGTGCTTTCGGTGGCTACTAAAAATACAAGCACTTGAGTATTTTAGACGCACAGTAAATTATTACAGTTTTAGAAGCACTCAAGCCGCGGCTAATTGCTATTTCCAAGGATTTGGACGTCAATTTTGTAATTGATTTCAAAGTTACAACTCATTTGTAATAGCAAAAGTAGTAAAAAGTCGTTATGCTGCGAAGCCAGACAATTGAAACGAACGAAACTTCCACCATATTTGGCGTAATAGCAACAACTTCAGGGTTGTTACAAATTTCTACAAACGTACCACCAATTTGCAAATTTTTACACGAGCGATATATAAATTAGAATGCTATATTTCAATGTGCATTACAAATGAATTATCTCTCTCTTTGACCATTAAAAAGAAATTAATGTGAACAGCACATGATTTTCCTATATAATGCAATGAATTTACTTCTCTCACAGTGAAAAAATCTGATGTGGGCAGCACATGACTTTCCCTACAGATTCAAATTAATTTCTTTTTTATTTCATTATGCATTTAATTGAGTTTAATTGCAGAAAATAGCATGGATACTTTTTTGCTGGTATATCCAATTTGCCTATTTAATGCATTTTCGTTTCATTTGGCAACTTAATTCACTTTAAGTACTTCAGCTCCTCAAATTTCGAAAAATTAAAATACCTCGAGAACGGTTCATCCTACAGTCATAAAGGCAGTCATATTCGCTTTGGTGCCAAAACTTACCTGAAGAACAAGTGTAATCGTATTTCAACAATTTTAGTCATTTATTTCAGATTTTCACTATTGACGTAAATATAAAACTATATCTTTGTGGACCATTTTGCAAAAATATTCGATTATATTTTCCAAATCGTATCAAAATCTAATCAGCATCAGAATAACGGTCAAGGGACTTAATTATCAAGTTTGAAGAAATTTCATTAAATAGTTTTTTAACTACAGTAAAAAATGTCTTCAGTTCCTCAAAATTAAAAAATTAGATATCTCGAGAATGGTTCACCTTAGAGTAATGGGGTTTGTTTTATTTTTTTACGTCAAAAATTGCGTATAAAATAAGCATTTAATTGATACATTTGACAATATGTATGCTCATATCCAAAAGTTAAGCAAAGTTGCTGTTTATTTGAAAATTTCAGGAAATCTACTTCGGAATGGAAGGAAACGCGGTATGAGGGTATAATAGGGTTATAGAAGAAGAAAACAATGCAAAACAAGGATAATAACGACTTTTCCAAAGAAAAGGGTCACAATACGAGTGTCAACCTCAGTGAAACAGAATGATTAAAGCAGTGTGATGCTGCAGTTTAATACGGTGCATGGGAACCTCGGGTAGCCACGCATGCTGCACAACGATTTCCCATACTTTCGATGAGGGTTTGGATGAGTTGTGTGCTCAGAGTTCTAAGCTTCACAGAGAACAATTTTCAATCCCGGAACGGAGCTTGATGGGTAGCGGAGGGCTTCAAGATGTCTCCCGAGCATATTCCACACATGCTCTATGTCTATTGGATTCAGATCGGGAGAGTTGGCAGGCCATTGCAGGTGCTGGATATCTTTAGTTTGAGGAAAGTCGTCGACCAAGGCCGCACGGTGAGGAGTCGCGTTATTATCCATGAATATGAAACCAGCAGCTCCTCAAAACAGTCGAGAGTTAGGTTCAAGGACTTCGACTCTGAATCTTTTACCGGTAACCGACCCCGTGTCGTTGATGCGGAGTTCTGTGCGGCCGTCCATCATGATGTCTGCTCAGACCATGACTCCCCCAATCTGAAAATGACGTCTTTCCGTGATATTTCCCGGGTGAAAACGCGTTCTACATTCTCTCCAGATCGTAATACGTCGAACAGCAGTTTGCAGACTAAACCTGGACTCGTCACTAAACATAACATTGACCCACTATTGTCCACTCCACTGCCTACCAATGTTCCTAACTCCACCGTAAACGGGCGCGTTTCTCTGCAGACGTCAGGGAAATGCAAACTGCTGGTCGTCAGGCATAAAGACCAACGTGTCTGATTCTCCTGTAAACAGTTTGTCTCGAAACAGTGACACCTGTGGCGGCTGTCAGGGCTGAACCCAGTTGTCTGGCAGAAAGGCTGCTCTGACGTCGCGCAGTTATCACCAAATATCGGTCTTGCCGAGCTGTCGTTACCCTTGGCCGACCTGGTACGGGTCGTCGGAAACCATCTCCAGTGGTTTAGAACCTCTGCCACAGTCTGGAGATTACACACTGAGGCACATTTAGACTTCGAGACGCTTCGTTTTGGGATCGACCGGATTCCAGAACTCCAATCATTCATCCGTTCAAAAACATATCCAATTGGCATCTTTGTGACATTTTTCGTCCTTTTTGATTGTTAACAACGCTCTGTACCTCAGCAATTGCAAAATTCTGGCTAAACTGGCATGTCGTTTTATATTCTTTCTGACGTGCGTCGGTACTTTGCGCATGTCGACTGAACTGTTTTGCATATGCACAATGTTACCTTCGTCCCACGATTCTCCGCAACTGATTGTGAACCATTGTATCCATATTAACTCTGAATTTTTCGCATTTTGCGAATTATGCTTAACTTTCGACCATGGGTGAAGTGTTGAAAACCCAGACCACACGACAGAGAGTGTGAAAGCCCCAGGCCGTCCGACTCGTCCAGAGGACTTAGAGTATCTATTTGGACGGCCGGGAAGGACGACAGAGAGTGTGGAGTTTTTTATTTTAGATCAAATATTTTAGATTTGCGAGTCATTCCACAAAAAATGGCAGATTCCTTTTTCCAAATAGTACTCAAATTTAACCAGCACCACGATATCCAACAAGCGACTTGTCTACCAAATTTTGTGCAATTTGGTCAATTAAATTGTCAGCTATTGTGGATCCACACAATTTTTGTGGGCCATTTCGCAAGGAAAGGTAAGATCCTTTTTTCCAAATCATACCAAAATCTAATCAATCCCAGGATAATCAACAATTGACTTATCTACCCAATCTTGTAAAATTCGCTGTATTAAGTTTTCAGCTAGAGTGGATACAAGTAATTTTTGCGGGTCATTTCGCAAAACAAAAGGAAGTTTCTTTATTCCGAATCGTATCAAAATCTAATCAGACCCAGGCTCAGCCACAAGTAATACACCTATAAAATTTTATGAAATTCGGTCTGTTAGTTCTTTAGTTAGAATGGATATATACATTGCACATACAGACACACACACTTACCCATAGACACACAGACAAACGCACAGACGTCACGCTAAAAATAGTTTTCCGTGTTCTAGAGGTCCCAAAACATGTGTAGGTTCGTCGAAAACTCTACTTGCGGTTTCAATATGTTTCCGATAATTTCCCTATACATTACCTTGTATTGCAGGGAAAGTAAAAATGATGTATATGATCTACGACACTGCGTTTTTAAAGTTGAATTCGTATATTGGGCGCTTTTTCGGATAACAAAATGCAAAGCTATTTCGTATCCAACTAACTTATGTTTTACGCAACTCTACATTAACAATCACCACTATTGATAGCATCCTCGATAAGCAATATAGTCCATATATTAAAACATTTTAATAATAAATACATTAACTAGGCGTAATTTTTGCAATTTTGATGATATTTTCGCCAATCCAGGGCTAAATATCGCTCTAAGTTGGCGATATGTCGCAAAATTCTTCGCCAAGTTTGCCAAATGTGTTGTTAAGTGTTACAAACAAATGGAGAGAAGAGTATTTCTTATATACTGGAGGGTGTGTCCGTCATATAGCGGAATTCAAACTTTGCCCCCTATTTAGCATCATTTTTATCTATATGGCGACATTTTCGTGAATTTGGTAACATATAAAAAAGTCGCCAAGTTGGCGACATTCCGCTAAATTTTTCGTCAAGCATTTATGGACGGACGGAGAAATAGGTTACTCTTATAGACGAGTTTTATGGTCTTTCCAAGATATCGAATTTTCATTAATCAGTAGAAATTTTCATTGATTTAGCGTCATTTTATCAATTTAGAGCCATTTTGGTCAAGTTGGCGGCATTTTCATCAGTTTGGCAACATTTAAAATCATCGCTAGGCGATATTTCGCCAATATTTTGCAAAGCGTTATGGGTGAAGAAATAGGTTATTGTTATAGGAGATAAATTACTATTATCATCCAAATGCAAAACTATTACCCAAAGTATCTTCTCTCGTGTCTGGAACGAGATAGATCCACGAGAATAAAGTTAACAAATTTATCGCATAATATTACATATGAAAAGTGAACCTTCTTCAGTGAACATTTTTTAATTTTATTATCTTTTGATACATTTATTTGATAAATGTGCAATATCTCGAGAACGGTTCATGCGAGCGTTCATGCAAGCGTTTATGTGAATCGTTTTCTAATAAAAAATTACACAAGGAATGACTATTTACTTAACATTATTGAAGGTTTTGATTTTTTGGTGATTTTTTTCAATATTTCATTAAAAAATTTGGAGGTCTTCTGAACATTCGATTCCGTTTAAATACAATAGGCTTCCAATAATCACTGATTGTAATTTTTGTCCTAAATTTCGTTCAAATCGTTTCATTCCTTCGTGAGATATCATCTCTACAGACTCACTGACACACACACGCACAGACATTACTTCATACATTATACTATTTATTTCCTTATACATTATACTATGGATGTGTAAAGAAAATAATGCATCTTACGTTTTTAAACTTGGCACAAACATAGTATACGCACATGCCCTTCAACTTTATAAATTTATAAATACCTTAACGTCATATCAGACATTTCAAAGACAGTATAAGTGAAATTATTTAAAACTTCTTTTGAAACACACAAGGAGTGAGCACAATTGTAAAAAATCTGATGTGGGCAACACATGACTTTTCTTATATAATGTAATGAATTTACTACTTTTATAGTAAAAAAAATAGGTTTTTTTTTATAGTAGATACTAATATTCTTTCCAAGATATTGAATTTTCGACAATGAGTCGCCATTTTTATTGATTTAGCGTCATTTTTATCCATTTGGCGAGATTTTCGTTAATTTGGCAACATTTGAAAAAGTCGCCAAGTTGGCGACATTCCGCCAAATTCGTTGCCAAAATTTCGCCAAGCGTTATGCACTAAGCAATGAGTTATTTTTACAGCAGGTAAATGACTATTGGTGTTCAAATACAAAAGTATTACTCAAAGTATATTTTTTCATGAATGGAACGAGCTAGATCCACGAGAATGATGCCACCAAATTTATCGCATGGTATTACATATGAAAAGTGAACATGTTTCTCAGTAGGAAATATTTTTTCTTTTATTTTATGTTTTTTTAATAATTCTTTAAAAAATGTACAATATCTCGAGAACGGTTCATGTTAGCGTTCTAAAATTTATGTCAATCGTTTTCTAATAAAAAATTACATAAGAAATGTCTATTTGCGTAACTTTATTAGTGGTTTTAATTTTTTGACGATTTTTTCAAAATTTCATTCGAAAATTTAGGGGGGGGGGGGGTTCTGAGCATTCGATTGCATATAAAAACAATAGGCTTCCAGTGTTTGCATATTGTGATTTTTGTACCAAATTTGGCTCGAATCGGTCCATTCGTTCGTCAGTTATCGTCTCCACAGACTCACTGACACACACACACACACACACACACACATATTTTCACACGCACACACACACACACACACACACACACACACACACAGACATCACTTCAAAAATGTTTGATTCGTGATCAGGGATGCTTGAAACGTGCTCTCCCGTCGAAAACTCGAATTCGAATTTTCGAAACCGTCACAATCCTTTCCTTATATATTATGTATATAAGGATAGTAACAATGTGAAAAATTCGAGTTGCGATTTTCGACATGATTCCAATACTTTCCCTATACATTACCATGTATTGCAGGGGAAGTAATTGTATCTTAATAACAAGATCTTCCTGTGAATAGAATTTTTAAAGCAAGAACAGATATTTTATGCTTCTTTTAGTGGAATTAAATTTAATAGGCAACTGGCATTATATTTTTAAAATATTATATCAGTTACGGACATGAAATATGGTAATATATTAGAAAATATTTTTTAAATTTATGTATTTCCGAATGTGTTTAAATGATTGTTTCAACGGGGTAAAAAATTCTTAGAAAATAACTTTTGCTAACATTTTATACCATTTTAACATCATTTTATCGTCTATTTACCAAACTTCATATTTTTATATATTGGTTTACAAACGGGACCAGGATGTTTCATTCATCAGATTTGCCTTCACTTACAATTTTTACATTTTGAAGGGGCTTTAATGGAACACTTTTGGAAATCAATATTAATTTGTTTAGAATTTTCACATATTTCAAATCACAAGCAGCGTTGGGTATATTTATTTGCTTGTATATAAATAAAATTGAAAATCTGTTGTATTGTGTGTGTTTGTTTTATCATCACGGCAGAAGAGCTGCACCGCATTTCAGGAAATTTTGTGAGTAGCCTTGGAATAGCCTCACTTAAAATTTTGTCCATGTTTAAAATTTTTAGGACCAAGCGTTATCGAGATATTAATAAAAAATATTCATGAATCGCTTTCATACTAGTAAAACCCGTTGCTAAACTTTTTCAGTGAATATGAAAATGCAAAATAACATTGGCAAGCGGTTTTACAGATATTTAAATCGGAATTTTATTTTAATCTTGTGGGGATTTACGATATTTTTATACAGTCTCAGAAAACCAATGAAACACAAAACACCTGACCTGATTACAAAATAGTCCGATTAAAATTTGTAAGCTGTTTGTTGCGATAACTCGGTGTTCAGTCTTCTAAATGACTCGTTATAGGAAAGACTGTGAAATTTAATAACAAAATGCAATACTGTGAAGCCCTTTAAAATATTTCTTACCGTACAAAGTAAAATAATTTATCCTATTGAGTGTATTTATGTTACATTGAAGGATATCACAGCATAGCACACCTGCTTTAATTGCAGGAAATTGGCATTAGAATTAAAATAAATTGTGGCTGGAATAGCCTGGTGTTCAGCTTTATTTAAAAGTTCTAAATTCGGTTAATTGTAATAGTGAGCACCTTTACTTTTTACGATCTTATTCCTAATAATATTCCTAATAATCTTATTCCTAATATAACATCATGTCATACGGTGAAACCCTTAAAATTGCTTCTGCCTGTACTCCTTGACAAAGTTTCTGTTTTTAACCTTTAACTCATTCAGAAAATATCAGTTGTTATACAAAATAAAAAAATTAAAATTCGTTTGATGGATCCTCAGAAACTGAGCGATAAAAAATACTTTTATTTTAAAAATAATTAGAAGTTGAGCAAAATCTCAAATATTTATTAATTTTACTTGAAAAAAAATGCAAATTTTCTCTGACCAGGAGACCTTCTGTTACAAAACTCGCGCTTAGTCAGCTCCGAACCCCGGAAAATCTGTTACTAAGTTGATGCTCTGCCGACTGTGCCACAGAGACTACACAGATTCTCTTCCATAACAATAAAATACATTGAAGAATGTGCTTTAGACCCTATTTAAAAATTTGAGGTTATTCTGTATTTTTAGCACATGACTTACACTGAAGGCTCAAATTCATGTTTTCTTTATTTCTTTAATAATTTATTAAATTGAGTCTAATTGCACAAAACAGCACTAAATGTGCATTTTTAATTCAATTTCTGTTTTTATTTGGTAATTGGACATTTTTCCAAAGTCGGCATAACAAAAATGCAAAAAATCTCAAATATCCCGAGAACGGTTAGTCCTAGAGTAATAGAGTTGATCTTATCTTTTTCCTCGTCACAAACTACGTATAAAACAAGCACTTAATTGATACATTTGAGCATACGTAGTCATTTCGTTTAGATTTTGGCGATTTTTGCAGGCCATTCCTTAAAAAATGGTAAGTTGTTTTTTTCCAAATCGTATCCAAATCTAATCAGCACCAGAGTATCCCACAAGTAACTTATGTACTAAATTTGGTGAAACTTGGTTAATTAGTATTTCAACTAGAATGATGAGATTTTTGCGGGCCATTTCGCAAAAAAAGGGGGGGTTTTCTTTTTCGAATCATAACAAAAACTTATCAGCACCAAGGTCACATCTAAGTGACTTATCTACCAGATTTTATGAAATTCGATCCATTAGTTATTGAGTTAGAGTGGATACATACATTGCATAGACAGGCACACAGACAAACACACACAGACGTCACGCTAAAAATAGTTTTCTCGTATTCTAGAGGTTCCAAAACGTGTAGATCCGTCAAAAACTCGTGTTGCGATTATCGGCATGATTCCAATACTTTCCCTATACTTTACCATGTATTGCAACGAAAGTAATAATTTTGAAAATCGGTTCGATAGATTCTCTGAAATTGAATAAGACACACAAAAAAATGTCTTATTCTTTAGCCTTATAGATTTTAGTTAGGATTAAAAAAAGTTGATAATTGAGCATTTCCCGTGCGGATATCGCTCATCATTAAAAAAGAAATAAAACGAGCCAGGAAGTCCTTGAATGCTACATTTCGATGTAGAATGTTATATGTAAAAGATTAAAATTGTATGTAATCTTTGAAATTGTATGTAATCTCGCATTCAAGTTGTGTAAACATATAAATGTCCTCGGTTTCCACAAAAGACGCACATACATTTACACAGACAGACATCACCTCAAAAATGTTCTATTCGTAATCAGGAATGATTGAAACGTACTCTCCCGTCGAAAACCCAAATTCGAATTTTCGACACTGTCACAATACTTCCATTATACATTATACTATGTATATAAGGAAAGTAAAAATGCTTGTATTTTAAACACATAATTTTTTTGTTTTGGTTCAAATCAGAGGATATTTGAGCTTTTTCTGTGCTGATATTGCTCATCAATAAAAAGGGAAAACAAAGGCCAGGAAGTCCATGAATGCTACATTTTAATTTAGAATTTTATATGTAACAGGTCAAAATCTGATGTAATCTTTGCAATTTTCTATTACAAAGTATAATGGAAATTAGATATAACAGTTGATTTTATCCTCTCTATATAATTCTAAACAAAAATGTGGAATTCAAAGGCTTCCTGGTTATTTTTTTCAATTTTTCATGATGAAAACTTAAATAGTTCCAAACTTCAATACTTCGCGCGATTCAGACGGTCTAGTGGTCAAAGTATTGGGCTACGATCACACAGATCGGTTGAAGAAAATAATTTTGAAACAGATTCAAAACAAAATAATTTTGAACAGATTCGACAAAAATTTATTCAATAACAAAATATGTTTGTGTTTTAAATATAAAAATTTTAGTTTTCCTTCAAATCAAATGATATTTAAGATTTTTCTGTGCGGTTATTTCTCATCACTGAAAAAGGAAAACAAGTTACCTTGAATGCTATATTTCAATTTAGAATTTTATATGTAACAGATCAAAAGTTGGTGTAATCTTTGCAATTTTCTATTATAAAATGCAATGGAAATTGGATATAACATCTGATTTTATCCTCTATATATAATTCTAAACTAAAATATTGCATTCAAGTACTTCCTGTCTCTTTTTTTTTTATTCTTTCACAATGAAAACTTAAATAGTTTCTAGTTTCCGTCTCGCTTGTGCTTCAAACTGTTTAGTGGTTAATGAGTTGGACTGCAGATCGGTTGAGAGCGAGTTCTGTCCTCACTTCAAACTAAATTTTATGTTGATTACATTTTTAAATACAACATTTACATGTTGATATACAATTTTATGTTGATATACATTTTTATAAACAATATTGTCAGGTTAATGTATTTTGGAATTTCTGTTCCACATTTATTCGAATTGCAAATTCAGTGAAAGCTTTATATAATTAAAATAAAATGCAATCGCCACGCCATTCGTGGCACAGCGGTAAAGTACGGCAGTACCAGCGTGCAGCAAATGCTTTTGTCGGGGGTTCTGTCCCCGGCAATTTTAGCCACTTCTTTTTTCAGATTATTTAAACGGACAAGTTCAAATGTTAAAATTATATACACCGAAATCGAAACTTTGGTCGTCGCCCTCTTGGCCGAGAGGCTTGGGGCGTCAAGTTGCGGGGGCTTAGGCTGGGAGTTCGATGCCCGTAAGGGTATTAAGGTAGTGTTAGGAATTAGCGAGTGTTAACGCGTTTCAGCGGGGTGAAGATGGGCGAGGTTTAAGAGAAAATGGTATCCATCTTCTTAGGTCTTTCCTCTATTCATTCTCCCTCTCTAATTTTCGTATATTTCTTACTAAATTATCTGCACGAGATGGAGGACGAGCGGTGGATGAGCTCCGCCGTTGCCAGCGGGGTTTCTCTTCGGGCCGCTGGCTTCGGTGCTGAACCCCCTTCTCGTCCAAAGTTCGTGTAGGGCTTGTTTTGCACCAAGTGACTTCCACTAATGAAGTCCCGAAATTTAATGCATTTTTCATAAAAAAGGTCTCTTTTTTCACTAGGTACGTCACTTCCGGTACGTCACTTCCGGCGCGTCATTTCCTGTACGTCACTTCCGGTGCGTCATTTCCTGTACGTCACTTCCGGTGCGTCATTTCCTGGTGAGCAAAAATGGTTTATTAGGAAAAGCACACATGCCATATCTTAATGCAGGTGAGTGGACTCGAACCCAGAGCCTCTGAAACTGAAATCAGACAACATGACCACTGAGCCAGCCAGCTCACATATTGACTCGTCTAATTTATCTATTTAAACTTAACGGAGACAGAGAATGATTGGAAAAAGCATAGATACAAAACGACTCACTCCTCAATGAGGATGGATCCGAACCCACAGCATCAGTTATTCGAAATAAACAATTTGAAGTAACATAACCACGATACCAGCCAGGTCATATAATGGCGATCCTAATTAATTTATTTAAATATACCGAAGAAACTAATCATAAAACGTGTAGATACAAAAACAACTTATTTCGTTATACTGGACGCAAATCCGCAGAGTCTAGAATTGAAATGACTCCGCATGACCACTGAGTCAGCCAGCTCACGTAACAAAGACCCTAATTAATCTATTTAAACTTTACTCATAGACTGATCAAGAAAAGAACAAATACCGAAAATCAAAATGCGATAGTCATTACATGTGGATGGACCCGAACTCAAAGCCTCTGTAATTGGGATCAGACAACATGCCCACTGAGCCAACTAGATCTCATAATGGCGATCCTAATTAATCTATTTAAACTTAACGGAGAGACTGGTCAGAAAAAGTACAGATACAAAAACGACTCAACTCGCTACACTCAACGGGAGTGGAATGACTCGAACTGACATACTCTGGTGCAAAACAACATGACCACTAAGCGCCATCCAGTTAACATGCCGATGATCCTAATTAATATATTTAAACTTAACTGAGAGACTGATCAGAAAAAGGAACAAATACCCAAATTCAACGCCTGTGTACAGGCTCGAACACGCAGCCTCCGGAACCGAAGGCAGACATCATGACCACTGAGTCAGGGAGCTTACATGCTGGCGCTCTTTATTAATATATTTAAACTTAACGGATAGACTGATTAGAAAAAGTACAGATACAAAAACAACTCCACTCGCCACACCGAAAGGGAATGGCCAGAACCTACAGGCTCTGAAACTGGAATCAGACAATATGACCACTAGACCAACCAGATCACATGCCGAAGATTCTGATTAATTTATTTAAACTTAACTGAGAGACTGTTCACAAAATATACAGATACCAAACAACTCATCTTGTTATACTGAATGCGAGTGGACTCGAACCCACAACGTCAAGAATTGAAGCCAGACCCCCATAACCACTGAGCCAACCAGCTTACATAATAAGGATTCGAATCATTATATTTAAACTTTACGGAGATACTGATTAGAAAAAGAACATATACCAAAACAGTCAACAGACTGTCAATGCCTGTGGAAGGACCCGAACCCACAGCTTCTGAAATTGCAATCAGACAACATGACCACTGAGCCAGGTAGATCGCGTAGGAGTGATCCTAATTAATCTATTTAAACTTAACGGAGAGACTGATAAGAAAAAGTACAGATACAGAAAAGACTCAACACTCTACACCCAATGCAAGTAGAATGACTCGAACCTAAGGACTTTGGAACGAAAACCCGACCACTAAGCCAGCCAGTCCACATACCAAGGATCCTAATTTATCTATTTAAACTTATCGGAGATTTTAATCCATAAAAGAATAGATACCAAGATTTAACTCGCGATATTCAATGTAATCGGATAGACTGGAACCCATAGCCTCTGCTCTTGGAATCGGACAACATGACCACTGAGCCAGACAGTTCACATACCAAGGATCCTAATTTATCTATTTAAACTTAACGGAGATTTTAATCCATAAAAGAATAGATACCAAGATTTAACTCGCGATATTCAAAGTAATCGGATAGACTCGAACCCATAGCCTCTGCTCTTGGAATCGGACAACATGACCACTGAGCCAGACAGTTCACATACTAAGGATCCTAATTTATCTATTTAAACTTAACGGAGATTTTAATCCATAAAAGAATAGATACCAAGATTTAACTCGCGATATTCAAAGTAATCAGATAGACTCGAACCCATAGATTCTGGTCTTGGAATCGAACAACATGACCACTGAGCCAGACAGTTCACATACCAAGGATCCTAATTTATCTATTTAAACTTAACGGAGATTTTAATCCATAAAAAAATAGATACCAAGATTTAACTCGCGATATTCAAAGTAATCGGATAGACCCGAACTCATGACTGATCAGAAAAACACAGATCCCAAAACATATATGTAAGATGTCTGAATTTGATGTAATCTTTGCAATTTTCAGTCCTAAAATATGATGAAAATTTGATACAATATTTTATTTTATACTCTTTCTATAATTCTTAAATAAAATATAGCATCTAAAGGCTTCCTGGTTATTTTTTTTATAATGAAAACTTCAATAAATCCTAGTATCAGTCTTTCTCGTGATTCAAGCGGTCTAAATGAAGCGTTTGCCAGCGAATTCACAGATCTGTTAATTGCGAGTTCTGTCCTCCTCTAAAAATGCTCTCTTGAATACAGTTTTAAAGAATAAATAAATAATGTTCCGCAGTGAAATAGATTTTGGGGGTTCTGCCACAGATTTATTCTTATCGTCAATCCAGGGAAAGCTTTGTATAATTAAAATAAAATAAAATTGCAAAGCTATTAGGAGCGCAGCGGTAACAGCGTAAAGCGAACAAATATTTTGTTGTCGCCCGCTTGGCCGAGAGGACATCAAGTCGTGAGGGTTTAAGCTGGGAATTCGATTCTCGCTTAGATATAAAGGGTAAGATTGTAATGTTAAAAAGTAGTGTGTGTTAGCGCGTTCCGATGGGGTTGAAGGATGTCCTTCAGTGAACGTACAGCGCACAGGAAATGAAGTCATTTCCGGTACGTCATTTTCTGTGACGTAACTTCTGGTATGTCATTTTCTGTTATATCACTTAAAGGTGTGTTGTGTTGGCCGGTCGACGTGGACTTTGGCTCCATCACGGCACCGAGCGGCCGGGTCTCATTTTTGGTTTAGGATATCAGTTTTCGACTATTTAGTTTTTGCGCTTAGTGTTTTGTTTACCTGATTAAAAATTGAGTTGTTACAACCCATTGTTTGACTGTTGGGGTACATGGACTAGTTTTTGTTTATGTAAAAATGTATCATTTGATTACGTAAAAATGTATCATTTGATTATGTAAAAATGTATCATTTGAATACGTAAAAGGCATCATTTTGCTTTCGTTTTTATTATTTCATTTGATGCTTAGATGTTATTACCCGTAAATGTTTCGCATGAATGTCCTTCATTCCACTCTTTTGTGATTTTGTAGTTCAATATAAGATCTGTGGGGTGGTGTGTCACCGTTTTGGCGGTGGTGCTTACTGCCTGGTTAGTTTCTTTGCGGGCGGGTCCAAGTTTTCTGGGTGGGGTCTCAAGCGTCCCCGTTGGCGTTTCGTGCTGGGATTGGTGACGATTGGCCTCGCTCGGTGGAGTGTTGATCTATTGTTCCCTTGGTGCCCTGCGTGGTCCACGTGCTCTATGGCTAAGTCGGCGACTTTCTTTGTTCGGTTGGCTTGGGCGGCTCGTTCTTTCGGTTTTTTCTTGGGGATCATTTTTCTCAAGGCCACCCAATTAAAATACTTTGTCAATATTGGCGAGTCGTGTGGTCTTGGTTAGGTAGGTAATGCATCAATTGACAAAATAAAGAATAAAACCAATCCCATTACTCTAGGGCTAACTGCAGTTGTGGGCTCGTGTATAGGAACTGCGGGAGCGACAGTGCTCTCTTTCTCTCTCACACAGCCTCGCGTGCAGCTTCCTATGTGCGCATGCGCACAACAGTCAAACACCACGCTTTACAGTTCCAGCGGCGTGGTGTTTGACTGTTGTAGTTGCGTATGCGCAAGTAGGAAGCTGCGCGCCAGGCTGCGAGGAAGAGAGAACACTGTTGCTCCCACAGTGCCGCAGTGTCTATGCACGAGCCGCCCCTGGCTAACCGCTCTCTAGATATTTTTGTTTTATGTATTTTTGCTACAACACAATTGGAAATACGATCAGTTACCAAATGAAAACGAAAATAGGCTTAAGACAGCAAATTCGGCGTAATTTCGAATAATTATGCGCGTTATTTTCGGCAATTAAACTCTAATTAATTAAAAAAATAAAGCGGAAATGAATTTGAGTCTGCAGGGAAAGTTACGTGCTGCCCACATAAGATTTTTACTTACCCCACCATACATGGTAATGTATAAGGAAAGTATTGGAATCGTGTCGAAAATCACAATTCGAGTTTTCAACGGATTTACCTGTACTATAACACGAAAAGGATATTTTCAGCGTGATGTTTGTGTGTGTGTCTGTCTCTCTGTGCAATGTGTATATCCACGCTAACTCAAAAACTAACTGACAAAATTTCATGAAACGTGGTAAGTAGGTTACTTATGACTTACCCTGGTGCTGATTAGATTTTGGTACGATTCGGGGAAAAGAAACTAGACTTTTTCTTACGAAATGGCCCTCAAAAATCGCATGCATCCACTCTAGCTATGACACTAATTGACCAAATTTGGCAAACAAGTTCTTTGTGGGTTACCGTGGTGGTAATTAGATTTCGATACGATTTGGTATCTTAAGCGAAATAGCCTGCAAATAACCATCAAAATCTGAAATTTAAGACGACATAACTTTAAATGTATCAATTAAATGTTTTTTGTATACGTAATTTTTGACTACGAAAAGAATAAGACCAACCCTATTACTTTATGATGGACCATTCTCAAGATGCTTAAGATGTTTTAAATTTTGTGGAGCTGAAGATTTTTTTTCCTTGTAGTTGAGTACCATGAGATTTATTCCGATGCTGGTTGCATTTTAGCATGATTCAGAAAAATGAAACAGAGATTTTCTTGCGAAATGACATGCTAAGATCGTGAAAATCTGAAATAAATGACTAAAATTGCTAAAATATACTGACTATATACTTGTTCTGCATGTAATTTTTGACACCAAAGCGAATAAGACTGATCCACTGACTTTGCAAAGAACCGTTCTCGACATATATTAGTTTTTTTGGATTTTTGAGGAGTTGAAGACGTTTTAATAAGTTGCGACGTGAAACGATTGGCATTAAAAATGCAAAGTTGATATAATATCAGAGTTATATCAGATATAATATCTGTGTTATTTTTTGCAATTAAACTCAATTTAATGCCTTATGATATAAAAAAAATAAGAAAATTGATTTGGGTCTGTAGGGAAAGTCATGTGCTGTCCACATCAGACCTTTATTTAAACGTAAAACACTAGTTTTCCGTTAAAACAAATGAGAAAAAGTTGTATTAGGAAATTTCTAGTGTATATGAGCAATGTAAAGCAATTGTCCGGACCAATCTGCTCCTGAATGGCGGCATAAGGATGAGGATTAAGATCTAGCTTAATGGGGTGAAATATTTAATATTCCGCAGCCTGAGGTAGTCATCATTCGTAGAATACCATCTGTAAAGTCCGTCAAAAAATATAGTCCTTAGATGCAGTTATTGTTCCGAAAATAAAAATATATTGAAACAACAGTTGATTACAGGCAGTAGTGTCAACTTTTTTTTGTGTGTGTGGGGAGGGGTAAAGATATGTTGTCTCCCACATTTTTCCAATTATCATTTTTACAAATGGATTCTGATGGTTGCCTGGGGAGGGGGAGAGGGGGGGAGTATGACCCATAAATCCCCCGCTTGGCGACACCAATGATCACATGTATCAACACTTTTAGTTCAAAGGCAAAAAAGAGCGTACTTTATGAGTGTGAGTTCTTGTGAGGTTTCTTATATTCTGTAGAAAGAACTACTTTGCCATTAAAATCTTTTGGTTCATCAACTGTGTATGAGGCTGCTAACGTATGCATTCAACTAGGCTCGTCTGTATTAAATATACAGTTGCACTTGCGCCACTTTGTCCAGGATAATTTCTCTTTCGGTTTGAGCTTCCTTGATCTTTGACTCTCGGTTTTAAGGTGACCTTGATTCTAGCGCTTACCCTCACTATTACGGCATTGGGAACTGGTACAGAGGGATCAGATCTGCATGCTTTGAATGAAAAGTGACATCGGCATGTGGAACAAGTTGAGATCGTTCCCGTGAAACGAAAACATATTAAATTCATTGTTTTCTTTATGAGTTTTATTTTAAGGAAAGGGCTCTTTTCTCTTGCCTTTAATGATTTGACCTCTAATTTCTAATAAAAGAAAACGGGCTGGTAAATAGATATAGTAAATGTTAAAGAGATTGATAGGCTCAACTGTTTACGAAGAAATTTCAAGTCGACTGCTGGACTAGAACTCTGCATTGGAGTTGGGTAACCACGGGTTACCCGCTTGTTGATTCGAGTATCTGTTACTTAAATTGCAAGTTGATACGCAAAAATTATTTTTAAGGACTGTATCTTTTTGAAATTGTATTTTGCAAGAGTAACTGCATACATACTTGAACTTTGGTTACAAATTGCAAACAAAATATTGTGCATATGCGTTAGATTTAAGAAGTATTGAATTGAATTTTGAAGTGAAATTTCTTTTCGGGTCGTGTGCTGCGGGTTCGGGTTGAGTTGCGGTTCGATATTTTTCACTGAGGATGCGGGTTGACAAATTTCTTTGCTGCGGATGCTGGTTGGATAACTGCATTTATCTGTCTCCCTAAAAGATTGAAAATTTGAGGCTTAATTAAGTTTTCTCTGCTGCTGTTGCAGGTATCAGCCATTCCCTGCTACAAGGGCGTAATAAGCATGAAGCCGATCATGGAAACTGCTATCTGTAATGACTTTAGTGCTACAAAAACTTTAAGAACGGCTCAAGTTTGGTGCATATGAATTCGGCCGCTGCATCCTTATGGAACATGAGTACAATCTGTATGGAATTTAATTTCGTCTCAGTGATAAAACTGAATATTTCACTCTCCACAAAAACATGAATCCTAAGTTTTTTTTATAGTTTTTTTTACTTTTGATAAAGTAGACATGTAACATTCATAAAAAGCGAACATGAAACATAGAGCAAACTATGATACATATTTGTAGGGGGCCTAATATTTGCAGGGGGGTAATTGGCATAGGCAGATCTAAATCGCCTATAAAATAAAAAAAAATATTTCTAATACAAATAGTGATTTTCTAAAGTAAATAGAAGACGTGATCTTTAAAACTACGATGAATACACTACACTTCTAATTTCCCTCCAAAATGGTGTAAAGTCATATTTCTATTTCAATTATTAAAAATGATAATAATAATTACCCAAACTAGCTGATATTAGCTATATATCTGGTGTAAAAATCTATGTCCCAGCTGGTTATGGAAACATTGTATTCACATGCAAAGTCGACTCTCTATTTATGGAGTGTTACGAGTTTTTTCTTGGGTAGTTAAAGTAGATCTGACACTGAAAATTCTGTTCTGAGTCTTTCCTTGTGAAAAAAATTATGAAAAACAAATTCGGCGAATAATAATTCCAAACTCCAATTAAAAAGAATGAAATCAGTTCAAAATATCTTAACCATATTTATTTCATATATACATAATCAAACAACTAAACTTTAAAATACAAAGAAATTACGTCATATGTAGCGGACTTAAACACAAGATCCCAGTAGTATACAAGCAAAGCTCCTTGTATTACAGCATATATACTTATTCTATGCACTGCAGAACGTTTTCAGTAGCTTTTCAATACCAGAATTTTTTTATAAAAATAAAAAATATAAAATGAAAAATTGCTTTTTTAAGTATGCATTTGTAGTATTATTGTTGAATATTAACATTGAATAAACTAGATGTAAAAAAAACCCCTTAAGTTAATATTTTAAAGCGAACTTGAGCATCTAAAAATGAAATGGCATTCAAATGTTTAATTAAAATTGGTTGCATTATTTCAATAATATTCTGCGTGGAATAATGTTTTCTTAATTTCCACTGTTTTAAATTAGGTAAGAGTATACAGGGCAATATTGGGGAGTTTAAAAATATGCTTTTATTATATTTTATAAAATAAAATGAAAAAAGTAATATATAACTTGCTATTTTATTAATTCAATTCTTTATTACTTCCTTCTGCCAAAACTATGCTGCCAAATTACAGCTCGTTAATCAGTACCAGAATTTATTTATAAAAATATGAAATAAATATTTATTTGTTTAAAAATACCATTATGGCATTATTGTTGATTATTATTAATAATTCAATAAACTAGTAAAAATATCCTCAATTTGATATTTTAAAGCAAACTCTCGTATCTTAAGGAAAAGGGTATTCAACAGTTTAATTGAAATTGGTCGCATTAGTCCAGTAATATTCTGCTTGGAATCATTTTTTATAAATTTTCACTGTTATAAATTGGATAAGAAGGGTGTACAGAGCAATATTGAAGTGTTTAAAAATGTTTTTTATTTTTCTATTTTATAAAATAAAAGGGAAAATGTATAACACATAACCTTATATTATTAATTTAATTCTGTATTACTTCACACTGCCAAAACTATGCCCGGCCGTCCAAACAGTTGCTCTAAGTCCTCTGGACGAGTCGGACGGTCTGGGTCTTCAACACTGCCAAAACTATGCGGTCAATATTATAGCTCGAAATTTAAGGAAAGACAAAATATGCACATTTATTATAATATATAAAATTGTTGTTTGAGAGAGTATAATTTTCTAATACTTCCTTGAAGAAAGCGACGCCTGCCTTCTAAAGAAAAAGCTATTTACGCATTTATTTTCTTTCTGTAACGATACCAAGCTACGCATCGATATTTGAGAAAAAATATTTTATTAATTTTTTTCTTCCGTTACGATGCCACAGCTACGTCTTGATTTTTTAGACTAGATATGCTCCTCTCCGTAACAATGCCAAAATTATGCCTCAATTTTTGAGAAAGAACAAGACACACTCCTTTTTTTTTTTTTTTTCGCAGCAATGCCAACATTATGCTTTGAGTTTTGAAAAAGGTCAAGTGCGCACCTTTATTTATTTATTAATTTTTTTTTTTTTTGCCCACAACGATGGCAAAATTATGCTTCGAGATTTTTAATAATGGACTAGACACTATCCTTAATTATTCCCCACCCCACCCACGGTTTTTGAGAGAAAATACTGGACGTTTTTTTTCTTTTGCAACAATATAAAAATTATGCTCTTAATTTTTGATAAAACTAGTTCTTTTTTTTTTCTGCAATGGATGCCAAATTTATGCTTTGATTTTTGAGTAGGACTAGACGCCCACCTGTATCTTTTCTTTCTAAAATGATGCCAAAATAATACATGGATTTCCGTAAAAGGTCTGAACGTACTACATTCATTTTTTTCCTTTAACGATGTTAAAATTATGCATCGGTTTTTCGGGAGAGACTTGGCTTCATTTATTTTTTATTTATTTATTTGTTTTATCTGAAACAATACCAAAAGCAAACCTCAATTTTCGAGAAAGTACTAGACAAACACTATCTTTTTTCCCACAACGATGCAAAAATTGTGCTTAAAATTTTGAGAAAAGATTAGATATGGCATTAATTATTTTTTCTCCTTTAGTGAAGCCAAAATTAACCCTCCATTTTTGAGCGAAACTGCAATTTATTTTCATTTTTTTGACAAGAGTGGCAAAAGAATGCTTGAATTTTTGCATGCACATCTTTATTTATTACCCCGCAACGACACCAAAATTGTGCTCCTGTTTGAGAAAGGTTACATATTTCTTAATTTTTTTTTTTCTTAAAGATGTCATAACTATACTACAGTTTTTGAGAAACTAGGTATATTCTAATTCCTCTCCCGGAACGTTTCTTCCTATAAGTATGATAACTTATTCTTAAAATAGTGGTTTCCATTATTCAGTTACCATGGTATTAGTTCGTTACGTCCAATTCTTTTATTTTCATAAAATAAAAGCCTCTCAACTATGTATGGAAGAAGTTGATCATAATAATAAAATATATTTTGAGTTAGGATTATCCAAATAAAGTATTTAGATTATAAGTATACAAAGCATTTAGATTAAAAGTATACAAAGCATTCAGATTATACAATATTCAAATACATGTTTTTCTTAATTCTAAATTTAATGAAGTAAAATATATCATAACATTTTTGATTTTTTCGATTTCCAGACTAATTGTATGTTTTAGAAATAAGGTTATTGTTCTTAAATAAAAATACAGATGGCAGCACCATATCAGAGTATTTCAGATAATTGAAATAAAGAAGCGCATTTTGAAGTAAGTAATTTTTTTCACAAATAGTAGTTATGACCAACTTCAACCCTAGACAGGGTTTTGAAAAAGGATAATTTACGAAAGTGCTAATAATTTAGGGTTGTTGTATTAGATTTTGTTTAGCCAACGCTATTTTTGGAGATATTAATCTCATTTAAACGCCCTATCTAGGTCATTAATAAATTGCTATCTGCAAAATTGAGCGAATTAAAATCATATGAAATTTTATTCGATCAGACACGGTCATTTGACTATAAAGAAACTCAACGTGTATATTCTTGGGTTTCCTTACAAAGTTGTTGGGGGTGCTTAAGGATTTTACAAGAAACCCTATAGATTGTAGAATCATTGCATCTCGCAACTTAAGTCCACTAGGATATAGTTTAGCATTGGCAGACTTTTTGCAATATAATGTAACATTATGGCAGTTAAAGAAGCCATACTATTTGAATTATAAAAACTTCAAAATTTTAAAAATAAATTGAGTTTCATTTATTTACCAATTTTATTTAGATGGAAATACGTTTGTAAAATTTAATTTTGCTTTAATGCCTGTTCATATGTATTAGGTCTTTAGATTTTATGTTACACTCAGAAGATCTAGATAACGCCTCTATACGCGTATTTTACGCTAAAAAATAAGCAAATACGCCTTATAAATTAAGTAATGCGTATTTTTACGCGCCGATTTTATAAATAAAAAAGAAAAAATATTTTTTATAATCGCAAAATAAACAGTTTAAAACTCATTTCATAATGTATTAATTGTGCTATTAGATATACAATGTATTTTATTTAATAACACAAATAAAGAGTATAGTGCATGTCAAAATACAATAAATTTAATAAATACCTGGAAATTTGAGGGTAATTGTATATTTGTTAGAAATTACTCCTCTGAAAAGCAAAATACACCTTGAAATCAAATCAAGGAATATTTCTACTCTTCTAGAAAAATTCTAGCTCGAACTCTGGATACACTAATAAGAATCATGAATCATGGAAATGCTAAATCTTCAATGTGTATACACATAATTTTGTTTCATCTAATGCAACCAATTTACTAATCTAAACTAAATAACTTCCATTTAATTTCTAGATAATATTTATTTTAAATCAGTTTACCCGGAATTTCAAATTTGAATTGCATTCTCAATAAAACATTTCTTTACAAAAATATGAAGAAATTTATTGAAAAAATTTCGGTCATAGTTTTTGTGCTACATAAAATAATAATCATTTAAGAGGTCATAGGTCTCTTAAAATATTAAAAAATTAAAAAAATTAATCTTATTCACCATTTTATATCTTATAATGTATATATTTTAAAAATATATTTCTTCTTAATAATAAATCCAACTTTCAATGTACAATTTTTTAAAACATAATATACAGTTTCTAGAGAATTGAAAATTATGAAACGTTTGTCAAACAAAATATTGTTATGATAGTGTGCGCGCAAAATTACTCAGAAAATTTTACATCCAGAATTTTTTTCTTTTTTGTGTATCTGTCTATATTTCAAGAGCTTATTGTGAACCTAAATGCATTTGAATTTAAAGTAAGTTTATATTTTATACAATGATACCCTTAGCTTTTACAAAATATTCGTAATTTCAACTGTATAATCTCTTAAAGAATAATTCTGCAACGAGGAAACATAAAAAAAGTTCATTTTTAGAGTCTTGCATATATAAGATATTCTGAAAATTGAATATAATATATTCTGAAAATTGAGTTAATATTGAGCAGTTTCTGAGTTATTTTGCTCGCAATGTAAAAAAAAAAAAATCACATTCTGAAAATAAAAAAAATTAAATAAATAAAGGTTATATCTCAATAAATGTTTTTTTTATATGAACTGATACATTTTCGGCGCTATAACTCTAGTAATTATAGGAATTTTTTCTTGCGGTATATTTTCAAATGCTCAAAAAGCTTAAATCTTTATATACATTTTTAATGGGGTTTTTTTTAATCTAATTTTTTCTATGTTTAACAGCCCTATGACCCTGTTAATTATGATGCCAATATGTGTGCTAGGAAACAATTCTTTAGCATTTATTTCTATATTATTGCAATTGCTATATATTTAATTTTACAACTTTTATAAAATTTATCCTTTATTAATCTAAATGCTCATTACTGGCACAACATTAGATTAGAATCTATATCATTTTATAATGAGTAGCAAATCAATATCCGGCAAAACGGACTTTCTATAAAAATACAGCATAAATTCATTTTTAAGTCGTACTTTGTATATTACTGATATTAGAATCGTGTTCTGTATAGAGTCATGCTGCACTTAACGAAATGGCTTCCTATTAATTGAAAACGTTATCATTTAATAAGTTATCATTTAATAAGTTTATCATTTAATTAATATTAAAAAATATTATTTACAAATTTATGAAACGGCACAGATAGGAGACATCAAAATTGATTTTTTTTTAAATTTTTTCATTATATGTCAGAAGTAAGTTCTGTTATTTCTTGTATAAAAAAGTAGGCGACGGCTTTAATTACTATGAATTACTCAACTGAAATATCGAAATTAGAACAACCTTTTCAAAATATTTCAAAGTACTAAAATATCTAAATTATAACCAGTGCATTTCGAAAGCTAGGAAACCAATCCGAAATCCAATTACATACTCTTGTAGGGCTTTCAATTTCTATAAATCACTCATCTAAAATATCAAAATTAGAAGCACATTTTCAGAATAATTTCAAAATTCTAAAACAACGAAATCATAACCACAATATTTCGAAAACTAAGAATACAATTCGAAATTCAATTATATACCCTTGTAGGGTTTTCAAATTACCATAAATTACTCAATTAAAATGTCGAAATTAGAAACACCTTTTCAAATAATTTTAAAATACTCAAATATCGAAACTGAAACCCCTGTATTTCGGAAATTAAGGATACATTTCGAAATCCAATTATATATCACTCTACAGCTTTCAATTACTATAAATTACTTAACTAAATTATCGAAATTAGAAACATGTATTCAAAATACTAAAACAACGAAATTATAACCACTATATTTCGAAAACTAAGCATCCACTCCGAAATCCAACTATATATACATGTAGAGCTTTCAAAGGTATAAAAATTACTACCTTTATTGCTATTACTTTCAGTTTTCGAGATTACAAACAAAAACAGCACAGCAAGCATTACAAACTTTAAAAACGGAAAATTTTCAAATATTCCCTCAATATATTATATATTAAGATATTAAATAAAGTAAAAATATTTTATTCAAGCATTATTTGTTAAGTGAAACATGACAATATACCCAAATCTTCCATGACAACATTTATCTCAACATCTACCATTATTTAATCATGATACCACAGTATCGGTAATACATTACCTAGCTCTGCATATGTCATAATAGACCTCAACCTAATACGATCTGTAAGCTCTATCCTAAATATACTCTAGTAGCAAATTTTGGTGTACTTTTAACAAATGCACTAATTTTACGTGCAGAAGTAATCGCTATCCATCGCGAACTTTAATTACAAAACTATTTTCTTTTTCGCGTTTGTCAGATTTAACTTTAAACTAAGTGCAATGATTAATTCTATATAATCTCAATTTTCATAGTTACTGATAATTAACTCATATTTAGTGTTAATGGTCTCCACAGTACAAACTTTACATGATCAATTCTTCCTTTTCTTATGTACAAGCATGTATCATTAGTCTTTGTAGAGAATTTGCAAATAAATAAGCATATAAGTTCGTTATGGGATCAATCTACGCATAATTTAACACTACAACACAGAGCAAAATATACATTGCACACAAGACATGAATAACAAGATGTAGGTTGTAGAAGCACCTGTATTAAGTTTCAAGGTTTCACATCTCCAGTTGATTTGCTTTAAAATATTTTTTGGATAAAAACTGAAATGATTACAATATAAACTGACAACTGACAACATTAACTTAATGAGTACTTAAAGAAATTGTTAAGAACATTTTGAATATCAAAATGAATCTGAATTAAATTATTGAAAATAAATATAGACTTGAACTAAACCGAGATCATTTTTAATGTTATGAATTATGAATTTAATATTTATAATGTTATGAATTTAAAATATTTAGAAACATAAGAAATATATATTTCAATGGTAACACAGTATTATGAGGTTAGGGCATCAACATAAATGTTATGAATAAAACAGGAATAAATACATTTAAAATTCTTTTATGCTTTTTCTTTATTTTAAACTGAAATAAATGAATAAAACTGCAATTATAATTTTGCAAAAAAATTATAATTATGATAAAATAAATGAGTAATTTTGCAATTTTCATGAGTAGATACAATATCTAAATTGTAATAATACTGAGAAAATGTTGTATTACAGCTATCATTAGGTCGTTATGATACAGCATCAACATAAGTGTATCTTTAAAAATACTATATTTAAATATTTAAAAGTACTTTATTTATAAAAACATTCATTTATTTTCATTGCAATATATGATAAACTAAAAATGTATAAAAGTGACTATATTAATATGTTTAACAAGCTTTCGCTCAAATACGTAAATGTCCAATTAAAAAGAATTGTATCTATAAAATCTATCCTTGATAATTACCCACGAATTTTACATCAAGTAAAATATAGCCCTGAATGCATTATGGCTAAATTTATAGCAGTACAGCTAGGTTTATTGGACGTTGGTCAATTTAAATAATGGATAATTCGAATTCCACCTTATTTCTCTTGATATTAATATTCATGTCTGTGTCAAAAACTACATTTAACTCAAATTTCTCCTGAAAAACTGTCTTTTATTTAAAAATGATTTATACTAACAAGGTATTTTGCAAACCTACTAAATATAATATGCATTTAGAATTTTATAGTGTACACTGTAGAATGAATGCCATGTCTATTGATAAATCCAAGTAAAATAGAAATATGTCATTATTTCCTCCCCTTTTCTTTCTATGTTAGATAACATATAAAGCTCATTTTAAACCAAAGATCCTATTTACTCACCCAGCTTAACAAATTTACGTATATTCTTCCATTTAAATATTTCTATACATTTTTAGGTCGTTTTAATAAATACTGGTATTATTGCCAAATTTACAGATCTCAATTTCTAGATACTAATTCCATTATCTGTAATTACCCTTTAAAAGCGGCGAGTTATAATCTTTAATGTATCAATACACATATATATGACACCCAAAAGATTATTAGCAAAATAAAACTTCACTCCACACGTATTTACTCACAATAAGATAATTTGATTAGATTTACATTACCAAAGGAGTTACAAATAAATAAGTTTCACTGCATATAATTTTCTGATTTCAATTAAAAGAAAAAGAAAGAAATGTGAAACCTTGCTCTGTGTTAGATTTCATACACCATTGTACTTATTACCGAAGTTCATCTAATCTCAGACGCTTAGGACAGATTTAAATACTTTGGTGGGAATGTTATGATGATTCAGACAACAAAATGAAGCTCTTGTTCTGTTATGCACTACTGGACGTACACACATTGGTTCGTTTTTTGGCAAGCAACTTGCCTTTGGTCCACGGATTCTGTACTTTGAGTGGCTGGAAGGAATCACTGAGACACCTCTCAGAGGAGTTGAAAGAAACCACCAGAGTAAGGTCATTGAGTGTTTGTTCGCTAGCGTAAGCTTCAGTCTTCTGCTCACCATCCATGGCTGCTTGGTTGACCTGAGAAACCACTGCTTCTAGAATCTCTCTTGCGTTCGCATCAGGGTTCAGTTCCAACCGGACGCTCGTGTCTGGAGGAACATCCTCCGAATAGGCAACAGCAACTCTAAGCACATCAGCTTGGCTGTCGATGTCTGTTTCTTTGCAAGGAAGTTCAGAATCTAATATTGATGTGACAAAAGCGTCGTCATCGTCCTCTATATCTGAAGACTGGTCTTCTGCCGTTGAGGTGACCTTGAAATGAATTCCACAGTCTGTCAGACTATCCTCATCATCACTGGGATGATCTCTGCTATCATCGTGAGGTAAATGCAACAAAGCATCCATTTCTTGCTCTTTATAGCCACTGATGTCATCATCGAATTCGTCTATATCCAGGTTGGTTGCCGCCTCGTTGGATGACAGAGAAGGGCTGCTACCAGCTCCCTGCACAATGTTAATAATTATACCTTCCTGAGACAATGTATCATCCTCACCAGGACACTTTTCAGGTGTTTCCTCGTTTACCGGTGTTTCCGATGTAGATGAAGCATCATATCTGCTTCCAGAACAGGATTCAACTTTATAAGTCACGCTTAAGTTGTCTGTGCTCAGCACTTTCGAACAATCATCTATGAGTTTCAAAGAACAAGGTGGCTGTTGCCGTACATAGTCTTCAGAAACACTGTCATCACAGGATGAAGCTGCAAGAATTAATCCAGATGTTGAAGCACACCGTCTCATTTCCGTGTTGACCATTTCAACTGGCTCTGTGACCGTATCTGTTAATGAATAACTAGAACTAGAGCTTGTGATCCGTATGGAAATAGGCGCTAGATTGGGAAACGATTTGATATCAGTGGGCACCTGAAGTAGCGTTTGACTGTTGCTGGTATGATGTGGGGAATCCATTGGACTCACAGATGCAGATCTGTCCATTAGAACTCCATTGAGAAGGACACCTCCAGACATCTGCTTATCTCTGGCAAAGTTTAAAACATCCATGAGCCATCTCATAGATCTCCAAGTGTTATCAACCTGCGCTTGAAACTGTTGAAGCTGTCTCAATCGGGATTTGGCTGATGCAAGCTCGGTGGAAGAGAAGGCCTGGAATAATAAGAAAGAGTAAATATTGTCCATAAAAATTATATTATAATACATAGAAGTTTAAAGAATTTATATTTCCAGTTTATTCATTTTATGTTACTATCTTTTCTGATGCCTTTCTAATCCTAATTTAAGCTACCCCATTTAATATTGAAGCATTTGCATTTTCTTTGCTTTTCTTATCCTTATATCTATATATTTCGGCCAAATGTAATTATTAAGCAGTAATAGTATTCGACTTGAAGTAAAATATAAAATTATAAAAGTTCGATCACGTGCGAAATGGGTAGGGATTACAATTTCTAGCAATCTAGTAGTAACTATCCCAAGTAGCATGTTATTATTGGTCCAATATTATATATCTTGGCGCTTCATTGGGAATATTTTCATTATAGCGTCAATATTGCGTATACATTCCCCGCCAATAATGAATGGATATTGGCATTACAGTATTACGCCAATATTGGTGTTACATTGGAAATATTGCCAATTTTTGGCATGTATTGGCAACCAATACTAGCTAAATATTGGCATGCCAATATTGGCTAAAAATGGCCAGCCAATATTGTCAAATAGTCTACATTTTTACATTGGTATGCTACTAGTGATTATATCGTGATCATATCTTTATCTATTCAGTTTTTAAACAAATGAATAAAATACACGCGCCAGCTGCGAGGACAGATAAATGCCTCCGCATTATATACGCTTAAATCGGAATTATATACGTATGGTCGTAACACATACGAAACAAATGACTGTATATGCTAAAAACCTTCAACGTAATTTCGGCAGAAAGTGTTATTGGACCATCGCAAAGTGGGGTTCAGAAAAGAAACACGCATGTCTAGTTTACACTGAAAAATGTTCATTGTTTATAAAAAAAAATGTCTTTGTTAATGTCTATTACAGATAAAAGGATTTCCCCCACAAAAGACATAACTTAATCGGATTTCCTGTGCAGATTCCCATGAACAGACATTCTTCTGTTTGCCAATTCAATTCCTGACTTCCTCATTTGACAAGATAATTTTCTCCATATAGGACGTCTGTAATTATATCAATAAATATATGTAATTTTTTACATTGTAGTTGTAATCATCACTATATTTAATTGTCTAACGTGTATAATGTGTTTTTGCCTTTCCAGACCCTCCAGAAATCCATATGTGACATTGTGACCTAGAAGGCTGAATCTTTGCAAACACATATATTATTGATCATGGTATATAATCTAATGGAGCAGGATGTAAGATTACCCCTCCCCCCGCCTCTACGGGGTGCAGATAAAGGAGGTTTAGAAACGTTTTGTCAAACCCTGCAGAAACACTGAACCTAACAGAGTCGGATTTTGATTTGCCTCCTGGGGGTGGAGAAAATGGGAAGTTTTCTTAAACCATGTCCATAAGCCCGTCCGTTAATCCAGAAGACTGAATCTTTGCACGTTACGACTGGGGGTATACATCGATTACGTTTCGGAATGTAACGGATTTGGATTTTCAATATACCCCTCGGTGGTAGAAAAACTGAAAGGGCTCGAAAAGTTTTTCAGAACCCCCCCCCCCCTCCTTCCGACCCCCCCCCCTCCTTTGTGATCTAGAAGGCTGAATACACATTTATAGTAACGACCTAAGGCACTGGGAGTAGAACCTAAGGCACTTGGATTTTTTATCCTCTTCTGAGCAGAGATTATGTTTCTGTTTGACCTCTTGACGCTGTCCCAAACGAAGAACATCGCCAATGCCTGCAAAGAGCATTTGAACTGTTTGGGATAGGGTATGTCAAATACCTGTCTTTTTGAGAGGTCCTACGCTTGGGACAGACGCTGTCCCATCCTTAAGCAAAAGCTTAAATGTCTTTCCATAGTTTCAAGCAGCGCTCCTATGATTTTGAAGGGTAAATTTTTGCCAACTTATAGTATCGACTGCTGGAAAAAACGAACGCACTTGGATTTGCCAGCTCCCTCCTCTAACGGGGTAGTGATTACAGGCATTTTAAATGTCTTTCGAAACTCTCAAGCAGCCGTCCTCTGACTTAGAAATGTTTGCACTCTTATAATATCAACTACTGTCAGAACCTAACGCAATCCGATCTTTTATTCCCCGCCCTATCCTCCCACGAGGCGGAAATAACAAGTATTTTTAATGTCTTTTGAAACTCTCAAGCAGCCCTCTTAAGACTTAGAAGGGTAAATTTGTGCACACCGATAGAATGATATACACCGATAGGCTTAGAAGGGGTAATCTGTGCACAACAATTGAACCGAACATAACAGAGCAGGATTTTCTTCTTCCGGGGTGGACAAAATAGGAGGAGGGGCAAAGTTTTTCAGACCCCCCCCCCCCTATTCCCGAAATCTAAATGAAGCGTTAACGAATCGTCCACCTCGAACAAGTCTAAACAAGAAAGATCAATCATAAGAATTGATTATGAAACACTTTCCAACTGAAATACAATTTCATTTAAAAATCTCTAAAATGCGATGCATTCAGTGGTGATATCTATTACATTATCAAAGTACTACAGTAATTTATTATACTTAAATATTTAGAACGTCATTGAAATATAAATCGCTGATTTTCTATGCAAAATCAATGAATTTTTCATTCATATAATTTGTATTCCAGACTCCAGAGCTAAATAATTTTGCGTGAAAAAATTTCAGGAATTCTTATATAACTCACGTTACAATCGCTTGAGATATCTGCATTCTGCATAAGTTAAAATTAGGCTTCGTTGCAGAAATAATAAAAGTTTAGGGATCATTTAAAATCACAATTATTGTAATTCCGTAGGCACGGAATTTAGGTACACAGATAAAAAACAGATATACAGATAATATATATGTGTGTGTGTGTGTGTGTGTATGTATGCAAGGTATTGAAATCGTGCCGAAGATCGGAACTCGAATTTTCAAAGGATCTACACGTTTTGGGACTTCTAGAACTCGAAAAAACTATTTTTAGAGAGACATCTGTGTGTGTAAGGTTGTATCTGTGTGTGTTTCTGTGTATCTGTGAGGATATTGTACCCACTCTAACTGAAAAACTAATGGACCGAATTTAATAAAATTTGGTAGGTAAGTTTTTTGTGGGAAACCCTGATGTTCATTAGATTTTAGTACGATCCGTAATAAAAGAATCTGCCTTCTTTGCGAAATGACCGGCAAAAATTGCCTTTATCCACTCTAGATAAAAACTAATGGACCAAATTTAACAAAATTTGGTATATAAATCACTTGTAGGTTATTTATTACGATTCGGGAAAAAGGAACGGCCTGTTTTTACGAAATGGCCCGCAAAAATCGTTAAATCTAAAAATAAAAGACTACGTGTGCTCAATTATATCAATTAAATGCTTATTTTATTCGTGATTTTTGACAACACAAATAATAAGACTAACCCCATTACTCTAGGTCTAACCGTTCTTGAAATATTTTAGTTTTTTAGCGTTTTCGCTACGCCACCTTTGACAATAAGTCCAACTATCAAATGAGAACCAAATTTAAGTTTAATGTGCAAATTCAGTGGCATTTAAAATAATTATGGGTGTTATTTTGTGCAGATAAGCTCAAATTATTATTGAAGAAATAAAGAGAACGTACATATGAGTCTGCAGGGAAAGTCATGTGCTGCCTACATCAGAATTTTTAACAATCTTACAATAATGATTCATAGAAGTGTAAGGGGATTATTTGCAGGCCATTTCGAAAAAAATGTAGGATCTATATTGGAGGATCCACCACATTTTTGTAGAATAAAATGTTCTACAAATTTAAGCTGTGTATCAAATTTCAACTCTCTAGGACGTAGGAATTTGCATTAAAAATGCCATCAAATAAGTATAAAATGACAAACAGACAGACGACCATCAATCATGAAAAGTTATTTAAAATTTAAAAAAATTTGAAAAATTGTTATCTACCATATTTATTTTAAAATGTGAAACCTCTCATATATAAAATAATTAAATTCTTGGAAAGATATTTATTATAAAATATATCTCTTTTTTCTTTCTGGAGGATATAGCAAAAGTCAGAATTTAATTGAAATTGTTTTTTTCCTTATATTAATTAATTTTTATTTAAAACACTACTTAATGTATTTTTACTGAAATTTTTTTTATATATTTTATGGGATAATTTGAATATTTCCTAAAACTTTCAAAGCAATTTGTGAATTTTAAATTCGCTTAAAAAATGTTTGAAAAATTAGGTCCCATAGAGTTCAATGTATTTCATTTTTTTCAGCCCGGGTTCAAGCCAAAACTAATTGGGTGATATTATTCATTTATATTCCCATATGTTCTACAGACCGTCTGAACAACATACTAGAATTTCATTTTGATAAAGTCATTTTTACGGCAGTTATCGTGCTAACGGACAAATAGACAGACAGACAGAATGAGCAGAGTTATAAACACTTTTCAACTATGTTGTACAGTGTTAAAAATTACCACTAATCAAAACATAACAGGACCAATTTTCAATCGAGATAACTATCCATATAAGATTGTTGTCCATTTCAACTTATATAGAAAATGTGTAGCTTACACTTTTAAAATGAGTTATTTTCTCTGGCTTTTATAGGCTTAAATACTAGTCAATATATAAACTCTAACTTATATATGATAAACTGTAACATTTAAACCTTCCAATAAGTCAATTATGAATGGATGAATTGTTAACTGTTAATTTACCTGCCGATGAACGTGCTGCGCCACGATGTTGTCCATTTCCAATATTGATGATATTCTGGAGTATCTCGATATAAATATGTGTTGATACGTGCTCATATGAACTGAAAAGAAAAGTATAAAGTATATTACAATGTTAAGTTTTTATGATATACAAGATTCTTGGGAAAGCTTTTACGCACTGCAATAACTTTGTAAAGAAAGTGTCAAGGGAATCACACATTGAGTACACATGGTGCCCACTTATATCCGTTACACCCGCCTTAACTTCTAAACGGTGACAGCTTAGGCCATAAAGTTGGTGTCTAGGTATAGTAAAAAGGCTATGCGCTACTCGATGAGACATTTTAAAATGCCATCTATCGGCAAATTTTGGAATTAGCTGTCCTATCTCGCAAGCGGTGAAATATACGTGAAAAAAGTCAATTAGAAAGTTGTAGAGCACTCTCGATTTAGTACGAACAGATACCTTGCACACATTAATACTCAAAATAGAATGCAAAAAATGAACATTTGTTTGATTGTGAAGCGAAGCGAGAAAAACCACCTTACGGACTAAATGCGAGCCTGTGTTGTTGGACAGGGGAAACGCATGTCATTCGCATTCATGAGGACCATGTTTCTGTCCCCACTGGTTGCGTGTTTTACTGAATGTATCTACAAACCATGAAAAATTTCTGCTGATCTTGCAAAATCGTCTCTCCAAACACACAGCTCAACTCAACCATGTTTGGTATAAAAATCACATGGAGCTCATGTATTATGCAAATGAGGATGGAACGTCATACCTGTTCACCACAGACTACTACTATAAAAAGGATGTTTCCGCTGGGTTGTACGTTAAACGGAGAGTTATGTCAAAATTTGGCAGTTGCGAGTATTGCGAGATGTTGTTCATTTACGGTGAATGTGGGCGTAAGGCAAAATCATCTGCAAGGCTGTATCGTGAACGTTTCCCTCAAGGCCCGCATCCTACACGGCAGACCTTCTTAAAAGTTGTAAAACGTTTAAGGGAAACGGGCTGCGTGACCAGCCGACCTCGAATTCGTACACCTTGTAATGTAGGACGCAAAGTGCAACCTCGAGATGTGCTAGCATACGCTCTCGCCCATCCTCAGAGCAGCACAAGAATGATCAATGAAAATTGTGGCCTCTCAAAAAGCTGCATCTGGAAAATCCTGAATGAATCAGATGCTTATCCATACCGATCCACACCTGTGCAGGGATTGCTGCCAAGAGATGCTAAGTGGTGCAGCATTGTGATGAATAACTTAGAGATCTACCCAACATTTCTGGCAGACATAATATGGACAGATGAGGCATGTTTTTCGAGGAACGGAATGTTTAATAGACAGAACGTTCATACCTGGTCGCTGGAAGATCCGAGATATACCGTCGAAGTTCGACATCAACAACGCTGGTCGATTAATGTTTGGTGCGGAATTTTTAGTGACAGGCTCATTGGACCAGCATTTTACGAGGGCACGTTAACGGGACAATGGTACTTGCAGCTTCTGCAGGATGTAATAACCGACTTTGTTGAGAATCTACCGTTGCACCAACTCCTAAATGTATGGTTCCAACATGACGGCGCACCTCAGCATAAGATTTCAAACGTTCAGCTGTACCTAATAGATACATTCCAGAATCAAGTCATCGTGTATGGTGGTTCCTTCGAGTGGCCTTCGCGCTCACCTGACTTGACCCCATT
This sequence comes from Amaurobius ferox, assembly GCA_951213105.1. Taxonomy (NCBI): domain Eukaryota; kingdom Metazoa; phylum Arthropoda; class Arachnida; order Araneae; family Amaurobiidae; genus Amaurobius; species Amaurobius ferox. Next base: position 95,251,285 of record OX578153.1, read on the forward strand.
GGACTTCTTCTTATGGGGACACATAAAAGGACAGGTATATGCGACCCCTCCGCCAACATTGCAGGATCTTCGACGACGCATTACTGATGCTTGTGCGTTCGTAACATCTGCCATGTTGCACAATGTGCCGCGAGAAATCCAATCCAGAGTGCAAATGTGTATAGTGGCTAACGGAGTGCATTTTGAGCAATGTACTATTGTAAATAAATGATCCTGAAGACAGGGAAGTGTCTCAGTTTCTTTCTTCCACTCTTTATAACATGACAATTTTCGAAATCGTGACCAAACAAATGTTCATTTTTTGCATTCTGTTTTGAGTATTAATGTGCGCAAGGTAACTTTTCGTACTAAATCGAGAGAGCTCTACAACTTTCTAATTGACTTTTTTCATGTATCTTTCACCGTTTACGAGATAGGACCGCCATTTCCAAAATTTGCCGATAGATGGCGTTGTAAGTTGTCTCATCGAGTAGCGCATAGCCTTTTTACTATACCTAGACACCAACTTTATGGCCTAAGCTGTCACAGTTTAGAAGTTAAGGGGGGGGTGTAACGGATATAAGTGGGCACCCTGTATTTATAGTAAAGTGACCTTGTCTGATTGAAAGAAATGTGATTTCAGCGTCCCCTAGTGGAGTATTTAAAAAGTTAGTATTACGAACCCTGCAACGAAACGAGATAGAAGGAAAATGATAATTAGAAAACTGTGGAACAGTATCTAATTAGTAGGAATTGGCAGCATCAATGTAAGAAATGCATATATGGAAGACAATTAATACCTGTCAAAGAGTCATATCATCTGTAACGAGGTGACTCTTGCAATAATTATCAAAGTGTCTGAGAAAATTCTTTCTCGAATTCAAATGTTCATTGTTGTTGACAAAGGGCATTTTGAACAGACTGTAGATAAGATTTCTTTGCATGTGCTGTTTACGCTAGCATTCCTGAATAGAACAATTATACGCTAATAACTGTGTGAAATAAATATTTTCTGTAACTGTTTTATGGTCATTTCCTACTCGTTAGACAATACACTCTAACTTTGAAAATAACGTGCTTTCATTTATTTCACTTTGTTGCTGAGTTTGCTGCCCAAGGTTTTTAATTATGAGTTAGAGGCTCTGAAAGAATTTTTATTTGATCGGATACGGTCAATTTACTGATAGATTTAACGTGTATACGCATGGACTTTTTCTTATAAAGTAATTGGGTTGCTTAGGAACTTCCCTTAGAACCCTATACTATATGTCAAGATATTATCGTGGATAAATTGTATAACAAGAAAATATTTATAGCAAGAAAATATTTAGGGTTATTAAAATGGGGGTTAAAAATTTAGTTAATCAGTGTGGTCCATTTAATGCATCAGACAAATTTTTCTTTGAATGACTTGCTTCCATTCTACCGATTGTTCGCTACCATTAAAAACACTCATGCATCTATGGTACATTACAAACTTGACGTGCTAGGCAGATTAACTCTAAATTACCTAAAACTAGTATAAAAGGCTAAAAACATGCACGATTGGTGCAAGAGGTGAAGATGCACCTCCTATTTTTTATTTTTTAGAATTAAAATGTGTTCCTTAGCCTAACAGTATCTTGTTTGGTGGCAACAGGTTAAGTAGTTTCAATAAAAAAAATTACTATATATTGTTTTCATAGTCAGACTAATAGACAGACTAATCGACAGGCGGATGATATACTAAAAAGTTTCTTCCTAATCAGCAACGTCAAAATGTCTAAATTTTAAATTTAACAAAAATTTTTTGATAGAAATCCCTACTCTCAATGCAGAAATCAGCTGGTTTCTGCATATGTTCACCAATTTAGTCATTTTAAGACTATATAGATTTATCCAGTTTTGGAACGTTTAGCATCCAAAAATGGCTAAATCTAGCCATAAAAGGAAAATTTTTGCAACTACTTATAAAGAGCATCCATGAAATCTAGCCATTTTGGACTATAATTCTAGTTATAAGATTTATCCAAGTGTTAACAACGTTGTTTCTGAAATCGGAGCAAGCCTCAAGTTTTCGGATGTGTTTTCGGACGATTTTATGTCAGCATTGACAATGTCTACATTTTTATGTCTACAATGTCCAAAATTTTTTGCCTACAAGGACAATGTTTACAATTTTATGTCTACAATGTCTACAATTTTATGTCTACAATGACAATGTCTATAATGTCTACAATTTTATGTCTACGATGACAATGTCTATAATATCTACAATGACAATGTTTATAATGTCTACAATGACAATATCTATAATGTCTACAATGACAATGACTATAATGTCTACAATGACAGTGTCTATAATATCTACAATGACAATGTCTACAATTTTATTTCTACAATGACGATGTGTACAAGTCTATGTCTACAATGACAATGTCTACAATGACAATGTCTACAATTTTATTTCTACAATGGCAATGTCTACAATTTTATGTCTACAGTGACTATGTGTACAATTCCATGTCTACATTGACAATGTCTACAATGACAATGTCTAGAATTTTATTTCCACAATGACAATGTCTAGAATTTTATTTCCACAATGACAATGTCTACAATGACAATATCTACAATGTCATGTTTACAATGACAGAGTGAGGAAAAAAGAAAGAAAACTATAGAGTAAGTACAAGAAAAAAAAATTAAACGTCGTTGGTGACTGTAAGATTGATTTAAAGTAGGACTTTCAGTTTTAAATATAATATTTGAATGAAGTCTTACTCATTTCAAATATTTGCAGAGGCAAGAGTACACAGTCCGTACGTTCTGTGACGTCATCTTTCTGTCCGGGGGCTGAACAGACAGATTCTACTGGTGGTAGGAGAAGTACCAGAGATACTTCCGGATTGAGCTCTATCACTTCGGCATCATAGATCCTGAAATAAGATAAATGAAAAAATTTAAAATTGCTAAATTTTTATGCAATACTATTATATTTATTTTATCGTGGACAAGCGCAGTCTATTCTCCATTCCAAACGAAGCAAAATGATTATTTATCAGAATTTTGTATTCCCTTTCACTCGAAAACTACAACAGGTAAAAAATTGAACAATATGCACACATACGTCAAATTACACACAGGTGTGCAGAATCATAATTTCAATCATTACAAGAAAGATCAATCATACATAAAACATTGATTATGAAACACTTTTCAACTGAAATGCAATTGTATGTAAACATGTAAAATACGATACATTCAGCGTTGATGTCTGTTTAATTATCACAGAACTACAATAGCTTATTTAACTTGAAAACTAAACTTCATTGTAAAAATATGAAATTTATTCAAATGATGTCATCGAAATATAAATCGTCTGCTTCTCTATGTAAAAGCCGTGAATATTTCATTCAGACACTTTCATTCCAGATTCCAGAGTTGAATAATTTTGCATGAAAAAATTCAGCAATTCTTATGCAACTCATCTTACAATCATTTTTTTGCATTCTGCATTCGTTAAAATTAGGTTTCATTGGAGAAATAATCAAAGTTTGATCATTTAAACTAAAATATATTGTAATTGCGTTGGGACAGAATATAGATGCATAGAAAATATACAAAAACAAAGCGGTTTTAGGACGGGTTCGACATTAAATATGTATAAATTTAAAAGAATTTTAAAAATCACGATTTTTACTTTGGGAAAAAAGATAGATGCTATATTTTATTTTGAAGTGAGTCACGTGATCTGTTCACATTATATTGGTGTAATTAATATTTTAATTTTTATTTGCAAAATTACCTAACATATTGAACTGAAATTTTTTTTTATATATTTTATGGGATAATTTGAATTTTTCCTGAAGTTTTCAAATCGATTTGTGAATTTTAACTTTGATTATAAAAGTTTTGAAAAATTAGGTCGCATAGGGTTCACTGTATTTCATTTTTTCAACCCGGGTTCGACCCAAAACTAATTGGGCGATATTATTCATTTACATTTCCGTATGTTCCACAGACCGTCTCAACAACATACTAAAATTTCATTTTGATAAAGTCGTTTTTACGGCAGTTATCGTGCGAACGGACAGACAGACAGACAGAATGAACAAAGTCATAAACACATTTTAACTATGTTGTAAAGTGTTAAAAACGAACTGTAACAGGATGAAAATAACCATTTTTAAACCGCACATGCTCACTACACCTAGTACAAATGGCAAGTTACACAACAATTTTGAAATCGTTAATTAGAGCTGCCTTGTGATTTAAACGTGCTCCCGTACATCAAATAGGTTTTTGCGATTTAAATGAGTTACTTTGATTTCATTATTTTCCTGTATTCTAATGTGTTTCATTTAATATTCAAATTTTATAAGCTTATATACTCTTTTGCATTAGGATGCTGAAATATTGAAATTAAATTTTTATACCTCAAATTTCATAATTATTTGTTAAATTAAGTTTTAACTTTAAATCTTTCACAACTCGCACACTTCATATGCGCTAACTTTTAAAATTCTCCTCTAGGGTCGTTGCGATTACTTTTATTTGATCGGGCATGGTCACTTTACTATAGATAGTCCTAACGTGTACACTCATGGACTTTTCCTTACACTGTTATCTGGGTGATTAATGACTTTCTGTACGAATTCTGTATATATCTTAATATGTTATTTTCAGTTATTGTTTACCTTCTAAATAAAACTGACCATTGTTTAAAATTGGTTGCAGGTGTTATGCATTGGTGATTAAGTATACTTTGGGCATTGCGAAGTTTAATACATTGTGGAAGCTATTTGGAGCTCATTGCCCAGTCCTGCATTTGTATTCTCGTTATGCTTACATTGATTCGATGATGACCTTAGTAATAAAATTCATTTTACATATTAATTTGGAATATATTTTTGATAAATATGTAGCACCACGAATGCAATTATGAATTTCAATTTTAAAAATCGGTGGTTTTAAACTCAAAACATTGGTTTAATTCAACGTTTAGTGTTTAATTCTTAATAATATTTTCATAGAGGGTCTATTTAACATAACGGATGTTAGAACAGAAACTTTCTTGCGTTATTCTAATACAGAGTCTCTGTATTTGGGCCAACTCCTGTTTAGAATGAAAATTTTCTTGCGCTATTCTAATGCATAGCCTCTATATTAGAACCAACGCCAGTTTAAAAAAACAAAAAAAAAATATTCTGATCCGTATTTACTATAGGGGTATGCAAGTAGGTCTTACGGGTTGCCGATAAAAATAGTTTGGAGTCCACTGCTATATGCAATGCATACCCCCCCCCCCCCACACACACACACACCCACACACATACCATTCGGCTACCGTGATTATATTGTTTTGAAATTTATGTATTTTATTAGAATAAACTTAATTCTTAAACGAAATATAAAATATCAATTTTTTGCCAGCATTTAAATTTATTCCTTAATCGGTTGTTAAAATTTGTTACAAATGCCAAATGGATTCATTCTGTCCCGTCAATAAAATTTATGCACAATTTTTCCATAATACTATAGTCAGTGACTTTAGTGACGGTGTTCCTGCAGCCCACATACAATTTTGAAGTTACATAAAAAGCAACACAAAACAAGACTGGGTTATTCCAGGCATAGAAGATTGCATATCGCATGTATTGTGGACAGTGTTTCTTTCATCATTATAAAGGAACTCTATAAAATATTATCTAGTGCTGCCATCTAGTGGGACAAAAATCAACAAAATTTACTTTGCACTGAGTAATATTTCACAATAAATTAAACTTTCTTATCAGAATACAGCTTTCTAGTATTACCTTGAAGCAGTGTTTCTTTCAGGACTTGTTAGCCGGGGGATGAAATTTTAGGGAGCAAGTTTTCTATTTACCCTATCAAAACATATCTAAATGCTGTGTCACATAAATAGAAACTAAGTTTAAAATATTTCAACAAAGTGTGACGTCACAAATGACTAGGGCATTATTTATGGGAGGAGGTAGGTACTATATTAGTCTATTCACAGATTAATATAGTATTCTGTGAGTCTATTGACCACACCAGGTTTTGTCCCGCTTCCTGAAGACTCACGCCACTGTGCGTCGCTTTACCCCAAAATTCTTCGTAGAAAATCTACTATTGATTATCGTGAGATAAATTAATATAAATATTTTACAGACCTGTGATCTCCTGTTAGCTCTGGAGGCACTTCCAGAAGTGTGAGGAGGTTCCTAATGGCAGAAGACAGAGCTTTCTGGAATTTCAATTGCGCTGCGGTCGGGACACCTACCCTCTCCTCAGGGATCAACGATTTAATCCACTCCCACTCCTCACTGAGAAGATAAATAAGAAAAACTTCATTAAAGACAAATGCTATTCGAATTACAAGAAAAGCACATGTTAATCAAACTCAATCAAGTGGATTATCATTCACACAAATCACAGCCCGTAATTGTCAGCAATCTTCTTCCAGTGAAAACCCTTCTTTTCTCATACAATTGTATACAGAGAAAGTATTGTTTTCATGATAATTTATGAATGGGATACTTTGAAGAAAAGCATGATCGGAAAAATGTATGTGTGTGTGTGTGTGACAATACCTTAGTAACGAATGTACGCAACGCTATGGAATTTTTAGATGTTCCGTAACATCAAGAACAAGATATACTTTCATGAAATACACATAATCAGAACGCGAATTGTTCAAAATTTGAATTTTCATAGAATATATTTTCTATAGAGAACGATGAATATCCTCGAAACAACGAAAATAGTATAGTCAAAAATAGTATATTCATTGGCCCCTACTGCGTCCAAAGAATTGGCAGATCTGTTGCAAAATTATATATTTATTTTATATATTTATTTTCGAAAAGAACACATTGTAAATCAGAGTTGATTGAAATATACATTATTTTACGATGACATTGGTTGTGTCATAATGGACATAACAGCATGGAATATAAAAAAAAAAGAATGCGAGACCTATATTTATATTTTATATATTTACTTTATATATTTATTTTCGAAAATAACAAATTGTAATTGAGACTTGAATGAAACATTTTTCTACGACGACATCTATTGTGTCATAATGGACATAAAAGCATGGAATATAAAAAAAAAGAATGCGAGATCTATATTTATATTTTATGTATTTACTTGATATATTTATTCTCGAAAATAATAAATTCTAATTGAGACTTGATTGAAACATTTTTCTACGACGACATCTATTGTGTCATAATGGACATAAAATCATGGAATATAAAAAAAGACTGCGAGACCTATATTTATATTTTATGTATTTACTTTATATATTTATTTTCGAATATAACAAATTGTAATTGAGACTTGATTGAAACATTTTTCTACGACGACATCTATTGTTGAAGACCCAGGCCGTCCGACTCATCCTAAGGACTCGAGCAACCATTTGGACGGCCGGGAAAGACGACATCTATTGTTGTTGTTGAGACCCAGACCGTCCGACCTACCAGAAAGGTGTAAGGTAACTGTATGGACGGCCGGGAAGTGCCACCCAATTTAGACCGGAACCCAGTGGGGGAGGCATCCACAGGGACCGTACCCTCCTTCCCCTACCACCAACCTCTCGGAAGGACTTACGGACCCACATGTTTAACGTGATCGTACTCCGCATGAACACGGCGGCATTTGTGGCAGCGTGCAAATCTAGCGCGCAAACCACGGGGATACCGCACCCGAGATGGCCAACAGCACGCGGTGTTCCGAGGTGGTCACCCACCAAGTACTAACCGCGCCCGATGCTGCTTAACTTCGGTGATCTAACGAGAACCGGTGTTTTCAGCACGGTACGGCCGTTGGCCCGACGACATCTATTGTGTCATAATGGACACAAAAGCATGGAATATAAAAAAAAAATAATAATGCTAGACCTATATTTATATTTTATATATTTACTTTATATATTTATTTTCAAAAATAACAAATTGTTAATGAGACTTGATTGAAATATACATTTTTTTACGACGACATCTATTGTGTCATAATGGACGCAAAAGCATGGAATAGAAAAAAAGCAGAATGCTAGACCTATATTTATATTTTATATATTTACTTTATATATTTATTTTCGAAAATAACAAATCGTAAATGAGACTTGATTGAAATATATATTTTTCTACGACGACATCTATTGTGTCATAATGGACACAAAAGCATGGAATATAAAAAAAAAGAATGCGAGACTTATATTTATATTTTATATATTTACTTTATATATTTATTTTCGAAAATAACAAATTGTAATTGAGACTTGATAGAAACATTTTTCTACGACGACATCTATTGTGTCATAATGGACATAAAGGCATGGGAATATAAAAAAAAAGAATGCGAGACCTATATTTATATTTTATATATTTACTTTATATATTTATTTTCGAAAATAACAAATTGTAATTGAGACTTGATATAAACATTTTTCTACGACGACATCTATTGTGTCATAATGGACATAAAATCATGGAATATAAAAAAAAGGAATGGCAGACCTATATTTATATTTTATATATTTACTTTATATATTTATTTTCGAAAATAACAAATTGTAATTCAGACTTGATTGAAACATTTTTCTACGACGACATCTATTGTGTCATAATGGACATAAAAGCATGGAATATAAAAAAAAGAATGCGAGACCTATATTTATATTTTATGTATTTACTTTATATATTTATTTTCGAAAATAACAAATTGGAGATTTGATTGAAATATACATTTTTCTACGACGACATCTTTTGTATCATAATGGACATAAAAGCATGGAATATAAAAAAAAAATGAATACGAAATCTATATTTATATTTTATATATTTACTTCATATATTTATTTTCGAAAATAACAAATTGTAAATTAGACTTGATTGAAATATACATTTTTCTACGAGGACATCTATTGTATCATAATGGACATAAAAGCATGGAATATAAAAAAAAGAATACGAGATCTATATTTATACTTTATGCTAGACCAATCGGAGACTTACATTTCTTATAACTTTAATTCTATATACACGAAATTAAAAAAAATAGTGCGGAAAATATGAACAACTCTTATTATTTAATTTTTTTTGTATTGAAGTATAATATATAATACTGAGAACTAATGTGAACTGTGAACTAAGACGAATTGCGTGATTTTCCTGTGCGTTACAGCTTTGCTTTTCTATCCAAAATGCAAATAAATTCTATTGCTCACATGAAATGAACAATAGAAAAATACTCAAAAAATCTTTAACTAACATTCAAGGACAGTAGTATAAGAAATGGTGAACAAGATGCTGACAATCTTCGAGTTATAAAAAAAATGTGTCTCATAATGAATTCGAGTTATGGAAGTTTTGTAGTGTATATAAAGGCTAACATAAAAATTTATATCATTGAATTGTATTTAAACATGAATTGCGCTTGTCGGTGCTATTCACTCCGATTCAAAGCAAAGTTCTTTACATTTTAACTTGTATGATAAAATAATGTTATTACCAATTTAATTTCATCATTACCAATCTTTTCTAATTATTTAATTACAAATAATGAACTGGAACACAACGTGAAATGGTGCCAATAAAGATAAATGAGCATATGCACGTTTCGGAAATCATTGGGCTTTCCTTCTTCAGTGCAACGAGCCAGGACCTGAATGCCCAAATGAGCGCAGACTAAGCCAGTCAAACGTAAAATGGCTGAATTACAGAACCCAAAATAGTAGTGCCACCTAGTCTGACGAAAGGGAAATTAATCGAGACATGAACTTAACGTGCAGAAAAAATGCGAAACACAGAAAAAAAAATTGGAAATGGTTACGCCGAATCTCATAGAAATAGGATGACACTGACAAATCGAATTTTTAATGGTTTCTAAGAAATCCAAATCGAAAACTGAAGAGCATTTTTGAATAATAAAGGCACTTTTGAAGGCAGAAGAAAAATCAAACACGTGACTTAAATAAATAGTGATTGGTGATTTACATCTGTTAAACCATGGGAAGTAAACAGAAAATAAATTCTATATTTTATATAATTATGATAATTTAATATTATCGCCACTTAAAAAATTGGAAATTCTGCCTGAAAGGGGTAACCACTACCATAAGCTTTCCTGAATACGGGAATCTGCGTACCAGTGTTTCTTTCAGGACTTTTTGGTCTGGGAGCTGGAATGAAATTTTAGGGGGGCAAGTTTTCTATTTGCCCTATATTAATCTATTAAGTTATCTATTTGCCCTATATGTCTAATCGGTGTATCACATAAATAGAAACGAGGTTAATATAAAATGCCTCCGGGGGGGGGGGACGAATACTCGTCTCCGGTTAGCTCCGCCCCCCCCCCTCGAGATATGCCTGAAAGAAACACTGATGTGTACGTTATTAAAGATGACAATGCAACTGAAAATGGCAATTATTTTATTTGTGAGACATGCATTACGATGCATAATTTTACTTGCAGTAGATATTGCCATCAATCGCCTTAACATTATATATAATTAATATTTTTTTGTAAACATATAATTCCGTAAAATCTAGGATAATATAACTTACCATGACACATGTGGATTTTCCCGGATCCTATAATAAGGTAGTACATTGGGTGCCTTCTTGGGGACAAGGACTCGAATGAGATCCACAGAGCTGCTGATCTTCACGTAGGCCACGTATAGCCCCTTGGGTAATGGAATGCGACTGACATGGTTGTATGCCATCATGGCCTGAAAAGACGATAGAAAGAACAAATAGTAAAATGCTGCGATTGAAACTCATTGAAAGTATTCATTAAAATCATCCTTTTATAATCTAACCAGGAAAGAAACATATTTATGCCATGCCATGGTATTCCTTACTGGATCTACAGTTTCAGAATGATACAAAGAATAGTTGAAATGTGACGTAAAATATGGATCAAACAACGTCTTTTATTTGCTGCCGGTCAACCCCTGAACTTCCACCCAGTTGCGATTCAGTCTAGCAAGAGAACATTTTTAAAATATATATTTCTGCTAAAATACTTTACAATAATTAACCATAGGTTGAACAGAAGCATAGTTCAACTTTGAAATATGTTATGATTCACAAGAATAAGTTCATACAAAATTTGCAAAATGTGGCTTAACTTTGAAATCTGCTTTGATTCTACCTGGAAGAAAATTTTTTGTTCTATTTCTTTCTAGACATTTTACCATAACTTTAAAAGATATATGTGTCAGCTTGAGATTTTTTGTTGCTCAACTTGTGACATAAATATTATTTTTGTGACATAAATATTATTTTTATAAGCAATATACTTTCTAGATCTTTCTCAATATAGACAATTTAGAAAGATTAGCTTTTGGTTAAACAAAAGCATGGTTTAAGGATGAAATCTTGTTTGGTTAAAGCTATTAAAAAAAAATCTCTCAGTGAAATAATATAAACTATATAAATAACTTTCGAAGACAAACAAACCTTCTTCAGAGTAAGGCATATCAGTAAATTAAGTAGAATAACAATGTCCGAAAGTAGAATAAAAAAATGTTAAGTAGAATAAAAAATGGTTAGCGCGCGGGAATTGCACTCGGTAGATCCGGGTTCGATTCCCTCCGCTGCCAAAAAACTGCCGCCGTGTTCACTCGGAGTACGATCACGTTAAACATGTGGGTCCGAAAGTCCTCAGGCATGCGGAACTAAACCTGTAAACCGAGAGGTAAACCAGGTAGAATAAGAAATGTTAAGAAGAATAAAAAATGGCTATTATTTGCTGAAAACGAAGGTTAGTTTTATTACCAAATTTATCTAATACCCTTTCTTTTTATGTTATGATGTTTTTCTATTGGAGAGTTTTATCCACGTGTAGTTATGCAGCAGTTTGAGCGAAATATTGTAATATCTAGTACAAACATTTTTGGAGTGTTGAACTTTTAACCGTTGATGAGAAGTATGTATGCCTTGTCAGGCCTCTGAGACCCATGTCCTTTCTGAGGATTCTGTTTAATTTTGCCCCTTTATAACAGTTACACTACTTAATTTGATTTATAAAAAATGACATAAATCACAGTTTTATACTTTTAATAGTTAAAGTTTGTTAAAAAATGAAAAATTTAAAAAAGATTAAGTTTTGTAACAAAGTAGACAAAAGCACGTTTATGAGTTTAATGTATCAGACATAAAAGAACATAAAATTTATAACTCATACTAAAAGATCAGATAAAAATCAAACACCATGTTGACACTTTCTAAAGTTTTTTAGAACACTTTAAGCAAAAACACAGTCTTTTTCCACACAGTCGAGATGTTTTGCGATCACTTTCAGTCTACATAGCTAGTACTTAGCAGCCGTAAGTAACTTTCGTGGACATATGATCCCTGCCTTTATGATGGGATTTTTAAGAAAAATAGCTAAGACAAAATTTTTATATCATTTATACTTTTTCATCAAATTCATTTAATACTTCTTGTACCCAGTTTGTAAATCTAGGATTCCCAGTCTTCATCCGAGATTTACCCAGAAACCAATTTCCGCTAAAATTACAATAGGTGCTCTGCCTGTATGCAAACTCTCAAATTAAATTATTTATTACCCAAGCCGTCCAACTTACCCAAAGGTTGTAGAGCAGTTACAAGAGACAAATTAAATTATTAATTAAAAAAAAAGAAACACAAATCTCTAACGAAATTGACTAGGTTGGACCCTAAGGATCGGAAACCAGTTGCAACTGATCAACGCCAACCCTTCAGAGACCAATACAGTGCTGAGCAATTTAATAAAACCGATAAAGGTTCTGAAATGCAAAATCATATCATGCAAACACTGCAGATAAACATTATTGCGTGAGGTCCGAGGGATCCACATGTCACCAGTTAATGATAAATTACAGTTCACAATCCTTTCAACTTTAAAACTCACCTGTGTAGAAGATAGCAGCAGACTATTTACCGTGGACACATCCTCTCGTGTATCATTGTTGATACTGAGCTTTCTTTGCAACTTTGCTAGGGGCACCCACCTCAGAGACAGATTGTTTAAGCTTTTCGCATCGGGCACATACTTGACTGTGCAAAGGACTGTTGTGTCTTCGGAATCTTTGATCGGTTTGTAGTAGAACTGTCCCAAATCTTGCACACCAAGAGCTGTCTAAAAAGTCAAAAGTAATTATTAATTACTGTGCAATATGTATTTATATCAGCAGTTACAGATTGTAAAATAAGAAAGAGAACCACACAATTTTGTTCAGGGGAAGAATCCAAGCAGTCATTGCACATTTAAGAATTAATGTTGCGTTGCATTCTCCCTTACCTGTTGGCTGCTGAACATTCATATATGCAATCGTGCAAAATGTGTGGAACTTCAACACATACGTGACACTGTATTGTTCTGGATTAAATTAATAATTTTATTTACAGCAAAATACAAAATATGCATTATATTTACAAAATCATTAAATTTAGTCAATTCTTAAATCATTTTAAAATTATTATCGTAGGCCCAAACCTATTTAGTTAATGATTCATTCAGTCCAGAGGGGTTGAACAGGGGACATATCTGATTAACGTGAGAAGGGAGAGATAATGAAAAATGGGCTCCCAGACTTAATTACCACAGGAATTGTGGACTTGGCATTTCACCAAGGGCATACTACTGCCGTATACTCATACATTGGACAGTTGGCACGGAGGATTGCTTTTTTCATCCTTATTTGGACTGGGCCACTTATTTCGAGATCACACTACAAGCTCCTTCTAGAAGAAAAGTCAAATTTTTTATGATAGTTCTGGCCCAAGTTGGGGGTGAGATTAACCTCTAACTCCTGACCCACTTTCTGATGATTGGTCAGAGTATATCTGCATTGCAATTGGTCAGCCTTGGCTACTCATTTGATCGGAGAAGATTTTGCTCTTTCACTGGAGGCTAGTGCTTGGTATATGACGTCCATCATTGCAGTCCCCATTTCTTACCATAAATTTGGCAATTAAGTCCTTTATTTCTTAAATAAAATATTGTCATTTTTTTCAGTCTGGCTGGCTCTACGGTTTATCACCTCTCCCCCTCCCTCCTGAATTTCCCTCCAATTATTTTGAAAATTTCGTAATTTGAATGAAAGTTCACAATTTCAATGTCTCAATTACAATCGGAGGTTTTAGTATTGGGCATTTTAAATCCTGTTTTCCCGGGGAATTGGGGATTTGTTAAGAAGGAACTTAATTGTTTGGTATAAATCATTAATTTTATCATTAAATGCTAGTTATATTATTGAAGCTAGCATTTTGGATATTCCTAATAAAATAGTTAGTGTAATGATTTTTTTTTGTATTTGGCAAACATTTTTACAAATTAAGGAGTATATTTTGTTAAGTTCCCTTATTTGTAATGGATACTGGGCCATGTTGGGAACTAATACTGATCCATTAAACTGTTCAATCTGCAGAAAAATATTTTAAAATAACTGATTTGAGTTTCGCCTCGCTATAATGCAGTGCCATTCCTGAGGTTCTTAGAAGAAAATGTAATGGGATTTTTAGATACCCTCATTGAAAATGCAACAGTGGCTTAAAATGACCGCGCGTAAAATAGGAATATAAAACACGGTAGAGCGCAGTCATGCGTTTCTTATTTATGAGTCAATTATTTATGCGTAAAGTATTTATGCGTCTTCATTAGTCCCAAGAAATTCTTAAATATGTTAATGGTAACGATTTTGATTATATGACCAGACTTCATTACACACTTCAATTCACACTACAGTAAGAAAATTCATCCTGTGAAAATCATGCAAGACTAGCTAGCAATATTTCGATTTTCTAGATTGAAGTGGTTTTGAATAAGAACAATGTGAACAATGAACTATATAGTGAAGGAATTGAAATACTCTTGACTTTTTAATTTTCAGAAACAGACAAAATTGCTGATTAAAAACAAATCGAGTTGTTAATGGTGATTCTGTTAAATAGATCTAGGCAAAGTGATTAAAGTACACCAAAGAAACTCCTTGGATGCTGCAATATAAGTACGGTCTCCCGACAGTTTGTAGAACTGATATTATCCCTGAAAACTTACATTGTTGGTACACTCTGGTAACATCTGACTTTCAAAATTTTATGTGGAGGATAGCGGAAGTGATGACTGACAGTTTCATGTCCAGTGGTACACATGTAGTTCAGAGACTAAACATCATGTGGTGTACAGGGTGTTCATAAAGTCTTTCCCACATTATAAAAATTAATATAAAAATCTGTGTAAGTTAAAATACAATGGTTGGTTTATAATATTGAGGCAGCCGCCATAAAATTTTTGTCGTGCATTCCATCATTGTCGATAGCCCATTACCTGTAATACATTTGTTTTATTAATTTTTGTAATGTGGGAAATAATTTAAAGATACTCTGTGCTTTACATTGCTCGTCACTTAAAAGTGATGACATTTACAACATTAGGTCCTAACCTCTGTTAAAAATCCTTGTATGAAAGAAGTTGATTTGTTAAATTATAGCATAACACATGTACTTTTAAATAAAATGCAAAAAAATGAGTTTCAAAGCAAAATCAGATTTTTTTAGAAGTATTTGAATTTTAAAATACATTTAACTTAAAACTTTTATTTTGCTGGGGGTAGGTTCGAACCCGGAACCAAGAGCATCGTAGACTAGTGCTATACCGTTCAAAATGAATTATTCGTGTCTGAGAGCATAACTGGGAATGCCATTCGTATCGGAGAGTGACACAAGAACTGGCCCCACCACACAGTACTTCCCCTGGCGAGAACTCAGTCGAATTTCGGTGAGAAAGGGGGGGGGGACACCCGTAAATCCCCGCCGTGTCCCCAGCGACAAAACTTCAGCCGTGAGAGGGTCATACAGAAAATAGGAGGTATGGAAGTGTGCATCATTGTAGCGCTGTCATCTCGTGGGAGAAGTGAGCTTGTTGGAGAGAGAGAAGGTTGAATGCTCGCTTTTTATCAGTGGTCATCGCCATCTATAGTCATCACTATGTGTGTGTGGGGGGGGGGGGGGGAGCGCTCGTTCCCTTGGTGGGGAATAGGTTCGAACTCGGAACCAAGAGAATCGTAGACCCATGCTATACCGTTAGGCCCAAAATAATTCTTCGTGACCGACAGCATAACCGGGATAGCATTCGTAGCAGAGAGTGACACAAGAATTGGCTCCGCCACACACTCCTTCCCCTGGAGAGAGTTCAGTCGAATTACGGTGAGGAGGGGGGGGGGACACCCGAAAACTCCAGCCGCGTCCCCAGCGGCGAAACTTCAGTCCGGAGCGAGTCATACAGGAGACAGGAGGAATGGAAGTGTGCGTCATTGTAGCGCTGTCATATCGTGAGAGAAGTGAGATTGTTGGAGAAAGAGAGGGTTGAGTGCTATTTTTTTTTCCCGTGGTCATCACCATCTATGGGCATCATTGTGTGTGTGGAGGGGGGATTGCACGTCCCCTTGGTGGGGAATAGGTTCGAACTCGGAACCATGAGAATCGTAGACTCAAAAGAATTCTTCGGGCCCGAGACCATAACCGGGAATATCATTTGTATCAGAGTGACGCAAGAACTGGTCCCGCCACAGTGCCTTTTTCTTAAAAGCCAACGATATGATAGCCCACATTGATAAAAAATCTTGATAAATATATCGCAATAATTAAAATCTCAATAAGATCCTTAAAGGAAAAATATTAATTATAATGATAAGAAAAAAAACTACTTAAGGCAAATTTGCAATCTTAGACAATTTGTTTTTAACATTATATGTTTCCCAGTTATAGCGTGAACTTATTTATTTTTGTATTCCTTTATTTTATCCCTTTTCATCGCGACCCTTTTTTTGTTTCATCATTTTTGTTTTCGCGTTCATTTTATTTATTTTTTATTCTATTTTCTCCCTCTTCCTAAATTACCCTATCGCTATACTGAGGAAGGATTATTTAAGGATTATTAACATTGTTCTAAGAAAAGTAGGTGGTTGAATGAATAATACATAAATACAAATTTGTCATAACTTCCAGAAGGAAAACATAATATATTTAATAAAAATTTATATGTATAACAACAAATTGATTTTATTAATGGATTTAGTATTATTATTTTTAATAGCATGACCGCGCGTATGGCCGGTCATGAATTTTGTAGAATATATCGAATGTCTATTTCCCATAATACCTTTCGTTGCATATTCAAAATTATCTTGTATACATATTGAAGAAGAATGCAGAAAATAATGAACTATCTGATTATAAAATACTGATGTTAGACAATATATCAAGTTCTCTGAACTCTACAAATAATTTAGTGTTTAGCCGTCTAGTTAATCAAACTGCAAATAAGTTCATTCATTTACATTCAAGTGATAATGATAAAAAAAATCATTGACATAGAATCAACGCAAGGAGATTGGAACTTTGCAATTTCCTCTATTTTGATAGTATCATTGAACTACACTATTACTAAATAGTTTTATTTTCTCATATTACTGTCTTTTCAAAAATTTCGCGATTCAAGATTTTTATGTAAAATTACCTTTACAGATACCCCCCCCTTAAAATATTTGAAGCATTTAAAGAAAATATAACCGTATAACTAAAAAAACATGTTAGCATCTCTGAAATTTTATATAAAAATTCATTTTAAGAGATCCTAGAACAAGATGTAATTTTCTGGAGTTCGCATAACAAGAAAACAAATTATGCCCAATTAAAGATTTTCATTGTATTATTTATTAACTAACAAGACGAATGATAATTCATTGAAAAAAAAATATAGTTGTGCTGTTAATATATGAAACTGATGTTTTAAAACTTATTATACATGGACCAGGTATTAAAATAGGATGTAACAAACATAAATCACCTCATTGAATCTAATTCATCTTTGCCGATATGTAGTCAAATTATATAAAGATTTTAACGATAATAACTTTTTTAAAAGAACGGCTTGCAAACGAAATCTTATAAAACATATATATTTACACTATGATACTAATCGTAATATAACTGTGGACGTGTAAAAATATAGATAATAATGAATGCTATAGTTGAATAGAGGTCTCACACTCCAGATATTTTCACTTGATATTGGTAAATAATTTGCAACAAATAAAGCTATAATGTTTCAAGTTTTTCTCATAATATTGCAAAAATAAAATCATATTTTGTCGAAAATTGTTATAGAGATTAATATGGATTCGCGGAACAATGATAGTATATTTAAGACGCAATATTGATAATTGTTCATTATCGTGCAAAAATTCGTAAAAAAATTCGTCTGACAAACCTGTCGTAAGCTAAAAAGTTTTTCAGATTTTTGAATACTTAAAAGCATTAGTAAGAGTAAACGAACAGAATACACAGCGAATAACTCGATAATTATCTTACAAGATCACTAAATAACTGTTAGATACAATAAAACAAGAATTAATGCTCATCAATTTCACTAAATAGCTGATCCTATTCTTAAAATACTTATGCACACAATTCAATTTAGCTAGTATCAAGTCAACTACTCCCAACTGAGCGATGAATTCCCATAGAGACTTCTAGAAAGTGCTCGTATCTCCAAGAATATTCGATATTTTCAGAAAGTTCTAGTATATTCAAAATTCACCAGAAATCGTCAATTTGGCTATAAATCGTTAAATTTTGTAACACTGCTCCTAAAAGTCAAACTATGGCAATCCTACTTTTGCGTAATAGAGATATTTGTCTGTAGAGGTTGCTTTATCTTGGAAATAGGCAAAGCGCAGAGAAATGTTTTACATATCCGTAACAATTCATATTCATATATATATATATATATATATATATATATATATATATATATATATATATATATATATATATATATATATATATATATACATATAATATATATATATATATATATATGCGTTGTAAGGGCGTTGGGTTCGCGAATGCTTTTGAAAATGCAGTTGCTAAGTTGGATGTGTTTCTCGATTACATTAAATTAAGAGAAAAAATTTTAAATATTACACTAGAGGATATTTTATCCATAAAATTAAGTCACGAATATATGGTGGTTAATTACAAAAATAAGAATTTTAAAAACATTAAGTTTTCAGGTACTTTAAGAGAACAAACAGCAAGACAAATTTCCTATTAATGACGTTAATGTTAAAGTGGCATATAAATATACATTACCACTAGGACGAAAATTGTTTAACTACAATATAGTGTGTCGTAATGTATTGAAAACACATCAAATCTGCCCTTGTCGTCAATATTCTACATTTGAGAACATCAATTTAGGACATGTAGTAACGGGCGATCTTAATATTGTAGAAGGATCAGATTTAAAAAAAACCCTTTACATTAGGAACAAAATGTGGAAAAGAAGAATACCGAAAGGTTGGAGTGAGCATGGTGAATGGCATTGACGCATTTATATACAAATGTGCTGTAAATGTGCTGTGTCTTCCAACACATGTTTTCGAAGAATGGAAATCACGGGTAGTGATCAGTTTCAGTGTGAAATATAATAATTTCAATAAATGCGATGAATCGCGGAAATTTAAAAAATCTGATGTGGGCAACACCTGACTTTTCTTGTATAATGCAATGAATTTACTACTTTTACAGTTTAAAAAAATGTTATTCTTATAGTAGAAACTTATATTCTTTCCAAAATATTGAATTTTCTTCCATTAGTCGTTATTCTCCTTGATTTAGCGTCATTTTTATCAATTTGGCGAGATTTTTGTTAATTTGGCAACAATTAAAAATGTCGCCAAGTTGGCGACATTCCGCCAAATTCGTCGCCAAAATATCGCCAAGCGTTATGGACGGAGAAATAAGTTATTCTAACAGCAGATAAATGACTATTGGCGTTTAAATACAAAAATATTTCTCAAAGTATCTTTTTTCATGAATGGAACAAGCTAGACCCAGGAGAATGATGCCACCAAATTTCTCGCATGGTATTACATATGAAAAGTGATCATGTTTCTCAATAGGAAATATTTTTATTTTATTTTATATAACTTTTTGATAATTTTTTTGAAAAATGTGCAATATTTCGAGAACGGTTCAAGTTAGCGTTCTAAAATTTATGTCAATTGTTTTCCAATGAAAAATTACATTAGAAATTTCTATTTGCGTAACTTTATTAGCGGTTTTGATTTTTTGACGATTTTTTCAAAATTTCGCTCCAAAATTTAGGGGTTCTGAACATTCGATTGCGTATAAATACTATAGGCTTCCAGTGTTTACGGATTGTGATTTTTGTACCAAATTTCGTTCGAATCGGTGCATTCGTTCGTCAGTTATCGTCTCCACAGACTCACTGACACACACACACACACACACACACACACACACACAGACATCGCTTCAAAAATGTTTGATTTATGATCAGGGATGCTTGAAACGTGCTCTCCCGTTGAAAACTCGAATTCGTATTTTCGATCCCGTCACAATACTTTCCTTATATATTATGTATATAAGGAAAGTAAAAATACAGTTTGAAGAAATTACATCAGGAATTTGTCATATCATATGTTGATAAGGTTACATCCAGCTTTGCCTTTACATGCCAATTTTATTACAATAAAATGATTATTTCATGCTATCAACATCAAAACGCATATATAAAACTTCACCAATCTAAAGGTGAAATTGGAAATCGTATCAAAGCAAAATATAAAATTTTGAGTTTTAATATGAATTCCATTAGATTTCCGTACATTACACTTATTCCTAAACTGCATAAAAATCCTGTTAAATTTAGACCTGTCACGAATGGTTATAAAACTAATTTAACTAAATCTAACGAGAAATTACAAAAACTTTTGAAAGGCATTATGCTAAAAATTAAAAATACTGGAGTATCATAAATAATAATAATGAAGTGATAGAAAAACTTAAAAATAATTCTGACAATTTACACTTCAAGTGTTACGATTTCAATGACCTTTTTTGCAACATAGACATAAATGATTTATCTAATATTCTAATGGAGATTTATGAAACATACAAAATGCAAAACAGAATAAAAAAGCATGTTTTCAGATGCTTAGTTGAAATGATTCTTTTTGAAACAGTTTTATACGATGGAACAGATTTTTATAAACAGAGATATGGCATTCCTATGGGGGGAGGATTCTCCTCTATACTTGCCGATATCGATTTAAAAATCTGATGTGGGCAACACATAGCTTTCCTTATATAATGCAATGAATTTACTACTTTTACAGTTAAAAAAAAAGTTATTCTTATAGTAGATACTTATATTCTTTCCAAGATATTGAATTTTCTGCAATTAGTCGTCATTTTCATTGATTTAGCCTCGTTTTTATCCATTTGGCGAGATTTTCGTTAATTTGCCAACATTTCAAAAAGTCGCCAAGTTCGCGACCTTCCGCCAAATTCGTCGCCAAAATTTCGCCAAGCGTTTTGGTGGAAGAAATAAGTTATTCTTACAGCAGATAATTGACTATAGGCGCTCAAATACAAAAGTATTACTCAAACTATCTTTCTTCATGAATGGAACGAGCTAGATCCACGAGAATGATGTTGCCAAATTTATCGCATCCTATTACATATGAAAAGTGAACATGTTTCTCAATAGGAAATATTTTTTTTTTATTTTATATGACTTTTTAATAATTTTTTTGAAAAATGTGCAATATCTCGAGACCGGTTCATGTTAGCGTTCTAAAATTTATGTCAAACATTTTCTAATAAAAAATTACATAAGAAATGTCTATTTGCGTAACTTTATTAGCGGTTTTGATTTTTTGACGATTTTTTCAAAATTTCACTCGAAAATTTAGGGGGGGGTTCTGAACATTCGATTGCATATAAAAACAAGAGGCGTCCAGTGTTCACGGATTGTGATTTTGTGCCAAATTTCGTTCAAATCGGTCCATTCGTTGGTCAGTTATCGTCTCCACAGACTCACTGACACACACACACACACACACACACACACACAGACATCACGTCAAAAATGTTTGATTCGTGATCAGAGATGCTTGAAGCGTGCTCTCCCGTCGAAAACTCGAATTCGAATTTTCGACCCCGTCACAGTACTTTCCTTATACATTATGTATATAAGGAAAGTAATAAATATGAAGTAGGCACGAATATATTAAATAAAATGTTATATATTCGTTATGTGTATGATATTCTATGTGCTTGCTCAGATAATCAATATTACTTAGACTTCACATTTTATCCTTCCAACTTAACTCTAACAGAAACTGCATGTAATCAAGATCAAAGCATTAATATCTTGGACTTAACAATATACAAGAATTCAAATGGATCCGTGGGATTTAGACTATATGATAAAAGAAAAGATTTCAATTTTAAAATCAATTACATTATAAATTGGAATACATGTTTACATCGCAATGTATTCAGAAACATAATATTAAATTTTTTGATAAGAAGCAAAAGACTTAATAGCTGTGAAAAAAATCGATATGAAAACGATCTGTGTTTCCTGAATGAGGCTGTTGCAAAGGGTTACCCTAAACGTTTCATTAGTGACGTCATTAGAAAGTTTTACAATATAACCGTAACGGAAAGTTACAGTTTGTATTTATATAAAAGCACACTTGCAGTTTGAAAAGTTAGAGGTATAGCATTGCCCTGGAGGTATTGGTATTGAGGTTGCTGGGTGTTTTAATCTGTAAAATATTAATAGAAGACACTAAGTCGATACTTACTTTTGTGTTTTGATGTAGGTGCGAGGTTGGTTTGTATTATTGTCTTCTAGATGTTTTATATACTGTCTTTTGTGTTGCTGTTTCGTTGTATTGGGAATTTAGATATTTAAGTATTGGTAGTGTCGGTATAGGTCTTTCACTTTTTGGACTTTTCGTATATAATTTTTGTGTTTTAAGTATTGTGTACTTGGTTTTCGACAGTGTATCAGCTTCCGGGAGTGTCGTCAAGACATAAAGCTGGCTTAACCGGGAAGTGGGGGTCACAATCCCCGCGGCTAATTTTGAAACATTGTTGTTCTTCTTTTTTATTACATTGCATTTATATAAATATACTTGGTTGAGCAGCTTGGCGCCTTTGGGTATGTTTTCTGTATTTTGATTTAGTTGAAATAGATATATTTGGATATATACATATATATATATATATATATATATATATATATATATATATATATATATATATATATATATATATATATATATATATATATATATGTGTGTTACGGTTAAAGTAAAAAATCAGGTTAGTACTAATAATAACCACGTCTTTTGGTAAATGTGATAAATATTGCATATTAAAAATTACCGGTAAATGTGATTAATATGCAATAAGTTTAAAGTTTTGAAGTTTGGTCATTGTAATTAATTAAGCATAATTTATTGAAACCCCAACTCTAACGTAATTTTTATGTCATGCGATAGGAAGTGTATGAAATTACATACATTTACAGTTTCGTTAGCAATGAAATTTGGTCAATGTAAAAAATGTTTTATAATAATGATTACTATTATTACTTTCCTTATATACATATTGTATAAGGAAAGTAGTGTGACGGGGTCGAAAATTCGAATTCGAGTTTTCGACGGGAGAGCACGTTTCAAGCATCCCTGATCACGAATCAAACATTTTTGAAGTGGTGTCTGTGTGTGTGAGTGTGTGAAAGTATGTGTGCGTGTGTGTGTGTGTGTGTGTGTGTGTGTGTGTGTGTGCCTGTGAAGACGATAACTGACGATCGAATGGACCGATTCGAACGAAATTTGGTACAAAAATCACAATCCGTAAACATTGGAAGCCTATTGTTTTTATACGCTATCGAATGTTCAGAACCACCCTAAATTTTTGAATGAAATTTTGAAAAAATCGTCAAAAAATCAAAACCGCTAATAAAGTTATGCAAATAGACATTTCTTATGTAATTTTTCATTAGGAAACGATTGGCATAAATTTTAGAAAGTTAACACGAACTGTTTGAGATATTGCACATTTTTCAAAAAAATTATCAAAAAGTTATATAAAATAAAGAATAAAAATATTCCCTATTGAGAAACATGTTCACTTTTCATATGTAGTACCATGCGATAAATTGGGTCACATCATTCTCGTGGATCTAGCTTTTGTATTTGTACGTCAATAGTCATTTATATGCTGTAAGAATAACTTATTTCTCCGTTCATAACGCTTGACGAGGTTTTGACGACGAATTTGGCAGAATGTCGTCAACTTGGCGACATTTTTAATTGTCTCCAAATTAACAAAAATCTCGCCAAATGTATAAAAATGACGTTAAATCAATGAATATGACGACTAATTGACGAAAATTCAACATCTTGAAAAGAATATAAATATATACTATAAAAATAACCTATTTTTTTACTGTAAAAGTAGTAAATTCATTACATTATATAAGGAAAGTCATGTGCTGCCCACATAATATTTTTTATAAGATGCATTCATGATTTATTACAACAAGCAAATTCCATTACACACAGGCGACAAAAAATTGCAAACAAATTACATTACAAACGCGTTGAAAATTATTACATTGACCAAACTTCATTGATAATTATTAATAATAACCGGTGCATGGATAAATCCTCATAAATTATTCACTTTAACCGTTTAATTTGGTTAGTATTAATAATAGCCGGTTATCATTAATAATAACCGATAAATCGTATTGACCGTAACATTATATATATATATATATATATATATATCATGGTTTGGAATTAGACCATGTCACCATAGCTGCAATTTGATGGCATTTTCTTTTTATTAATTATAAAGGCCTGCTGATAATTATTTTCACCCCAAGTAACAGCACTTACGGAGAACTAATGAGTCACTGACTTACTGGATCAATAATTTTCTCATGCATCCTCGTCGTTAATGCTTTCTCCAACAATTTAACATACTGCCCTGATATTATAAATAGTCTTTGGTTTTATTTGCTCTTCTTTAGAGCATCTGTATTGCCAGATCGCAGTCAGACGATTTCCTTACATTTTTTTACATGTCTAGTCCAGACTATTTAAGAGTCACCATTCGATTTTCTCATATACTTGTATTTCATATTATTGTGTGTGCATATATATATATATATATATGAAAATCTATATAAAAATATATATTAAAAATATATAAAATATATAAAATATATAAAAAATATATAAAAAGTATATCTATATAATGCTTATATTACTAATCTTTGAAATCAAATTAATTTTATAAATTTTCCTAAATTTCTTCACTTTGTTATTTTCAATAATTATATTTTTCAAGGAATTAAATTATACTTAAAGTCTCAGGAGTTCCACAGGGTGGCTGCAGTAGCAGTATATTAGCTAATTTATACCTTTATCATTATTAAAAGTCTTTTACTTCAATCGATTATACTTTTTACAGATATGTTGATGATCTGATTTGCTTAGTACATACAGAAAATTATCTCATAGATATAGATTTCTATCCAGACAATTTGGAATTAATTCCTAATGAAGCTACTATTAGTAATAATGTTAATTTTTTGGATTTAAATCTTTTTATTGATCCTTCTAATAGAATTGTTACAAATTTATATGATAAAAAAGACTATTATAATTTTAATATTAATAAAATCTTACCATTTAATTCCTGTAACTCGATTCAATTGTTTAGAAATATTATACTCAATCAGCTTTTTAGAATTTATAGATTATCTGATAAAAAATTTCATGCTATGCATATAAATAATCCCCAAATTACCAGCAATTTATATAAATATCCCTCTTATTTAGTAAATGGTATTGTTAAAAAATTTAGAATAGCTGGATTTTTATAATTCTTTTCATAGTATCTTATAATTCTATTTATAGTGTCTTATATTAGCCAGACATCTCCATTCTCTTGTATTATTAATACTTTTATTTTTACATCCTCTTCAACGTCAGCATTACTATTATTAGCCCCACCTTTTAGTAGCTCTTTTTGTATATTATTACTTTTTTTTACCTTTTCGCTTTACTGTTTTTCAATTCTTACGAATGGCAACAGTAGATCATTTTTTATTTTTTTTTTGCGAATGGCAGCACTGGTCTTTTCATTTAGAATTCCCGGTTTCGACTCGTTTGTACATTTGCAGTGCATTTTCCAGGTATTCATGTTTTCTTTTTTATTCCTTCTTTATGTATGTCGTTCAAGTAGAAATAGTTCATAGATATAATTTATCTATTTCTTCAGAAACATACATATTTTGTGTTTGCTTCGTCAAAATACTTGGACTTGAAAACAAATTTTACGAAGTGAACACTTCCATTTTTTTAGGCTTAGCCCTTTTTCCACGTGTATAGCGATATAGCTTGATTTTTTAAGGTTTTCTTTATTCGTTTCCATACCATTGAATTTTGTTGATTTTCTATAACTTGATAACTCGTGTTTTGTATTTTTTTCTATTTGATTGATGAACTTGCTGTTATATTTTATTCTGTGGGTGTTTTAGAAAGTTAGGTTTATCGTGTTGCAGCTTCTTACTCTTCGTTCATTGGATTTTCAAATTACTATTATATATATATATATAATATATATATATATATATATATATATATATATATATATAATAGTTTGAAAGTTCAATGAAAGAAAAGTGAGAAGCGGCAACTCGATAAACCTAACTTTTTAAAACATCCACAAAATAAAAGTATAAAACAGCAAATCATCTTCAATCAAATGGAAAAAAATACAAATTACGAGTCATCAAGTTAAAGAAAATCAACAAATTTCAATGGTATGGAAACGAATATAGAAAAACATAAAATGTCAAGCATTATTGCTATACACGTGGACAAGGGCTAGGCAATAAAAAATGAAAATCTTCACTTCTCAAAATTCTTCTTCTGGTCCAAGTATTTTGACGAAGCAAATACAAAAAATGTATGTTTCAGAATAAATAGATAGATTATATCTATAAAACTATTTCTACTTGGACAACATCCATAAAGAAGGAAAAATAAAAGGAAACATGAATACCTGGAAAAAGCATAGCATATGCCCGAACCAGTCGAACCCCGGAACCCTGAATGAAGAGACCAGTGTTGCCATTCGCAAAGAACAAATAAATGATCTACTGTTGCCAGTTGTAAGAAATGAAAAACAGTAATGCGAAAAGGTAAGAAAAAGTAATAATATACAAAAGGAGCTACAAAAATGTGGGGCTAATAATAATAAGACTGATGTTGAAGTGGATGTAATAATAAATGTATTATTAATACAAGAGAAAGGTGATGTCTGGCTAATATACGATACTATGAAAAGAATTCATGAAAATCCAGCTAATCAAAACTTTTTAACTATACCATTTACTAAATAAGAGGGATATTTATATAAATTGCTGGTAATTTTGAGATTATTTATATGCATAGCATGAAATTTTTTATCAGATAAGTTATAAATTCTAAAAAGCTGATTAAGTATAATATTTCTAAACAATTGAATCGAATTGCAGGAATTAAATGGTAAGATTTTATTAATGTTAAAATTAAAAAAGTATTTTTTAACACTTTACAACAAAGTTGAAAAGTGTTTATGACTTTGTTCATTCTGTCTGTTTGTCTGTCTGTCCGTTAGCACGATAACTGCCGTAAAAATGACTTAATCAAAATGAAATTTTAGTATGTTGTTCAGACGGTCTGTAGAACCTATGGGAATATAAATGAATAATATCACCCAATTAGTTTTGGATTGAACCCGGGTCGAAAAAATGAAATACATTGAGCCCTATGGGACCTAATTTTTCAAACATCTTTTAAGCGGATTTAAAATTCCCAAATTGCTTCGAAAATTTTAGGTAATATTCAAATTGTTCCATAAAATATATAAAAAAAATTCAGCGAAATATATTCAGTAGTTTTTTAAATAAAAATTTAAATAATAATTACACCTCTTATATGAAACGATCACGTGACCATGATATGAAAGGGTCACATGACCCACTTCAAAATGATATATGGCATACATCTTGTTTCAAAATCGTGATTTTTTTAAGTTCTTTTTAATTCATATTGAGTGTTGTATCCGTCCTAAAACTACTTTATTTTTGCTTAAATTCTGTGCATCTACATACTGAAACAACGCAATGACAACATATTTGAGTTTAAATGCTCATCTAAATTTGATTATTTCTACAACTAAGCCTATTTTTCACCTATGTAAAATGTAAACAGAAAAATATATAGAATGAGTTGTATTAGAATTCCTGTATTTTTTTAACACAAAATAATTTAGTCCATGGAGTCTGCATGGCTGATATGAATGAAATATTAATTGATTTCTTAAAGAGAAGGACGATTTTTTTCGATGAAGTTACAAGCATAGAGTTTAATTTTTTGTAGCTCCATGGTCTTAAACAAAATGTTTAAATAAAATAAATTATTATAGTATTGTGATGAATGAAATGAATGGCAGAAAGTTATGAATGAAATCCTGTTTTTATAGAGATATCCAGGCGTGTTATTTTTTCTATGACGTCATTTGAATTAATTTCAGTTGTTTTCGATGAAGTTTTCAAATATAATAAATTATCGTAGTATTATGATAATTCTAAAACTATTACCGAGGAATGTATAACATTTTAGAGATGTTTAAACCAGGCAATTTATATTTCAATGCCGTCATTTGAATGAAGTTCATTTTTTTCGATGAAGGTTTAAGTTTTCAAATATAATAAATTAATGCAATATTGTGATAAGTTTCAAAATATTACCGAGGAATGTATTGCATTTCAGACTTGTTTAAATAAAATTGCATTGAAGTTGGAAAGTGTTTCATAATCAATGCTTTAAGCATGATCGATCTTTCTTGTTATCATATAATTTAGTAACAATTCTATTAGAAGGATCAATAAAAATATTTAAATCCAAAAAATTAATATTATTACTAATAGTTGCTTCATTAGGAATAATTTCCAAATTGTCTGGATAGAAATCTATATCCATGAGATAATTTTCAGTATGTACATGATTATTTATTTTTATATATTTATTTTTTAAGGTACTGACATTTTTAAATTTTGGGCTTTGTGGGTATTCATTTATGAAGAGGTTGAGAGCTCCTGTCGTAGAGAATTTGAACTCATTAAGCACAGCATCAAAGGATTGAACAAAACTGCCAATATTAGCTCACTTTTGCATTAATGTAAATTTGATGTTAAATCTAATATACGGCCGTAGTATGCAATTTCCTAATGCTGGACGCAATGAGCAAAAAAGCTCATTGAAGTTTTTTCAATGTTTTGAAGGCATCTTGATATGATGTAAAATTATTTTACTTACTTTATTATTAATTAATCATTTATTTAACACAGGTGTGTGCCACAACCACTTTTGTCTGGAGATGTTCCGTATACGATTTTACGCAATTTTTACCACTTAAATTCTCTGAAACATTTTATTACAGATGGACGAATATTGGAATACCTTGAGAATACTAGAAAGTATTTGAGATTCGAGATCTTGAATATAACGTCTTTAAAAGAAATTTGAATACTTGGAATATCGCGCCATGAAAGTTAAGATATACCATAAAAATTCCGAAAAAATAGAAAAATAACAGCCTGTATTCTCGCTTGAAGAAATTAACTATCTTTGAAATATTTAATCAAGCGAAGTACAGAGTTTTGTAAGCGTGACTTCAGAATCTCGGGTAAAATTTGTTAAAAAAAAAAAAAACAGAACAGCAGGCTAGATTTTAATGACTGCATTCTTAAATAAAAAATTTACAGACGAATCATTTACAGTTATTCAGTTATCGTAGTTAAGAAACCTTAAAAGAAAAATTTACTGTAAAATAATTATAATTTATAATGAAAAGTTTCAATTCTAAATTAATGCGGTTTTACTACAATGTTTTTCTTTTTTATCTTATTTAATTAACTTTATTCTGTTTAGCTTACTACTATCTTTTCACTTTATTTTAATTTATTTTATTTACAACTAAATAATAAATAATATATAATAAATTTAAATATAATTCTTTAATTATTTGAAATAACCATTCGAGATATCCGAAAATTCGAGATCTGGTTAATATTCGAATTCGAGCAAAAGAGCTATTCGCTCATCTCTACATTTCACCAATAAAACTCCCTCCAATACCATTTTCCCCATTCGAAGACTATCGCAACTATTTGCATATCAGTCACAAGTTCAACGTCTCGTTCCTTACCAGAACCGGAGCGGAACCGGAAATGATGGCGAAAACTTCCGCCTCCACACGGCTTACCTGCATCATTTCCGCTGCTTGCAGAAGTTTACTCCTGAAGTGAATGCACGAAGAACTCTGTGTTTTCTCCATCTCCGCTCTCAGTGCTTTAGTGTCTTCCCAAGTGCAAGCTACCTGAAAATGATGCAGGAGATCAAAATGGTTTTAACACTTGGAGTACTCATCCTACGTTGATGTGGGTAGCGGTACTTGTGTGAAACTTGAGCTTATTTTAGGGGACATTATATTTAAAAATTTGAAATGGTTCTAATTTTAATACCCTTTTGTAGTTACTTAAAATATTGATACCAAATACTTTATTACGATTTCATTCTATAATGATTTTTTTTTTAAATGAAGCATTAATCTGTTGCTTAAATGCTCAACTTGGAGCTTTAACTGTGTAGACCTTAATTAGCGATTTTCGTTCTGTCTCACTGGATAACTCCTGAACAAATTAATGACATGCTCCGTAATTTTCTGACTAGTATAATCACATATTTTTAATTGTCTAAAGGAGTTTTTCCGCACCCTTCAGAAACGCCCATGTGCATGGGCGCTCATAAGGAAGGGCAAGAGGGGCACTTGCCCCCCTAGACGTTCAAGGTCACAAAGGTGGACGTCAAGCTAGTCAATGTTATACAAATTATTATTGAGTTTTCCCTACGTCTCCTATTTTACACTACAATAATGGAAACTATAAGGTTCTGTGTTCATTAACTCATAAATAGCACCTTTTATGTATGACTATGTCCAATTTTGTTCTATGCTGTCATGTTAAGAAAATATAAAATTTCGAATAAATTTCGAAATTCTGCTCGAATTATAAATGAAAAGAAAAAATTATATCTAGTTCTAGATATTTTTTGTTAACAAAGCCGAATATAAAATTGCGTGTAAATATATGTAGCAGCTATCGTCTACAGAAGAAATCGATCACAGACGGCAGACAAAACATCACTCCAAAAAATAATCGAAACGTGTTAGAAAAATACTAAATCATACATTGGCATCAGAATCTCGAAGTCAAGATTGAAAACAATACTTCCTCAATACCACGTGCAAAAGAGTAAAAATTTAGTAGCTTATATTGATAAAAGAACGAAGTTAAAGACAGGATTTTGTTATTGAATTATCTAATAATGCACCAGAAAAAGAAATAGTGTAAATTCCATAGCTTAAGAATTAAACACTATGAAATAAATTTTTATTTAAATTATTGAAATTGATTAGTAATTATTTAAATTCATTCCTGCCGAAATAGATTAACTTGTGCGCAATAAATGTAAAAATTTCAAAAATAAGAAACACCACTTAATCGCTTAACCGTTATTGTTTTTTTAATTGGTGAATTAAGAAGTGTTACTTTTATTTTCTCATACTATATAGTGTAGAGAAAATATTGCTTACGAAAATTATTTATTTCTAGATTTTGATGTCAATATATGTTTTAGGACCTCCTGAACACTTTTTGACTACTTTTAGATTGATGTCCGTCTGTTTATCCATCGCTTGTATAGTCTGTATTCTGTTTGTGGTCGGACTCTGCAGAGGGATGTTCTAGATGCCAAATACAGAAGGAAAGCAACAACTGTCATATTTTAGATACATTCAAAAATATCCTGAATGTATGTAAATATACATATTTCTTTGACACTTAAAAGAGGTGTTACAACAAAACTGTGGACGATAGCGAAAACTACTTAGAATTTTGAATTTAGCGTGCAGAATTTTTTATTAGGATCAGGCATTTTTCCTCGTGTGCCAAGAAAAAAAGTTAATTTTGTGTACCAGTATAATTTAAGAAATTTTTGAATTTAAAATTTTGATTACAAAATGTGAAATAATTCTACATTAGTTTAACTTTCGACCTGTTCATAGTTTCTTTTGATTTACACTTACCTTCATCAGCCAATGGAAGTCATTGTGCAAGGAACTTGGGCAACTTTCGTCGACTTCCATCACAGGCAAAGTGTCTTCTGTTGTTACCAATACTCTGTGGTCTGTATACATAAGGCAAGCGAGGTAAACCCCTCTGAAAAATAATTGCAGATTAAATGGACCATAAGTTTTATGAATGGATAAAAATTGTTAGTTTAGATACTTTTCAAGCCTTTTTTGTGAATATGTAAGGATTATTGAGGCAAAACTGCCAATGGGAAGATGAAAAACTTATTTTTCAAGCCGAAGGTATTATAAAGTTTGTAAGTATATTAAAGTGTAATGCATAAGTGTAAAAAAGTGGTGGATATTAAACCCAGAGAAATTAGTATAATAGTAAAAATAGTAAGTATTAAACTAAAATCCCGACGCAGAAATTGAATTGAAAATATGAAGATGAATTGAAATACACAATTCAATCAGTTGCTCATACCCTCGGATGAGTGAGGCGGACCTGGTTTTCAACACAATTCAATAACACTCAAGAAATACAATTCATTCAATAACACTCAAGAAATACAATTCATTCAATAGCACTCAAGAAATACAATTCATTCAATAACACTCAAGAAATACAATTCATTCAATAACACTCAAGAAATACAATTTATTCAATAACACTCACTTCAAAACGAAGATGAAAAATTTGATGTGTTTAACATATATCTTTCTCTGCTGATTAATAAATAAATTTTGTTGTATAAAGCCAACAAGAAAAAATATTTTACCGTTACATGACGTTGCCTCAGAGCAACAAGGAGGGGATGGGCCCATTACACTCTTAACGAACACCATAACATCCATGTTCGCAGTTGGGATTCGAATCCACAACCCCGGCAGTCCTGAGAGCGCGATGAAACGCTTGCCTTAAACTTCTCGGAAGTAAAAAATGACACGTCAAAAAAATAAAGTAAAAGACGACTGGTTAATGTAAGGACAAATTAAAGTGTAGTAGTGAAGTACAGATGAAAAGTTAAAGTAAATAAAATTTTAATTTAAATTATTTTATGCGTGTTTAATTCATAAATTCTCATTGATATTCATAAAGTTATAGGGAAACAATGACAATGAATTTGTATAAAAACCAAAAAATGTTAACATGCTAAATATAAATAAAGGCGATAAGTTAAGAACTGGTTAATGTAAGGACAAATTAAAGTGAAGTAGTGAAGTAGAGATGAAAAGTTAAAGTAAATAAAATTTTAATTTAAATTATTTTATGCGTGTTTAATTCATAAATGTTCTTTGATATTCATAAAGTTATAAGGAAACAATGACAATGAATTTGTATAAAAACCAAAAAAAGTTAACATGCTAAATATAAATAAAGGCGATAAGTTAAGAAGTAGTGTAGGAGGACAGGCTAAAGTAGAGAAGACATACTAAAATAAAGACAACTGGCTAAAATAATGATAAAAATTTAAATGCATTTCACTGTATATTAACAAATTTAGATAAGTAGGGAAACATTGACACAAAGCTTTCTTTTAACTTGAATTCACTGAAAATCAAACATTTTTGACCAAAAATGCAAAGGACTAAATTTTTTGATAATAACTTGATTCTTTTTACAAATACCATAGTTCTTGATAGCTTTTAAAAAATAGTGTCCTACTTATTTCAGGTTAAAATGACTTATTATATGTTATTGTATTATTAGAAAAGTCTTGTACTATTAATTAAATGCTTTATAAGTTATTTGTTATATGTTAAAGCAGTGACTCAATAACTTATAACAAATAACTTACAATGCATTTGATTAATAATACAAAATACGTATATGTAAATGTTTATATTTTCCATTTTAGATTAAAAAGACGCAATATCTCTTACGGTTTCACTTAACGTCCTGTAAATCATGACATTCGCTTTTCAATAAAACAATACATAAAAATAGTTATTTTTGCAGTAATTTTGTCAAATTTGTATTTTTATGGATTTTTTCGATTTTCGAAAAAAAAACTGTTTGAAAAATCGAGGTTCATAACTTGGGGCCCAATTTCAACCTTGTTGATCGTAATTTCACGTCGATCAATAGAGGGAACTTGTTTAGCAGAGCAACAAACTCTATTGCAAACACAGTCGTGTCTGTAGCTCCGTTATAGGAGCGCCCTCTATCAATCGACGCAGAACTACGAACAACAAAGCTTGAAATAGGACTCCAGGTCCTATCGATTCGAAATTTGTCAAGTTCCTTACATTTATTAATTAAGATATTCGTAGTAAACTTTATTAGAATCGTTGAATTTCTTAGAGAGATATATCTTTGCATACCATACAGCATTGAAAAATGTTTGATTCGTATAAATTCGTTAAAAGCATTCGTTAATCTGTAGATCCACCAAATCGCAGATTCTGATATTTGACCTCATAACGTTACTTATGCGTTACTTTTTAATAATCAGTACTCCTATGTACCATGTATTATTAAGTAGTATGCATTTGAAGGAAAGAAGAAATGCAGAAAAATAGTGAATATTGGCATACCGTTTCATGTTCTTTTGGAATTTAGGAGTAGGCGTGAACAGATTTTTGATACTTTTCCTCACTTGTCTCCTTTGTTGCTGAGGCGTTTCCAAGTTATGGCTGAATATTAAGTCTGGAATGTTACCACATTTTTGAGTATTAATACAAACAAACTCTGGAATGTTGTCACATAAGTATTAATGAATACAAACTGTGGAATGTTAACACATTTTTAAGTATCAATGAATACTAAGTCTAGAATATTATCACATTTTTAAGTATCAATGAATGAAGTCTAGACTGTTATCACATTTTTAAGTATCAATGAATACTAAGTCTAGAATATTATTATATTTTTAAATATCAATGAATGAAGTCTAGAATGTTATCACATTTTTAAGTATCAATGAATACTAAGTCAAAAATGTTACCACATTTTTAAGTATCAATGAATGAAGTTTAGAATGTTAACACATTTTTAAGTATCAATGAATACTAAGTCTAGAATATTATTACATTTTTAAGTATAAATGAATACTAAGCCTAGAAGATTATTACATTTTTAAGTATCTATAAATGAAGTCTAGAATGTTATCACATTTTTAAGTATCAATGAATACAAAGTCTGGAATGCTCTCATATTTCAATTATCAAAATACAGAACACAAAAAAATAAATATAGATATTATATTACAAACAACTAAAATGACTTAAATGCAGGAACATCGAGTTTTTATGTTTTAGAAAGTATATTTTTAATTCTTGTGATTAAAATAAGTTTTATCTTGTTAACTAGTGTAAATATACCTTTAATTTCCGAAGAACAGGGAGGTCTTGAAAAAATTATTTGATGGAACACGCAATCCAGTTGACATAATCGTCCCAAAGAACGGGATCGTTTCCCGTTTACATCCATCCAGCCTGAAAACAATACAGAATTACAATGCCGTAGTTGCGCTTGAAAGAACCAATATACCAAATGCTACGTTTTAAACTGAGACAAGTTTTGCAGTAAGAGTAAATTTTTACCGTACATTTCAAATATATATCATATAAAAACCGGCTTTGGAAGATACAAAATCTAATTTATCAACTAAATTCGAATAGCATTCTATCAAACTACTTTTAAAATATTTTTGAACAAAAGTGTGAAATTATGAAAAATATAACGAAAGTATTTTGTCATATTTTTGATTCACAAGTATTTTTGCTTTCCCTGCAATGCATGGTAATGTATAGGAAAAGTATTGGAATCGTGTTGAAAATCGTAACTCGAGTTTTCGACAGATCTACACGTTTTGGAACCTCTAGAATACGAAAACACTATTTTTACCGTGACGTCTGTAACTTTTCTACAAATTGAAATTGCATCTTGATATAACTGTCGCATGCATCTGGGAGATCCAATATAAGTAGTAGGTAAAACGATGACCATACTAAATCTTACTGTGTTGACTGTATTTAAAATGTTCCCTTCCAACTGGTCAATTATTCCTTGATAACCTTTTGAACGTGAGGTTTCCTGGTTGCGTTTGATAAAATCTAATCGTTGACGTTCCACCATCACATAACAATTTATAACGTACTGCTGTGATAATTCCACAATTCAATATAGGATTGAAAGGTTCATTGG
Organism: Amaurobius ferox; assembly: GCA_951213105.1. NCBI lineage: Eukaryota > Metazoa > Arthropoda > Arachnida > Araneae > Amaurobiidae > Amaurobius > Amaurobius ferox. Next base: position 95,287,492 of record OX578153.1, read on the forward strand.
GTCTCAAGCAAATCTACGACTGCAGTATTGAACTGGACTAATTTTCTTTCTCTTATCGAACATCATATTGTAAAATTACCCGAGATCACATTTAGGGATCTGCATGTTGAGATGTCTGAGGAATTACAGTTGTTTCACGATTGCCATCTTGTTTAGAATAGACTCTTAGATTGCACCGATCCTTGGATACGATGATAGCAGCAAACTCTGAAGAAGTTGGTATATTGTCGTCGAATGCATATTTCACAAATTATAATACATATTGCTCTCCACTCATTGTCATAATACGCAACATCTTGAATTTGTCTGCATATGGATCAACTTCTCTCAATATTGTTTCAATGCTTCAAGTCATTTCCGCATTTCCTAAGCCTAAACGCATTTTAACTTCCTCTTCCAGATTGTCATAAATGTAGATTTGGCCATTCCTAGGGGTTTTGTTTTCTATATTAGTGAGTGTTGTTGTTGCACGATGATACACTTCATCCTGAATCTTTACCAATGGGGGTCCTTCTCTTACAAAATCTTCAATGCGAACAAAGGATGCAAAAGCGAAATAACTGTATACCCGTGTATGCTGTCTGAAATGTTTTGCTTCCTCTTTTTGTGAGGTCAACAATGAACGCTTTGCAAGCGTAACGTTATGTTATGCTCCAAGGAGTTAAAACACAGAGGATTTATTGCTCAGTTCTGCCTCTCACTCTTTAGGAGAAAGCGTTATTGTCATGAATTCATGAGTTCAATGAACATGAAAAAATGATTCATTGTTGAAAACGGTGTTGCCATTTCAAAAGAAGTACTGTTTAAATGAAGCTCTAAATAATTAATGTATTTCTGAATAATTAATGTATTTTTGACTGTTTAAATAAAAAATTTAAATATTACTTCTTTTGAGGTAGCAGCAGGTAGCAACAATGAGGTAGCAACAATGAAAGATTCGATTTTGAAGATACAACAACAAAATATAAATAAAATTTTCATTCAAGAGTAGTGCATAACATTTTTTTACTTCAAAGCTGTATAAAAACAGAAATTTCTATCCGATTACAATGAAAATAATAGGCGACATATGGCAATGTGTTTTAAATCATCATGCCAAATTGCAAATCATTTGATGCCATTCGTCAGGCGCCAGCCCTCAGTTGGTGAATGGTTGAGCTATATTTTGAAAGTTTTCAAATCATCCCATTTTTTTCATATCGAGCGATACAAAGTTGGTCTTTATCTATATTTTAAGACGTATTTGATCTTATAATAATCATAGAAGATTCAAGAAATAAAAAATAATGGCCTGATAAGAAAATGATTTCAACATGAATGTATTTTTTGCCACAATGTTAGGAAAGGTGTAATTTATTATATCCTAAAACACCATAAGCGAATTCCTTGGGGAAAATCCGCCATCTTGAAAAACACCTTATACCAAACATCTCATGAGCGAGCAATCGTATCAAAAAATATTTAAATAAGAAATACTTCTCATAAAATTATCTAAAAGAAATATCACTGCCAATATTTGCCTAGAATCAAATACTTGCGCAGTAATCGAGGGTTGAAATATCATGACTATATACAAATTTTAATACACACTGGTAGATTGGCATGTTTTCAAAAAAGTCTATAAGGGAAATAATGTATAAACGTGACCCACTAATTGATTACATCAAATAAAGGGGCTTTGTGAGATTTTCTAGGGTGTGCTACATCAAGATGACTGCAAAATCAAAGACATTGACTTTCCTTTTAAAACACAAAAATCATTATGAGCTGTAAAACACTTGATAAACAAGAAGATGTAATTTCTTTTGTACGTATATTAAATAAATATGTTATATAAACATAAATTTGATTTAAATTTAAAGAATTATTGTAAAGAAGTATGTTACATAAACATAAATTATGTTTAAATTTAAAGAATTATTGTAAAGAAATATTCTAACATAAACATAAGTTATTAATATTTCATGATTTGTTATAACATAGTGTAATGTACAATGTATCTGAATGTATGAAATGTCATCGTCATTCTCTTGAAATTCACTATATGTCTTCTTTGTTGTCACAGTCTACTCCCTAGCATTTCTCACAAACTGGTGTAAAGAACATAAATTTTTCTCTGCACGAGCTTCTCAGAGTTGCAGAGTCTTCATTGCAGTTAAAACAGATAACCTCCGGCATATTATCTGGAGCAGGTGTGATGTCCGTCATCACAGGGAAGTATATGTCTTTCCTGGGTCATCATCCCCAATCTCCTGACCTCAGTAGGGAAAACATACCTTTTCGTTCCATGATTTGTAGATAAATTCCCAAAAGTGGTATTTCATTGCAGAAGGAGCAGTAGGAATAGTTTTAGGGCGGACAAAATCAATTGACGTACAAACTTCGTGTTCGAATATTTTCACTTTTAAGATAACACTCTTGTAGTCATTTGTTAACCAGCAGCAAAGATTTCTTCTTTAGATGCATTTTCAGAGTTAACTGCGGCTGCTTTCTGAAAGGTTGCATCATTCCTTGTAAGATGCAGTGCCTACTGTTTTCCAATGTAATATAATTTAGAAGTGGTGTCACAACCAAGAAATGAATAGATGAACAGAAGAGTCTCAGAAAGATCACCAAATTATGCTTTTGTCGATTTGATGTCAATTTTTTCTGTTTTAAAAATGAAATACTGACTTGACTATGCTTTTGAGTAAAGACGATAAAACAATTACTTCATATGGTGCCATACTCACGGACAATGAAATTTGCTCACCAAGAAGGAAGCATAGGATGGACCTGAAATGATATTGATAGAAGGATACAGATGTATGATATACATGATCACAAAAACACCACAGCAGAACACGTACAGAGGGAGCTGTGGTACACAGTCCGGTCATCCTCAATAGCTTGTCGCACCGCCACGTGCTGCGATACAAGCAGTAATACAGTCCGGCTTGATGTCGTCCTGCGGCAGACGAATCCACACCTGTTGGACGTTTCGCTCCAAATCCCGAATATTGTGGCAACGAGGCAGCTGGCGTTTCAACTGGTCCCACACATGCTCGATAGAGGACAGGTCTGGGGAGCAGGCTGGGGACCTATGGCTCTCCAGTCAATTATGCCTGCAGTGGGGCTGGTGTGGCGCTCAATAACGAGGTTGGGGTTGTAGAGTTATGCAAGAGACCTCCACACTCGGACACGCTGTTCATCGGTCCCCGAAACGAAGCGACACTCATCGCTAAACACCACAAATCGCCAATTTGTGGCGTTCCACGTTGCTCTGGTCCGGCATCACTGCAACCGGAGCCACGCTGATGTTCCATGTTAACGGTAGCACACGTAAGGGACGGTGGGATCGCAGATTCATTTCATTCAGGAGTCTAGATATGGTTCGTGGACACACAGGAACCGCTACGTGTGCCTTTATCACGGTTGGACTCGCCGTGGGCTCTATACGTGCCTACCGCAAGATCATTAGATCCTGTTTACTCGTGGTATGCCTGGTCCGTCCAGATCCGGCCCTCCGTAACTGGGTTGCGTCTCGTGATCAGTGCTCCTAACACCGTCGGACGGTATTGTCCGAACTATCCACGTGACTGGCTGTCCGGCTCACTGACTACCCTGCGGTTTTCAGCCCGATGATCAGGCCTCTCTCGAAGTCCGTCAGTTGCGTATATCGATGTTTCTGATTTCTACTCACCATTCTTTTCACTCCGTACTCGTGCTTGCGTGGGCCGAAGCTTCTCGCATTGATGGGGCGTCGACTACACGCCGGCTTATAAGGCCGCTGGCTCATGCTTACAGCGTCTTGCATGCGCAATCGCACCAGACTGGGATCATTTGCATACCAGCCCGCCTTCTAGCAATTTACATCATTTCGCGGTTGTACCATATTTTCTTCTTAGTGCGCAACTTTCTTTGTCCTTGAATGTATTTTCATTCAGATTTCTTTCTGACAGTATCTTGAGACCTTGAAAATCTAATATATTATCTTTGATCTTCTTATCTTCAATGCTCAAACCAAGAGCTTCACACAAAGTCAACAAGTTCAGAAAAAATCTACCATGAAGTGAACACAAATCGCCCTAGAAATTGCTTACCACTCAATATGTAGTCGACAGTCTTTTGAAGATAATCAGGTTGGACAATTTCTAACAAGCCAGAATCTTCCATCAGAATAAACCTAATGATCCCAAGGATATACATTCTCAGATAGAAACCTCTCAGAAATAGTATCAAAGAATTTTAGAGGTTGTCTGTTGGCTTCCTATTTATGATTATTTGACTTTTTCAATAGATAAGTTGATCAAAGGTAACTTTAGCTTTTTGTTAAATTTTGAAGCTTCTGAACAAATGAAAAGAATTGTTGATTATATGCAAGATATATCATTAAGGTTGTAGTCAATCATAAGAAGAAATATGATAACAGCTTTCTTTAGATGTTTCTGTCCTATGTAAACGCCATTCATGGTAATTGACAATGTGGGTCGCGTTTCATGAAAAAACCAGGCCATATATAATGACTTATTTATTGTCCTAATTCGTTTTGCAGTGAAGCGAGTGCATCTAAACAAATTTTTATTCCGAGACTTTAGAAGTAAATAGAATGCAGGCAATTTTTTTTATGTTTTCAAGGGAAACATTTCTCTTAGGAACTTCAAGGGGTTTTTATGCGGTTTTGGTGTAACACATGAGATAATCCCCAGTCCACTAAAACTTTCCTGTCCATCTGTTGTACACAAGTCATACCAGCCGCAAATTGAAAAGAGGTGTTGTGGGCAACTTTATCAGAATTCCTGACAGTTAGATTTGCTGCACATCTTTAAAATTTTGTTATTTAATGCTAAGTTAAACTCATGAAATACCTAAATCTAAGATTATGAAGAGTGCCGACAAGACAGCGAGATCTACAGTAATGGTGCATATAAATACCCAAAGCTAGTAGAATTGGTGCTACTACTACCCATGGTTTTCACGCTTACGTCATAGCATGTCCAAAACCAGTCACACAAAATCCATACACAAAAAATACAAGTTCAAGTTTATTAAGTGTTCCATAGTTCAGAAGTTAATAATGATTTTTGTGTGTTTCTTCTTTAAAAATCACCATCTTGGATTCGGCTACCATCTTTGTAATACCTTGGAAAATCTCAAAATCTCCTTTATTTGATGTAACTAATGAATGCACCATATTTCTAAATTATTTCCCTAATAAACCATTTTTAAACATGCCAATCAGCTAGTATATATTAAAATTTGCATAACCGAACGATCTGATGATCAAAGAACATTGTTTTAGTAGAGGTAGTTCTGAATGGATATGTCGTATAATTCGAATTAAAAGGTATGACCATTTATACTATTGAAGTTCTAACAAGAACTGATTATTAAATTGAAAATTAAAAATCAGTTTTTACAACTTTCCTAAAACTTTCGGAAATTCCCATTTTAAGATTCCCCAAGTTCACATTTCCTATCATTGCTCGCCACGCGAATGACGAGAAAAGAAAATCTAAAATTTATGGATAAGAAAGCTTACTTGAGGGGGCTGCGCTTGCTGGCGTGCCGGTCGTATACTGGCTGTACCCTTTAGAATTCCCAGCTGCCACTCGAATGTAATAGGGCACACCATGGATGAGGTCCGATAGCACCATTTCCAGCTTCTGGAGATTCATCATTTCTCGAGATCCAGACAGAGGGTGGAAATCAGGCCGAACACTCCATTCCACTATGAAAAAGACATGTATATAATTTGGTTAAAATGCAGATGCTAAGAGAAAAATTGATTATATCTCTATATATATTTCGTTTAGGAACATAGGTAAGTTGCACAAATAAAGGGCCTAATTATCGTTTGTCAAATAATAGCAAAGAATTTAGCCCTAATTACATTTTGTAAAATATGAGAGTAAAAGGAACTTATCTCTGATTTAAGAATTTGATCAAAAATTATATCTCAAATACTTGTTGATTATTTTGTTAAGACATTTGTTCCATAATTATGGATTATTTTCTTCAGTTTTTTGTTCAATAATTATTGATTATTTTCTTCGGGCGTTTATTAATTATACCTCTACTTGTTGATTATTTTGTTAAGGCTTTTGTTCCATACTTATTGATTATTTTCTTGAGTTTTTTGTTCAATAATTATTGAATATTTTCTTCGACCGTTTGTTCTACAATGAAAAATACTTCTTTAAAATAGTTATTAAATTATGAGTATATTTCATTAATATAATATTCTATAGTATATTTCATTAGTATAATATTCTATAGTATATTTCATTATTATAATATTTTATAGTATATTTAATTAAATAGCCATATAATAATTAATTCACATGTGTCTAAGGATATTAAGAGTGCAAGATCTATATCTTCATTCGGATAATGATTGTGATATAATTAGAACTATACTATAAAATACTGAAGTTTTGAAAAACCCAATGGAAACCCACACTCCAGAGATTGGGTAATAAAGCTACCAGCAGATACTGAATATTAAAAGACACTAGACGGCTGATGTCCTGTGTGGATACAGCTAGTGCTCAGAGTTGACCCCACAGAGCACTACATCAGAGTACTGTTTCACACTTGTTAGCGTTCTTTAGCACCGAAGAATGTCACTGGTTATAACAGAGAAACAATAAATAAATAAAAAAAACACGAATAAAAACGGTTTTATGTTTAAATGCAACATCAACCAGAAACGTTTAAATATTTTCTTTGTTTATAATTATTATAATTAAATACACTTACATTCAATAAACAAATGATATCATCGGTACATATATTGGGTCATACCAGAGGTTAAAGTCATTTGACTGGGGACTCAAAACAAGGACACATTGCGTACTTGGAACTTTTGATCTAATTTCTAAACATACATATTCACAGATTGTGGGTCATGCAAAATATGAAATTTAATACCTATGTTTTGTAAACTCTTACCTATCATCACACTAGTTTCAAACAAGTCACGCTAAAAGCAAAAGCGTTTGACTTAAATTTATCGAATGCTGAGTTCTGGTTGCACGAGACAGCATTGACCATAGCCATAAATAGTGATTATGAACCCAGAAATTGCAACCTTGCGTGGCCATAAATAGTGATTATGAACCCAGAAATTGCAGCCTTGCGTAATCTGACATCAATCTTGATCTCAAGATGCTACACTGATTTTTAAAATTGCTTGGCTTGATAGATTTTCAAGTTGTGAATGCAGTTATTGGCTATTCGGTGGGAAATGGTAAATGGATGCTAATTGCTATGACGGAAGCGCGATAGGTTATGAAAAGTGATCATTTTTATACGAGTATAACGCATGATCAACAGTTGGCGTACTAACATAATTGAAATTAATAAAGCTACAAAATAAAAAATCACAATAAAAGCAATCTACAGTAAATATATTATATATTTTTATTTTTATATTTTTCTGAATGATATTACATATAAGGATGATATCGAATTTAAAGATATAGTTGTTAACTTATTTATAGACTAGCCGCCTTTGGCGACCAGCCTGTTCGCTACCCTTGAAAATTCTGACCGTGGCAAATTGTAACCGTGGCACACTCGCTGGCGCGACCTTACCAGAAGGTGTAAGGTAACTGTTTGGACGGCCAGGAAGTGCCACCCAATTTAGACCGGAACTCAGTGGGGGAGACATCCACAGGGACCGTACCCTCCTTCCCCTACCACCAACCTTTCGGAAGGACTTACGATCCCACATGTTTAACGTGATCGTACTCCGCGTGAACGCGGCTGCAGTTTTGGCAGTGGCGGGAATCGAACCCGGGCCTACCCAGTGAAATTCCCGCGCGCTAACCACTGGTGTACTTCGCCCTCCGCGACATTTTCCATAACTTTCTTTTTATTCACCGAATTTAGACCGGAACCCAGTGGGAGAGGCACCCACGGGGACCCCGTACCCTCCTTCCCCAACCACCAACCTCTCGAAAGGACTTACAGACACACATGTTTATTCCGCGTGATCGTACTCCGCGTGAACACGGCGGCAATTTTGGAAATCGAACCCGGGCCTACCGCGTGCGATTCCCGCGCGCTAACCACTGGGCTACTTCGCCCTCCGCGACAATCTCCATAACTTTCTTTTTATTCACCCAATTTAGGCCGTACCACCAACCTCTCGGAAGAACTTACGGACCCACATATTTAACGTGATCGTATTCCACGTAAACACAGCGGCAGTTTTGGCAGTGGCGGGTATCGAACTCGGGCCTACCGCTAACTTCCCGCGCGCTAATTTGCAATTTAAAATGACCATATGCTTAATTCCATCATCCTCATTCCATTGTTTCATCATTTAAGATATCCATAAACTTAAAATATCCATTTAAAAAATCCATATCGTTCCATCATTTAAAATATAAATATAATAATTTATATGGAGTAAAGGAGCTCTACGTGAGGAGAACCGTGACGTCACCTCCACCTTGACGTCCCCACCCACCACCTTCCCTCCTTCAGCGGGGGAGAAACGAAGCGGCACGCCGAGCGGAACGCCGAGAAATTGAAATTCGGAAACTTTTAAAATCCCGATCCTGTGGGCAATACGGAATATTTCCTGACCAGATTGGACTTGTAAGAATGCCAGATGTTTGACCTTTCTAAAAATGTAAATTATTAGTCGAAATTATGAGTACTTTTTACTATGCGAGAATTTAAAAACCAAAAATCGTTTTTTTGAGTCAAAAGTGACTTTTGCTTTAAAATCAGAAAAAAATATTAGAATTTATCTCTGAGATTTGAAATTGATATATTTTTACTCGAAATTCTCTGCTCTTTCCGATGGTGTGATTTGTTTTTTTCTACGATGTCCGGATCGTGGAGAAAAAAGAGCAAAAAGGTCAAAAAACGGTCGAAATCGCATAAAACATTAAATAACAAAAAAAATAATTAAAATTTTAAAAATCGGTTTTCACGTGTCCCCTTCTCACCCCCCAGGGTCTCCGATTGCAAAATTTCGTAGCTCTCCGACGCGCGGTCGCGAAACGTATATTGTATAAGACAGACAGACACACAGACACACAGACACACACACAGACATTGCCTTTTATTATTTAAGAAGATTGTAAAAATTTGTATTTTTCATATTAGTGCACTTATTGATCATTTAATGTTGCAGAGTTAAAAACACAGCAACAGACATTCCACGCATTCTGACAACTGCAATGGAAGACTACATAAGTCCAAACCTTGGGAAGCGTGACTCTGAACTACTTTTGATTACTGGGGAATCTTTGCCTTTCATTAATTCTCTTATCTTTATAGAGCTCCACTCTAGAAGGAAAAATTTGGGATAAAAAAACTTGGTTCGTCCCCCCACCTCCCTCGAATTCATAACTGGTATCAGAGGAACCGGCCAGGTGATTCCCTTGGTCTTACTTATGAGAGAAAAGATCAGACGACGCGATCCAGATTAGGTAGTGGCTGCTTAACCAGGGCCTCAAATCCTTTAACACTAGAACGACGGAAGCGGTCATTTTAACGGCACAACTACTTTGGGAAATGATTCCTCCACAACGGCTAATCCCAGCTCATTGAAATTTTATGACTTTTCTTATTTTCCTCTGTGTTTTCAATAACTTTAAAAAAATAAGAAAAGTCATAAAATTTCAATGAGCTGGGATTAGCCGTTTTGGAGGAATCGTTTCTCAAAGTAGTTATGCGGTCAAAATGACCACTTCCGTCGCTCAAGCGTTGAGCCAGTGGCTGCTTAAAGGATTTGCCAGTGGCTCTTATATAGTCATGGCCGTAAGGCTTACCCTATCTGCAGCAGATGTAGTGTCGAGCAAGCTTATTTGGAGCCTTCTCGACACTACAGCTGACAAGAGACGATTTTACTTCAAAGCCCTTACTTGCTCTTGATTTCCTGAGGGTAAAAGAGCTTATGGACAGTGTCTAGCTACCGATAGACAATGGAGGGCAAACAACAACAGCAATATGATATTGAATAGTTTTTATAATACTTAATAGATGGCCGAAGTTGAGATGTATCGCCTGCGTGGACAAGGAATTCGAGGCGTTTAAAAATTTAAAAGTTGGATAAGCATTGCTCCAACAGGGGCTACTTGGAAGGATCTTCTGAAGAACGTGAAGCCCCACAGTGGGCTGTCGAGCCATTGGTGGTGATGATGAATGACTATGAACTTCATCTTTGTAGCTTCGTACAATCTAGGCTTCATATTATCTTAATTTAACGATGCGTGGTATGACCGATTTCGTCAGTCACTTCAGCGAATCTGAAAATTACTGCAACTTGCAAGTTTTCTTGTTGTAAGTGCAGTTATCACCTATTTGGTACTAATGAGAACTATTAAGCTCCAAAACGACCCGCCGATGTTGGTAGTTTCACTGACATCATGATTCTAATGATTTTGTGACTGTTAAACAAATTTTGTTTCAAATAAAATAATGAATCTACAAATGCATTAAACTTGCGGTTTTCAAGTAAGGAATTTACGGGTTTCGTAACTCTATCAACGATACACTCTAAATATATAAAAGATAAGATTTCAATTCTGTCTAACATTTAAAAATACATTTTCAGTGAATTCACATGTACCTTGAAACACGAATGCAACGAAACGTGTTTTGTTCTAAAACAGTTTGTATTAATTGTGGCTAAAAGACTGTGCTACGGATTTTAATGAAATGTGAGAGGTTGCTGAACTTTAAGTTATTTGGTGCAAAATAAAGCAATAAATAGCTGTTATTATTTTTTCTAAATGACCTTTAAAACTCACATATAATAAGTATGTTTCATTGTTTTAATTAAATGCTTGTTTTACTTTAAATTAAAAAAAAACAAAATATTGCATTAAAATATGGTAATAAGGTCATTAAGTTGGAACGGTTATGAAGTTGAAATAAATGAGTTGCGATACATTTTTGTTCGGGGGTAATTTTGACGATTTGACGCCATTAAAATGCGCCAAGTTTCTGAATGAAAAATGGAATAATCCAAGAACGGCAAACTGGATGAAATTTTAGATAAGAACTAAAGACATTATATCTTATTTCATAGGAAATATGTAATAAAATATAGATGAAACTAATTTAAATGTGTAGAGGTAGTAAAGTGTTAATATTTATTAAGCATGATCAGGATTATAGTGCACTTTATAGGCGTTGAGTGCATAACAGAGCTAGACACAAGGTTACTGACCAGGATCTATAGTTTAATTTATATTGATAGTACAAAATAATTAATTTCTGGTTATTGTACTTTTAGAAGCATTGTAAGGTATAAGAATAAATTTATAGCTATATTACTCTCAAAGTTATAAAATGTTTAAAAATAAATTTTTGGTTCAATTGTTTATAGCGGAAGCCTTTTTTGTTTATGTTGACATGTTACTAATTTCCGTACAACTATTCTTGGAATAGGCATATATATATATATATATAATATAAAATAATAAATATGGAAGTGAATATATAAATTTGAAGTTTTATAGTATAGATGCGCAAAGCAGCCAATAACACTATAAACTATATAAATATAAAAATGTTTATACAGAGAATAATTAAAATTGAAAAAAGGAAGGTAGGCTTAGCAAAAAGCTTACTTATTGGCGGTAAGGGGTTGTGACCTTACGACCCAGTTTTCAACAAGCTTGTCATAAATGCCGCGGCTTTGCACTCCTGGACGCCAGCTTTGGCTGAAGCCCACCTCCGGAGTGACAATAATAATTGTCACGAGACCTTCAAAAAGCAAGAATAGATCTAGGACGAGAGCAGTACCACTACTGTATGAGCAATTAGACTTTCATACCACTACGACCTTTATAAAGATTAATTTTCTGCGATCCGGTCATTTTTGTTTTATGCGAACCTATAACTGCTAAAAAGTATATAAAAAAGATTTTAACTTTAAACAATAAGCAATATTGTTACGGTAAAGATTTTCAATATAATGAATCATAAACGGAATTGGGTAGTTTTGGAGATATGCTTGCTGTAGAAATATTCGATCAAAATCAATACGTAATTCTTCATTTTGGATAATGCGTTGAATTCTAACCAATCCTCCCAAGAATACATTCCTGAATATATTCATATGAAGGTTGGAGTTCCAGTGTATAAGACCATTTATAGGCATATTAAAACTTTTACGTTTGTCATATATAGTAAAACTTATTGGTATTTTTCCAAAGTCGATGCTCAAATCCAAAAATTCAACTATATTTTTAAATGTAGCAGGATTTTCCTTCAAAATTAAGTTGGGTGGGTAAAAATCAAAGTTCATAAAATAATCTTCATTTTCATTTCCAACAATCACATCGTCCACGTAGCGTAGGTAAACTAATTCGTTGTTGATATGTGACTGACTCTCATAAAAATTGAGGTATAGATCAGCAATTATAGAGGAACATCCCCCCCCCATGGGGATGCCCTTAATTTGCCGATATATAGAGATTCCATTAAAAATATAGTTTTCTTTGGTGACAATTTTAATTAAAGTCTTAAATTTATTATATTCTATAGAATGTTTCAAGTTGTATTCTTCATATAAAAGGTTAAGGATATTGGATAAGTCTTCAAGATCAATGTTGTTAAACAGTTCTTGAAAGTCATAAGTTTTTAAGTATAAAGGATTTTTTTTATATTTTAAGCACTTTATAACTTCTTGACTGTTCTTTATTATGTAACTGCCTTTATTATTGATTTGTTGGAGCAGAGGTTTTAAAAGTTTAAGGAGAATAGAATTGGCTTTAGTAAAATATGAATTACAGCCGACTGTAACAGGTCTGAAACTAGTTGGGCATTTATGTAATTTAGGTATATTAATCAAGTAAGGATGCTTAATTAATCCAGTGTATTTAATACCAGATTGTTGATACAAGGCTTTTATTCTATTGGAAATTTCCTGCAAAGGAAGGTTAACTTTACTATATAGCATGACATTTGCGTATTTTTCTTGTAAGGTTTGTATATAAAAAAATTTGCAGGTGAATGCGTAATTACTTGAAACTTTATCAGTATAAGTAATTATAAACCGGGCTTGAATTTTCTTGAGATATTCCAAGTTCAATTTACATTTGTCAGGTGGTTGATAGAGATTATTATAAAAAATCTTGAAGTCTTTACAGATCAGGTATCGCCATTCTTTAAAAGTGAAATCAGGTAAACTGAATCTAATGGTTAGATCATATATGAATTTATCGATATCAAGTTTAAAAGCTTCAAATGGATTGCCGTTATGAGGGTTACGAAATTTTGTTCCAAGTTGAAAAGTCCGTATTAATTCTCTTTCCAGTACTGCTGTATCACCAGTGACGATATGTCCTATCAAAGGATCGGAATATGGATTATTTTTGCAGTTACATTCTGTTAAGTTAGCAGATTGTAGATTTTTACTTAAAAAGTTATAATTAAAAATTCTTCTTCCCAGTGGGATGGGATATCTGTAGGTAGTCTTGATGTTTAAGTTAAGAATAGGAAGGTGCTGTTGATGTTCTTTTAAAATTCTTCTAAATGGTATAAGATTGAAGGTTTTATTTTGAAATAGGATGGTAAAATATGCCGATTGATTTAATTGGTCTAGTACATCAGTTTTCAATTTTAGATTAAGAAATTGTGATCGTTTTTTTATCCAGTCACAGATTGTGGCTATATTAAGTTTTTGTATGATAGAAGTTACTTTAGTTTGCCAGATCTTTAGTTGCTTGTACCATACTGTCCAAATGTTTTGCAGATATTTTTTGCGTATGCCCAGTACGTAAATACGTATGATATCTTGTTTATGGGAGTCAGATCTATAAATATCCTGTATAAAACTTTTAAAAGATTCGATACAAGTGTTTAAACATTGTTTTTTTCGTTTTTTACTTCGGAACCATCTTTTTTTGCTTTCTCCTTTGCTGTAGTTAATACTGTAGTTATGCGGTGAAATATAATAGTCGTTGTTGTAATGTCTGTTAAACATTACAGAGTTGAGTCCATAGGGGTAAACTGTATTACGTTGTAGAATATGCATGTTTTCCCACCATATTCGATGTTCTAGTCTAATTACGAAATCTAAAATTGTTACTGTGATATTACTGAATGAATGGTCTTGAAAATGAGTGTAGAGCAAATGGCATTCATGATTATTATTTAAATTCTTCTTGATATGATTACGATGTAAGTTGATACGAATATTCAGATGGTTTTTTGTTTGTCCGATATGACCGGATCGCAGAAAATTAATCTTTATAAAGGTCGTAGTGGTATGAGTCTAATTGCTCATACAGTAGTGGTACTCCTCTCGTCCTAGATCTATTCTTGCTTTTTGAAGGTCTCGTGACAATTATTATTGTCACTCCGGAGGTGGGCTTCAGCCAAAGCTGGCGTCCAGGAGTGCAAAGCCGCGGCATTTATGACAAGCTTGTTGAAAACTGGGGCGTAAGGTCACAACCCCTTACCACCAATAAGTAAGCTTTTTGCTAAGCCTACCTTCCTTTTTTCAATTTTAATTATTCTCTGTATAAACATTTTTATATTTATATATATATATATACAGTGTGTCCCAAAAACATTTACCGCGGCTTTTATTCCTTAAATATTGATTTTAGATATAAATAATAAATAACAAAGTTGCGTAAAAAAAAAGGTACAGAATTTTAAGCAATCGATAAAAATTTTCAGAGGATTAAATTTAAAGAAATACAAAATTTAAATTTTTATACAGCCCCGATACAAAAACATTTCCAATGAGTAAAATGTGCCCCATACACTAATAAGGTGATGTACAAAATTTCTGTATTTTATGATAAAAAGTCCCAGAGATATTTTTAAACAAATTTTGTGAGGGATTAATCACAGATTAAAATGTGTTTACAGCAAGAGTGCAAATGACGCAACGCAGAAATGCATCATAGGCAAATAATATCTGCCTCTTATCTTTAATGGATCTTTGGCATGAATAGAAAACATTTTGAACAAGCTTTGTAATCTTTGTGTAAAGTTATTATTTCTACACAGTGTAGATACTTTTGTACCAATAAATAGCAAAATTATTATTTATTTATATAATCATTGTTTTCTGTCGTAATTTGTGTTTGACCACTAAAATACAATCTGCCGACGTGATTTTTCCCCTTTGAGAACCCATGTCGATGCATCGAAAAGTGGTTTAAAGTCAGCATTTTTGTCTTTTCATATCTTTGGGACATTTTATGATAAAATATGGAAATTTTGTACATCACATTATTAGTGTATGGGGCACATTTTAGTCATAGGAAATGCTTTTGTGCGGGGACCGCATAAAAATTTAAATTTTGTATATCTTAAAATTTAATTTCCTTGAAAATTTTAATCGATTTCATAACTTGCTGTACCTTTTTTTACGCAACTGTGTAATTTATTATATATTACACAGTTGTTATTATAGCCAACAGTATAAAGATCAAATACTTACAACGTATATGGAATTTTATTATCAATTTAAGTGAAAATAACTGTAATACAGAAGATAAAAACACTAATATAGACATCATTCTGGATTTAATTAAACTCAGAGCCGCAAAATATAACGTAGCACTTGAACCAAAATATCAAATTAACAAATCAAAAGAATTTTTTATCACAACATTTAAGAATAAAATGTTCGAAAATATTCCATTCAACCATATATTACATAATATAGAAGAACGTCTTCCTTTGCCTAATCTAAATATTAAGATATCCTATCGCTTTGTAAGAACCAACGGAAGAAGATTATTCAACTACAATAAATTATGTAAAACTGTGTCTTCATTTAATATTGAATCCTGTCAATGTCATAAAAATATACATTGTGATCCCTACCACAAGCATATAATTACTGGAAACTTAGATTTTATAAAAGATAATAAACTCAAAAACTTATTACAACTTGGTACTAAGTACCGAATACAAGAATTTAATAATATTTATAATGAATTTAATTACGATCTGGAAACCTTCATATACAAGATGGCAGTCAAACACAGTATACCTGTACAAACTTTTAACGCATGGAAATATGCCTTTTACAGTGCTTTTTGCCAATTCTACCCGAGAAGAAACAAGGATTCAGGAGGTTCTCGATTTCCGTCTTCAATCAAACATTTTAATGAAGAATTCGTAATGACATACACCGACAAAATCGTATCGAATTTTGCATTCACGTGTAAAAAATTCTATGTCGATACTTTAACACAATGCTATAAGGATAGTGCCATGTATACCTTAATTCCTAGCAACGAATCAATTATCACTAATAGAATAAAAGCACTGTATAAAAGAATTGGTATGGATATTAAATCAGTAAAATTTCCATACTTGATCCTTATTCCCAAGTTACACAAAAAACCAGTCAAGTTCCGTACTGTAACAGTGGGATGCGGATCGTACCTGGAACAAGCAAATAAAAAACTTCTGAAATTACTCCAATATGTTATAACTGATATTAAGAAGCAAAACTCCATAATGTTAAAAAACGGACAGGAATTGATAGACCGACTGAAATTTTGCCATAAAGATTTGAACTTCAGAAGCTACGATTTCCGGGATCTGTTTAATAACATCGATTTAACAAACCTACAAATGATCTTGAAAGAATTACATGAGGAATATAATTTAAAACCATATATAACTCTCAGAAGATATTTGGATTTGATTGAGTTAGTATTGAATGAAAACATACTATATGACGGTACGCATTACTACAAACAGGTCAAAGGCATACCCATGGGTGGTGCATGCTCATCAATATTGGCGGATATTTATCTATCCAAATATGAAAGAGGAACCCATATATTATCGGAAATACCTTATTTCCGTTATGTTGACGATGTGATATTAGGGGGTTATGCAAACACCCCTGACATAGATTTTGCATTCTACCCAAGGGAATTAGACTTAATTGAAAACCCGATCAATGAGGATGGATCGACAGACTTCCTGGACTTGTCAATAAGAAAACACCAACAGTATGGAATTTATACAACCATACACGACAAGAGAAATTCATACAATATCAAAATTAATAATATTATTGATTGGAATTCAAACCTCACTAAAAATATATTCAGAAATATTATTGTCGGGTACTTCAGAAGAAACAGAAACTACAGTACTTTTAAAAAAGACTGCATTTATGAATGTAATAAAATAATAAATGATGCATTAAAAAGAAATTACCCTAGATATTTTTTACAACATTATTACTATTCCTTTTTCAAAGAAAGAAATTGTGCATTGTTTGATTCTAAATGAGTATTCTTAATCATATATATTTTCATATTTGCGATCCTATCATCATGAAGTCTTATCGCGCATGTGCGACTTTCCCTTATAAAATGTTGTGTTTTCAAGCTGGATTGTAGGGTGTATCTCTTCCATGCTTGGTTCCATCTTTGCTTTTGTGTCCGTTCGGGTGCTTCTGTCTTTGCACATGTGGGAGATTGACCATTGAGTTACATTGGTGCCGTGAGCGTTGCCCGGGTCGTAAAAGCTGCTTTAAGCGGGAAAGGGGTGTCGCAATCCACCCCTGCCATTCTATGCAAATCATATGGTCACTCCTGTTCTCGCTTATTTTTTCTTCTTGTTTATATCCTTATATATATATATATATATATATATATATATATATATTATTGATTGCAAGTCAGCATTTTAGATGTATTTAACTTTAACAAATCTAATGATCCAGTTGTGTTTTCTTATATAATTAGTTGTTTTTAATCTACTCTCTTTTAATTCATTCTTTCAACATATCTTATTCTTATGCATGCATATTGTTAACGTTTAGTGTAGTTTAACACTGAATATTTTTTACCATAGGCCAAAAGAATTTTTAAAAGCCGGGTAGGCTCTTACAAGTAATTATATTTTCGTAGTTTATATTAATATAAGTTTATTTTTTCTATTTCATATGTATACACTTATTATTTAATATACCACAAAAGTACGTCTTGTTTTCGATTCAGTCAAACAGACAGAGATATTAACTTAATTTGTTAAACTGAGTCGTGCACAATGTGTGCAATACATATTTATGAACATCTAATACAGAGACAAACAAACTACGGTCCGCCGCTGTGTTCATTATGGCCCACACAGCAAAACTTTTTTTTTTTTTTATAATTTTTTGATTATGTGGTTGTTAATTAAATAGTAATTAGATCATACATAAATTTTAATTAGTATGCTTAATAATCAAAGCTAGATATCAGTACCGTCGGCCTCCAGAAAGTTCACATCGGGATCATCATTCACGTCTGTTAAGGGTGAAAGTGGATAAAGATTATTGAATACAATGTAAAAATCACAATTGAAGCATTGGCTTTAACGAATACTATCTGCGGTGCTTGCAGTTAGAGTTCGCTATTTTAATGCGTTATTTTCTTCAGCAATCAGTTTCCTTTAGATATTAAATTAAACTTCATTTAAATTAACTAAATTAATTAGTTAAATAAACTAATTAAATAAATAAACTATAAATTAATTAAATTCTAAGCAGCTACGTGGTCTATGCTTTAACTAAAAGAAAATAAAACATTTACTATTTGAACTAAAATCACTCGCTCGTGCGGCAGGTGGACATCCTGCTAGAAGAGCATTGTGGTCCACATAGGCGGTATGCTCGCATATGGTAACATACCATCGTTATAAGCATTACCTATATTTTGGCAAGGTGATATTTCAACATGTAAATATATATGGTTGCTGTAAATGTTGTGTGCCCAACAGTTCTTTACGAAGCCGAATATCAGCTATCTGGTTGGAAGTAAAAATCCAGCTACCCGGTAAGAAACAAGAAACATTCTTGTTACATAAAGTATTAACTAATAAAGTTTCTTCCATGAATGATGGTAACTCTTAGATTTATTTCAATTGGCCAATTTAGGGCTGTACTATTTTTTTTATATATGGCATAGCTAATTTAACTGGGGCATTCTTTATACGCAGCAAGACTCCTAAATACACAGACTGACGCAACCGCCATTTTGACTCCAACTTTTACAGTCAGTTATCGTCTGCCTGTGCTATTTAAATGGCGCGCGAATGTTATATGGCTGATATTTGATACGCAATTTAGCTGTAAAATAGGTGTTTCTGCTTAAAAAAAAATACCAATCATTCTAGAAAGAATTCTAGAATACTTTCATTTTCTCGATATCCCAAGAAAAGAACGAGAAAATAACCCTCTTTTCACCATATACAGCAGTCATTTAAAATGAGAGTCAAGATGGCTGCTGTTGCGCCAGCCTGTATATTTAGAAGCCCTAGTACGCAGATATCTCTACCTGTACCCAGAATGTAAACCCGGTTTTAATAGATATGAAGTACAGAAAATGGTTCGTAACAGATGGATTTTGCACCTCGCAGGTAGAGAGTCTCCTATGAGTAGAATATCTGTGCTTCTAAGTTTATGGAATCTGATGTTAAGAGACCTTTGGTTCAGTAATCACCGTGTCTCTTAAACGAAAATTATTTTAGACATTTCGTTCTTACCTTTGTATTTGGTGACGACCGTCTCAGGCTCTCGAGAAGAATCGCTTTCTGTGAATTTGACCTTTAGAGCCTTGGTGCCCACCACCTCGAGGAGAACTGAAGACGGGGGGTCTGGAGTTCCTGCAAAATAAATGCCATAAGTAAATACTCGATATCAGTTGTAATAAAATCTAACTAAAGTATGATCATATGAAAAGCATCCATGTTTAGAGCAGTCTCGATACCTTGGGAACCGGAACTCAACCGAAAACATAGAAGGGACGGCTATCTTAATACGAGGTACAGATTTTTGCAAATAGTAAATTAGTTCAGGGAATCACCGCAAGGGGCAATGTAAGTGGGAAAATGTTCATACAACACAATTTCTAATGGAAGCATGGTGAAAGAAAAATAAAGTCACAATACTGTATTTTTGTTTGTATGTATATAAAGTATGAATGCTTTTGCATTGCGTATAAAATCTGATGTAATTTTTTTTTCGGTATCTTGATAATTAAACTGATTCATTTGAATATATTAATCTTCTATTTATATATAGAGTGTATTTAATTCTCTCCATCCAAATCTAACTTTAATTCCCCCATCTTCAAAAGCCCTACCTTCTATTTCAATTTCCAAATATAAAATATCGCTTTCGGGTTCTTTATTACTTAAGAAACAGAAACCACATTTTTTTTGTGTGGAAATTAAAATGGAAGATGGGGCTTAATCACCAAGTCTCACTTTTGTTTGCGTTTCGACACGTGTTGGCAAAAACAAATAACCGAAAGCAGTTACAACATACGTCGATCAATTGCCCCATTTTCTGCTTCCGACGATTTGAGAGCCTGTCACTGTATTCCTGCCTTTTCCGTGAGGTATGCTTTGACTAAAGACGATTTGAACTTTTTTTCGCCATTTTTTCTAGCGTCAACCAATGATCTTCAATGGAAATGGAATCTCTCTTTTCTGCGGAGTATTTCAGTTCTCTATTTCACGAGTGTTTTTGCCATTTTTCTGTGTAACCGTGATGGCAACTTGTAAAACTTTTAATATGTAAGGAACATATCTAGCATAAAGCTGTTTACTGTGCATGGATCGTGTTGCTTTTTTTTCACTATCGCCAAGAGGGAAAGTAATAATTATTAAGATAAACAAAGAGTTGTCTCACTTAATTTTTCGAAACCTGATTTCATTCTCCATAGAAGTTGCTGCCGCCTTTTCCACAGAGTTAACTGTTTTTCTTTTTCCTAAAAGGAAAATAATAATATAAGTAAATTTACTCAGAGGTGGTTTATTCAGAAGAAAATATGTGAATTACAGTGTAAGGTCAAAATGAGCTTTGATGATTATATTCTCGTCTATGTTGCAATTTAAATACAAAAATATCCAGCTTAAGGTTTCTAATTTAAAATATTAGTTTCATTACATGGGGGACCGCTGTACGATGGGGAGTTCAAGAACAATAAACTTGAAATGTAAAATTAAATATCTTGTGTGTATAATTAAAAGTGCCCCAAGGAATTACCTTTGGGTTCATTTGAATCATATTGAGGAAATGCATAATATTTCATTTCAGTTTATGAAATTAATGAAGAAGAAACACGCACCTTTAGTAATGCCATGGACAAACTGCCACTTGTAGCAGCACTGAGTACGCATGACGTCAGATCTTCAACGCAATGTTCTGCGTCCTTCACCAAACTGATTAGCTGATTGACCTTGCTCTCTTTGGTTCGAACTAACGAAAGAAAAAAAAATCCTTAAAATTATTATAGAATATGAGTAAAATTCGAAATAAATGTTGAATGAAGAGTATTAGAAAAATTGAACTTTTAAAAATGGCGTTGGGTAGATCAAAAGTTATTTACTGGAAAAGTAAGTACAGAGTAATTGCCAATAATTATATATGGGTCATTTTTTCTAAACGGGCTTTTCAGTTTTCTTGTTACAATATTTTTTTTTCTATTTTTCAACCTGTTTTCTGCATTATATTTTAACATGGGTTTCAACTAAAAAAATAAATAGCAGTGGCCATTTTGGGGAAATTAAATAAGAAATGCAAATTTTTATTTTCAAGGCAAGTAAATACAGAATGATAGGGGAATGACACTTAATATAGGCAACTGATTTATTAATATATATATATATATATCATTAGAAAAATAAAAAAAATGTTTTGCTTTAATTGCAATCTTATATTTAGAACTAACTTCTTATTTGTTATATCTTCTAAAAAGAAATTCTAGTTTTTAAATGTAATTCACCTGTTCAAATGTCATTCCCCTGTCTACTAAGAAGACAAGCGAATGACGACTGAAGAAAGACAAATCATGCAATTTTACATTCTGAGCATAAGAGTTTATTTGCATTTGAACCTAACTTGGTATTCAGTTTGCTGCCCTAAAAAGGCATCCATATACGTTAAAAAATTATTTACTTTTCTATTCAGAGAATAATTAAAGACAGGTGAATGACAAGGAATAAATATACTCACGCAAAATTGTTCAGTTTTATAATATTTCCCTGCAGAGAATAATAGCTAGTTAAACTTTTGAAATGGTGAATATGAACTTTAGTAAAAAAGAATAATACTTTAATTATATTTTATTGTCATCTATGTACAGAAAGAGGTGTTAAAATTTAACGACAGGGGAATGACAAAAACGCTAGGGGACAGTTGTAAAACATTAATGCATAGACATAACAATGCATAACATTAATGCTCTTATGCATAGTGAATTTTTTATTACTGTTTGTATTTTAAATTGTCGAATTTAATATAAAATAAATTAAAAGAAAACTAGAAAATGAAGACTTGTAAATGAAGTCGAGATTTCATTATTTGGCTGTTGGGGCACACAGGGGAATGGTATTAACAAAAAAACTAAATCTTTAAATATTAAAAATATAAATTGTTCCTTTTGCTAATGGGTGATAAATATGAAATACAATATAGTAAAACTGATCAGTGTCCAAAATCAGTTCCAAGTTATGCAAATTTTATTAAAACACCTGGGATATGTAAAACTCTAGTTTACAGAAAATGACCCATATACTTATATGTTGAGTTTGCAAGTACACGCGTATTCTCCATTTGCAATATCTTTTACACAGTGTATATGAAGAATTTTTTTTTTAAATTATGCTTAAAATATTGATACCACTACTTCAAAGAAAATAATATTTAAAAAATTTCCCCATGTGAATTAACTGGATATTTCCAACTTGAAAAACAGTGTTTGTCTTCAATCACATAACTTAAATGTATGAAAAATGTATTTATTAAAATATACGTAAATTATATATATGAAAGAATACGAAGATACCAAATTTAGACTTTCTGGTTGCTCCGGTTTTCTAGTTATTCCTAAAAAAAAAACCGATACATTCCTATGGACGCTGAAGAACGGCCTTGCAAAATCCCAAAACAATAAAATAAAATATACCTCAAAAGACATATGCCTAATATAATCTTTTGAAAATCGGGTATATTCCTGTGGTCCGCCTAAGACAGGCTAGTTTGATAAAGTTTTAATTCCCAAGAATAACAATATACCATAAAAAACAACGACATGCCCAAATTTAGGCTTTATAGCTGCTTTGGTTCTCTAATTATTCTCCCCAAAACGAGTATATTCTTTTGGAGGGCGCGTAGCTGGCTAACCCCAATATGGTTCATATCTGATTCATATTTGAGTAAGTCTCACTATTGCATTGGATGTTATACAAAAGTTAGAAATTAGTCCAATGTACTCAACTTTACTTGGTCAGTTAGGACCTTAAAAATTTGTAAAACGAGTACATTCTATGACGGGCCCCGGATGGGCCGGCTCGATGAAGTTGAAAATCTAAAGAATTAAAATGTACCACAAAAATAATGACAAGTCACGTTTTTGGTCGCTCGTCTTATTAGTGGAACTTTGCCAATTAGGGCCTCAAAAATTTGAAACGCATCAAATACACACACACACACACATATATATATATACAGGGTGTCCCCAAAACATTGACCTCGGCTTTTGTTCCTTAAATGTTGATCTTAGACATATATAATAAATTTCAAAGTTGCGTAAAAAATGGTACAGAATTTTATGAAATCAATTAAAATTTTCAAAGGAATTAAATTTTAAGAAATGCAAAATTAAAATTTTTATACGACCCCTCGTACAAAAAAATTTCCAATGAGTAAAATGTGCCCCATACACTAATAAGGTGATGTACAAAATTTCAGCATTTCATCATAAAAAGTCCAAGAGATATGAAAAGACAAAGATGATGACTTAAACCACTTTTCGATACATCGACATGGGTTCTCAGAGGGGAAAAAGCATGTCGGCAGATCGCGTTTTAGGGATCATACACAAATTATGACAGTTATTACAATAATAAATAATAATTTTGCTATTTATTGATACAAAAGTATCTACACAGTGTAGAAATAATAACTTTAGACACAAATTACAAAGCTTGTTCAAAATGTTTTCCATCCATGCCAATGTTCCATTAAAGATAAGAGCAAGATATTATTTTTTGCACTTTTGCTGTAAACATTTACATTTTAATTTGTGATTAATCCCTCACCCACTTTGTTTAAATATATGTCTGGGACTTTTTATGATAAAATGCTGAAATTTTGTACATCGCCTTATTAGTGTATGGGGCACATTTTACTCATTGGAAATGTTTTTGTAGGAGGGCCGTATAAAAATTTAAATTTATTTGACAAAAATGTAATATTTATTTGCTTGAAACGCCACACAGACTGGATTATACCGTACAGTATGTGAAAAAAAAATTAAAATTATAAAAAATTATAAGGTAAACTTCCATAAACAGCCGCTTATAAATTTAGTCCATTACAATTAATGTACCAAAGTATAGCGAAACAGACTTGAATGTCGTTTGTATTGCGTACCGGATTATTGAGCGCACCGAACGATTGGATGTCGGATTAACGGAAGTTTACTTTATTTATTCCAAACTAGGTACTGGTTCAAAGTAACTACTTCTACCAGAAAACATTTACAATTCTTACTTTAAGGAGTTTTGTATTACAAATGATTATTTCATGTTTCAAATTAAAATGATCAGAAAATCAGGCCGTGAGTGATAGCAACCACAGATTAACATATACAGATATTTCATTCGACCTCAGCTCCCTCAACCGCCAACCAAAATATCAAGGTTGGCAGGGTTGGCGATGGTCTGTGACGGTTTTCGCCAAGACGTTCTGCTAATATAACCCTATTTGGCACTGAACGAAATACTTGGAACTTAGAACTTTGTTGCTTTGTTCTATCATCGCATGCACATCGCATGTTGTTTACACATGGTAAACATACTTTCGCTGCTATTTTATGGATTACTAAAAGAAAAGGATTTACGTTTAAAAGATATGTAATTTATTTTTATTTAAATAAAAAATTATGCGTTATCTATCCCATATTTCATCCTATGCACGTGTTCATCATAAGAAATTGGTGCAGTATTATCACTGCCGCCTAGATTATAAATTCTAAGAAGCAATGGCATTATTAGTTAAAAAATCTTTTCCGCATTTATATAAAATGTATAAAAATTGATATTTGGGTAGCTTTTTCTAGAGAAAGTTGAATATAATATTGGATGTGTATATATTTTACATGCTTATTACTAACTGACGTAATGTGGAAAATAATCCCCCCCCCCTTCTAATTAACGATTGAGTTCGACACCTTTGATAATGCATTTATGTAAATTTATTATTTAGTATAAGAATATAGTTTAGTATAGTGTATTTAAAAAAATATATATATATATATAATAACAGCATCCCAGAATAAATTAAGAACTAAGCAATTTAACTATCTACACGCTAGTATACTTTTTAGGCTGAAAATATTATATAATATTTTAGTCTTTTGGGTATGTTAGCTTGTAATTTTTGGTGTATAATGATTTACAGTGATGCAATGCGTCAATTTTTTTATTTAGTTTATGATTGCATGAATTAAATATATATCTGTGTTTATTTATTTAAAGTTAAACATATTACAGACTAGCCGCCTTTGGCGACCAGCCTGTTCGCTACCCTTGAAAATTCTGACCGTGGCAAACTCGTTGGCGCGACCTACCAGAAAGGTGTAAGGTAACTGATTGGAAGGCCAGGAAGTGCCACCCAATTTAGACCGGAACCCAATGGGGGAGGCATCCAAAGAGACCGTACCCTCCTTCCCCTACCACAAACCTCTCGGAAGGACTTGCAGTCCCACATGTTTAACGTGATCGTACTCCGCGTGAACACGGCTGCAGTTTTGGCAATGGCGGGAATCGAACCCGGGCCTACCGAGTGAAATTCCCGCGCGCTAACCACTGGGCTACCGTGCCATCCGCGACAATCTCCATAACTTTATTTTTATTCGGCCAATTTAGACTGAAACCCAGTGGGGGAGGCATCCACAGGGACCGAACCCCCCTTCCCCTACCACCAACCTCTCGGAAGGACTTGCAGTCCCACATGTTTAACGTCATCATACTCCGCGTGAACATGGCGGCAATTTTGGGAATCGAACCCGGGCCTACCAAGTGCAAATCCCGCGCACTAACCACTGGGGTACTTCACCCTCCGCGATATTCTTCATAACTTTCTTTTTATTCACCCAATTTAGACCGGAACCAAGTGGGAGAAGCATCCACAGGGACCGTACCCTTCTTCCCCTACCACCAATCTCTCGGAAGGACTTACAGACCCACATGTTTAACGTGATCGTACTCCGCGTAAACACGGCGGCAATTTTGGGAATCGAACCCGGGCCTATCGAGTGCAATTTCCGCGCGCTAACCATTGGGCTACTTTGCCCTACGCGACAATCTCCATAACTTTCTTTTTATTCATCCAATTTAGACCGTACCCTCCTTCCCCTACCACCAACTTCTCGGAAGGACTCACGGACCCACATGTTTAACGTGATCGGACTCTGCGTGAACATGGCGGCAGTTTGGGCAGTGGCGGGAATCGAACCCGGGCCTACTGAGTGCAATTCCCGCGCGCTAACCACTGGGCTTCTTCGCCCCCAGCGACTATCTCCATAACATTCTTTTTATTTACCCAATTTAGAACGGAACCCAGTGGGAGAGGCATCCACAGGGACCGTACCCTCCTTCCCCTACCAGCAACCTCTCGGAAGGACTTCCGGACCCACATGTTTATCGTGATCGTACTCCGCGTGAACACGGCGGCAGTTTTGGAAGTGGCGGGAATCGAACCCGGGCCTATCGAGTGCAATTCCTGAGCGCTAACCACTGGGCTGCCTCGCCCTCCGCAACTTTCTTTATATTCACCCAATTTAGACGGGAACCCTGTGAGGGAGGCATCCACAGGACCGTACCCTCCTTCCCCTACCACCAACCTCTCGGAAGGACTTACGGGCCCACATGTTTAACGTGATCGTATTCCGCGTGAACACTTTGGCAGTTTTGGCATTGGCGGGAATCGTACCCGGGCCTACCGCTAACTTCGCGCGCGCTAATTTACAATTTAAAATGACCATATGCTCTCTAAACTCTTAATTCCATCATCCTCATTCCATTGTTCCATCATTTAAAATATCCATAAAATTAAAATATCCATCGTTCCATCATTTAAAATATCCATAAAATTAAAATATCCATCGTTCCATCATTTAAAATATCCATAAAATTAAAATATTCATTTAAAAAATCCATATCGTTCCATCATTTAAAATATAAATATAATAATTTCTACAATGCATATGTTAAGCTCTTATTTCATTTAAAATCGGAAGCGCGGGAAACGGAAAGTAAAAACTAATTCGGTTTCTTATTGTCCCACCCATCGCTATGCATATACAGAACTAAGGCTCCTCTATATACGAGCTGACTCATCAAGCATATTGAAGCCCACCGTAGCTGGAAACGCAATCCATTAGCATTAGATCTATTCGCATTTTCACTTTAGGAAGTATTATTGAAATAATTATGAGTGGTTGTTCTGCACCGAACTGCTCTAATCATTCTAGAAAGGATTTTAGGCTATTTCGTTTTTCTAGAAACGAAGGAAGAAGAAAACAATGGCTAATAAACAATCGGCGCGTTAATTGGATATATATATATATATATATATATATATATAAAAGATTTATTCCTATTACACCAATATCTTCCAAGTTTTATACACTTTGTTGTATTTTTAGATCATAATGAATCACAGAATTGGTGAATCCTACTATCAACAAACTGTCGCCAAGTAGTAACAAACTTTCAAATATGTGAGGCAAACATTCATGCATGTTATTAAAAAAACTTTTATGATAAACGTATTTCGATTTATTTACCATTTTAGCTTATGTTTGCATAATTACTATAACATGGCAAGTTTTGCACTTGGCGACAGTTTGTTGATAGTAGAATTCCCCAATTCTGTGATTCGTTATGATCTAAAAATACAACAAAGTGTATGAAACTTGAAAGATATTGGTGTAACAGGAATAAATCTTTAATATATATATATATGTATAATTTGAAGCTATTTACCTCTAGGTTTTGAAGACAGTATAATGCATTCAAGGTGATGTTTACATTACAAACCAAGAGTTGTCCTAAGATAAGACTATAACAACTAAAAATTATTAATAATCCATATTATAGTTATAAAAATTATAAAATAAGTGTTTAAAATAAATACTTTATATAAAAAAAGAAGTTTCAATTAGAATATTGTAGAACTTACCTCGCACAAATATGCTCCAGTACCGGGTATCCAATTATCGTGCCGACTATTTATTAGCAATTGTTTTTCTCTTTTTTCGTTTCTATGAAAGCGAAATAGCCGAAAACCCTTTCTAGAATGACTAGAGCAGTTCGGTGCAGAACAACCACCCATAATTATTTCAATGATACTTAATAAAGTGAAAATGCGAATAGAGCTAATGCTAATGGATTGCTCTTCCAGCTATGGTGGGCTTCAATATGCTTGATAAGTCAGCCTGTAGTAGAGGAGCTCTATACAGAACCGTGACGTCACCTCCACCTTGACGTCCCCACCCACCACCTTTACTGCTTCTGTGGGGGTGAAACGTCGGTTAAGAAATGCTTGAGCGGATCGCCGAGAAATTGAAATTCGGAAAATCTTAAAATCCCGATCCTGTGGCCAATACGGAATATTTCTTGACCAGATTGGACTTGTAAGAATGCCAGATATTTGACCTTTCTAAAAATGTAAATTATTAGTCGAAATTCTGAGTACTTTTTACTATGCGAGAATTTAAAAACCAAAAATCGTTTTTTTTTAGTCAAAAGTGACTTTTGTTTTAAAATCATAAAAAAATATTAGAATTTGTCCCTGAGATTTGAAATTGATATATTTTTACTCAAAATTCTCTGCTCTTTCCGATGGTGTGATTTGTTTTTTTCTACAATGTCTGGATCGTGGAGAAAAAAGAGCAAAAAGGTCAAAAAACGGTCGAAATCGCATAAAACATTAAATAACAAAAAAAATAATTAAAATTTTAAGAATCGGTTTTCACGTGTCCCCTTCCCACCCCCCAGGGTCTCCGATTGCCAAATTTCATAGCTCTCCGACGCGCGGTCGCGAAACGTATAGTGTATAAGACAGACAGACACACAGACAGACACACAGACATTGCCTTTTATTATTTAAGATAAAAGTATTTTTAAATGCTGATCATGTTTATAGTTTAAAAAATTATAAAAGTATAGTTTATTTTATTTTATTTTTTTTTGGCCGCATTAACATAAAATCGCCAATTGAGCGATAGTCGCCAAATCTAGCAGTCGAGAATGGTTGGCTCATCGAACGCTAGTGTCTATGCGAAATCATATGTTAACGATGTTGCCATAGGTTCCTATGGGAGTGAACCTTCTGAATATAGTATTCTGTGATAGCAACAGCAATTCAGCACTTTCTTGCTCTAGACGATTTTATCATGTTCGGATATCAAATTATGGTTAATCAAAAATTGCCAATTATGAGTTGACAATTTTCAATGACATAATCTAATTCCAAAATATCGAAAAAGGAATAATTGATACAATTATGCAGATATTTGTTAAATGATACGAAAAATTAGAGTAAAAATGTTGCAATCCTATTGCCATATAGAAGGCACTACAAATTACAATAATTTTCAATTTATAAATGAAAATTATAATCATTTAAAGGCTTGTGTCAACATTAACATATGCATCACTAGAAGACGTGAGATTGCTACATTTATATATTAAATTTATGTACTCATTATATACGCCATTCAGCAACACTTCACATTTATAGAAAGCGTTGTTGTTGTTGAGACCCTGACCGTCCGACCTACCAGAAAGGTGTAAGGTAACAGTTTGGACGGCCGGGAAGTGCCACCCAATTTAGGCCGGAACCCAGTGGGGGAGGCATCCACAGGAACCGTACCCTCCTTCCCCTACCACCAACCTCTCGGATGGACTTACGGACCCACATGTTTAACGTGATCGTACTCCGCATGAACACTGCGGCAGTTTCGGCAGCGGCGGGAATCGAACCCGGGCCTACCGAGTGCAACTCCCGAGCGCTAACCACTGGGCTACCGCTCCCTTTTATAGAAGGTGTTGTTGTTGTTGAGACCCAGACCGTCCGACCTACCAGAAAGGTGTAAGGTAACAGTTTGGACGGCCGGGAAGTGCCACCCAATTTAGGCCGGAACCCAGTGGGGGAGGCATCCACAGGAACCGTACCCTCCTTCCCCTACCACCAACCTCTCGGATGGACTTACGGACCCATATGTTTAACGTGATCGTACTCCGCATGAACACTGCGGCAGTTTCGGCAGCGGCGGGAATCGAACCCGGGCCTACCGAGTGCAACTCCCGAGCGCTAACCACTGGGCTACCGCTCCCTTTTATAGAAGGTGTTGTTGTTGTTGAGACCCAGACCGTCCGACCTACCAGAAAGGTGTAAGGTAATTGTTTGGACTGCCGGGAAGTGCCACCCAATTTCGATCGGAACCCAGTGGGGGAGGCATCCACAGGGACCGTACCTTCCTTCCCCTACCACCAACCTCTCGGAAGGACTTACGGACCCACATGTTTAACGTGATAGTACTCCGCATGAACGCTGTTGTGGCAGCGTGCAAATCCAGCACGCAAACCACCGGGCTACCGCGCCTGAAATGTGCCAACAGCATGCTGTGTTCCCAGGTGGTCACCCACCCAAGTACTAACCGCGCCCGATGCTGCCTGATTTCGGTGATCTAACGAGAACCGGTGTTTTCAGCACGGTACGGCCGTTTTATAGAAGTTGTGTAGTTATTTAGAAATATCTTATTTTATGCATATCTTTAAAAAAGAAAAGCATTTTTAATTGACTATTCCTATCAGCTTTCGCTAATCTGCATAAGTGGGATGTACATTGAAGGTAACCTAATTTTGGGATTAAAAGTAGCATAAATCTTCCCACTCCAGTAGACATAGCGGAGGCGCAAATAGTTCCGTTCGTTCTAAATCGTATTTAATGGAATTGGTTTTAATTTACTTTATTTTACAGAGTACAAATGCGAATTGAAAAAGAACGAGGTCAATACAATCCATCACAATGTCACAGACATTTGATAGAAGTTTGTAATTTCTAATTAAATCGTTTATTGAAAAGAGTGGAATTTATTTTGTTCTTGGTCTTGACACGTAGAATTACACATCATGAAATAATCATAAGACTTAGAATAAAAGGAAATCTTGAATTTCAAGCATTTAAACGCAAAGAATGATAATATTCCTCCATGTTGTATTCATGGGCGTTTGCATTATTTTTTAAAGGTCGGGGGTGCTAAAATTGATTGCATTAAAATTTAGAGAATGGTATCACACTTGAAATATGTATTGTTATAAAGTAAATTAGAATAGAAGGTATGAGCATCGCATTTTAAAAATGAGTGTGTATAGCACTTTTAAAAATTAGTATGCACAAATTTTTAAAAATTAGTGTATACCACCTTTAAAAAATATTCACCCTTTCATAACAGAATCCTGACCTTCTTGGAGACAGGGCAACTCAACTAACAAATTGGACATTCACAAACATACCAAATGCAATACTCAAGTCTTCCATTTAGGTATAAGCTGCTTGGTATAAGTTGTTTGATATAAGTTGTTTAGTATAAGTTGAATTGTTTTTATAAATATTCAAGTGGGAAAAAACACACAGCTGTGGTTGAATGTTCTAATTCCAAAAAGCATTTCTCTTACTTTTTTTTTTTATCACATATTGCCTTTTAAATAAATTAACAATTTTCCAACCTAAATATGCTCATGGTTATGTTGAAATTCTGAACTAGAAATATCATGTGATATTTTTAGTTTCAGGTAGTGACTTGTATAACTTTATTTTTCGCATATGTCAACAAAAGTATTGTATTGTGTTCAAAAGTTTGAAATCTAATTTTATAAATTTATGCCTTTAGAGTTAACAATAATTAAATATGTTAATTTATTTAATTATACCTGTAGCTTTATGGGAATTGTTAATTTAATACCCTGTATTCAAAATACAGCGAGTCTCGGTGCTCGTAGAACAGATATTGTCTTGCTGGGCAGGGGGGGGGGAGTTGGCTAGTCTGATGTATACAATTAATTTTTCGCTTTTTGATTTGTTAGGGGTTTGTTTAATACTTAACAGTACAGATGGGAAAGCCTTGTAGCTCAAGTTGCTTCTGAAGATTTAAGGAGCTCAAGTTCTGCAGGAGTGCCGATAACAAGGATTACTATACATAATTTTATGCACCCTGTCATATGACGGGCAAACATATATACTTGCAGTAAACTTAACTTGGCACTTAAAATATGTATAGGAAAAAACTGTAAACATCCGGTAAGTTAAATAGTTCATCTATGTAACACTATTAATAATTTAAATCTAAATTTTCTTTTATTGAACCAATGGTTTGAGTTCAAATCAATCGATTTCGATAATTAAAATTCGAAATTATATTCACGTCCTTTCATATTTCAACAGTAAAATCATTCGAAATTGATATTAAAAATGAATTAGGTTCCTGTGGAGAAGATCCAGTCAATGTACGCATAATGGTAGTATGAATACAGAACTGAGAAATTAGTCGATCAATTCAAGTTATCCTTAGAGAAATCATAAGAATAATATTAAACGAAACCCTTCGAAATCCCATGTTTTTGTGACAGTTTATGAGAATATAATTTTTTAATTATTATAGGAAATTCTGACCATTGAAAATTCTGACCATTTCTGACCATTTTCTGACCATTGAATTATATATATATATATATATATATATATATATATATATATATATATATATATATATATATATATATATATATATACATATATATATATATATATATGTATATATATATATATATGTATATATATATATGTATATATATATATATGTATATATATATATATACATATATATATATACATATATATATATATATACATATATATATATATATATATGTATATAAAATTGTGCTATGATTATTGTTTTGGGTATAGTGACTTCTTAATTTTTACTTTTCACACATAAGTAAAATTATCGTACTGGGGAAGGCCACCCATAGAAATTGTGGGATCCCTTACAAAAATTTATCATGCCCCCCCCCCCCCCCCTCCATATTTGATTTTCTTACTTTTAGTGAATTTTTTATGTTTTCTCCAGCCCATAAAAGAAAATATTGGCGGTCCGGGCAGCCCACTGGAGCCCTTTGTTGTTGTTGAGACCCAGACCGTCTGACCTACCAAAAGGTATAAGGTAACAGTTTGGACGGCCGGGAAGAGCCACCGAATTTAGACCGGAACCCAGTGGGGGAGGCCTCCACAGGGACCGTACCACATTTACCTTACATCTTTCTGGTAGGTCGGTCGGTGTGGGTCTCAACAACAACAACAGCAGGGACCGTACCCCCCTTCCCCTACCACCAACCTCTCGAAAGGACTTACGAACCCACATGTTTAACGTGATAGTACTCCGCGTGAACAAAGAGGGCAGTTTTGGTAGCGGAGGGAATCGAACGCGGGCCTACCGAGTGCAATTCCTGCGCACTAACCACTGGGCTACTGCGCCGCTCCACTGGAGCCCGTGTCACTCCACTCTAGTAGTGTCCGAACCCCCTCTAGTACTGTCCCTACCCTCAATATCGCGAGAAGCATTTTGTTAGCTTTAGTTAGCTTTAGTGAGGTAAGTTATGCTTCTCGCGATATTGAAACCTATCTTAAAGAAAATTAAAGATCGGGGATCTTATATTGTCGGAAATAGCTACGAAGTTATAAAGATCTTAAAGCCTAATCAAGCAAAATTATTTTTCAGAACTTATGATTTTAAAGAACTTTTTAACAATATTGAACTCAAGGTATTATACCGAATACTTAACTCGTTGTACGGGGAATTTGAGATGCAGAAATGTGGAAATCGAACATTATAGATCTCTGATAAAGATTGTTGTAGAGGAAAACTACCTATATAACGGGCTGAATTTCTATAAGCAAATCAAAGGCATCCCCATGGGCGGGGGATGTTCCTCAATTTTGGTGGACATCTATCTTGATCATTTTGAAAAAATGTCCCATATTAACAATGAATTGATTTACATACGTTACGTCGATGATTTGTTAATAGCTTATGAAAACGAACATTTTCAAATGAATTTTGAATTTTATCACTCAGATTTAATATTAGAAGAAAATCCACCAACCCAGAATAACGTAATAAATTTTCTGGATCTCAGTATTGATTTCAACCATAATATACTTTCATTCTATATATATGATAAAAGAATAACTTATAATATTGCTACAGCAGGTATCATACATTGGACCTCTAATTTACACTTGAATATATTTAGAAATGTATTCATTGGTGGTCTAGCTAGAACAAAAAGTATAGTAAGCAGTGACGTCACCAGACTGGAAAGTGACAAAAAATTCTTACTACAGGCATTCATGCAAAAATATCCAAAACGTTTTATGGCACATTACATCAAAAATTAATACAGAAAAAACGAAATTTATGGGTTTAATTTGTGTAGATATTTGAAGACTTTGTGAATTTGAATCGAACATCTTTATGCTTGTGACATCACAGACATCAAAACTGCTGAATTGAATATTTTGATGTTATAAATATGTAGCATGTGCAGGAATTTGGCTGTCTCTATAACTTGGTCCTTACTTTTTCATATCCAATTCCTTTATCAAGGGTCTTGTGATGATTTTGATTATCACTCCGGAGGTTGGCTAATGTCAGTGCTGGCGTCCAGGAGTGCATGCCGCGGCATTAAAGACATGCATGTTGTTAACTGGGGAGTAAGGTCACTACCCCTTACCGCCTTTGTGTAAGCACATTACGTTACCTCCCTTCTTTTATATTTCTATTATGTCTTTATATATATATATATATATATATATATATACATATATATATATATATATATATATATATATATACATATATATATATATATATATATATATACATATATATATATATATA